>JAOVVA010000016.1:11689501-11701974 GCA_028565275.1 Leiocassis micropogon
GGATTTTTACAACATTATTGTTGAAATACACAGTCCTGAAAAAGGGACGTTTCTTTTTTTGCTGAGTATATATATATTTTTTTTTAGACTGGGACCTTCATCCTAACCACTTCCAAACCAACAGCTAAAATGTTAATGACTTTTGCGTGCTTTGCTTTGGGATTTACTTTAAATTTTATAACTTCATTTTTTCTGTATTCAAAGCAATGTGCTGTGGCTACCTCTTGCTGACCCTGTTCATGCAGCAGCTTTCCAAGATTGTATAAGCAGCTAGTGACTGCACTTCTGTGAGCGTGGGGGTCCTTCAGGTTTTCATCTGGGATGCCGGCACACTTCTGAAATGTGCGCTTGGCCTCCTCAATGTTTCCCTCAGACTCCATTATAATACCAGTGTTCAAATAAGCAGCTGTTGAGGACACATAACACATAAACATCATTGCAAATTGGCAACTAGAATTAAACGCAGTCCAGAGTTTGTAAAATTACTGACAGACATAAAAAGTTATCGCTTGTTTTGATTCATGTACTTAATACATGTTATGTATTGTACTTAGATAGCAAATGATACTTGCCTATTACAAAAATTCTTTACATTTTTTTCGTTAACAAAATGTTTCTTTTTATATGATAACGGAAAAGACTGAGCTTACATGCTAGAGTCGGTCTGCTTTGGATAGCCAGTTTATAGTAACGCAGAGCCTCAGAGAAACGTTCACTTTCTTGTAGCAACAAACCTCTGAGAGAGAGAGAGAAGACAAAATTTTTTTAATAAATGAGGGTAACATTTAGACCCCAGCAAAAAGAAAGTGCATACATTTAAATGTTAGGACATTTATTATCTGCAGTTCAACTATTCATAAATGATGGTGAGTTTCCGAGGATGCCATGCCTATTGAACAAAAAAAAAAAGTGCATGTTATATATAACTATATATTTTTCATTAATTTTCCTACTTGGAACAATGTGTCTTGGCACCTTTTTATGTATGGGAAAGCAAGTAAGCTGCTAATCAAGATTAATCAAATGTCTTGGGTATTTTTTTTGTTTGTTCAAATATATATTTGACATTATAACATCAGGCATGAAAGAGGCAATAGTGGCTCAATGGTTAAAGAGCCGAAGGATATATGAGTGGTTATAGATTCATCGTTTTGATCAATGGTTAAACATTTATCAGTGGTTAATGATTTATGTCACCAAAGTTTAAAAATGTATCAGGTATCAATAGCTGACGATTTATCTATGATAAATTAGAAAGAATTCAACCCCTATTATTTTCTGTGTTTTTTTTTTTCTCCTCTTGTTGCCAGTGGTTCAAGCCAAAGAAAATATTTTTAAAAATTACGATGTCAGCAGAGCCCAAGTTAAAACAAAGATGAGACGTGGCAACAATTTCAGCATTTAAAGGAATTCAAAAGTGCTGCCTTTTTTAATTTATTTTTTTTAATTGCAATCAGACACTGGGTGTAAATTAACATATTTAAGCTTTAATTTTTACGATATAATATTGCTTACAAATAGCATTTATACAAAAAAGGGCCTCTAAATCCCTGAACATTGTATAATTAACTAAACTATAAATGTATCCTTTCATTCAGCTTGCTCAACACATCTTGTAGTGAAAGTCAAAAGTAATGAGTTTGCATGGCAGACAGACGACTCACAAGTTGTAGAGCATGTCAGCCATGTTGCCACGGTAGTATAGGGCATTTCTGTATGCCTCCTCTGCTTCGGTCATCTTACCCTGGTTCTTTAAGACATTGCCAAGGTTACCCCAAGCTAAGAGACAACATATAAGTTATTAATTGCTTGAATGCTTATCTCAAACAGTTCTTTTATGTAAACAAGCTTTTTAATTAATACCATTAGAATTAGAAATTCATCATGACTTGAAGAGATTAAAGTAGTACATGGAGCATAATTTTCAGTGTCTTACCTTTGGCAGGGTTAACAGTTATACCGGACCTGTAGAGCATCTCTTCATTCTGCCAGTCCTGGTTCCTGCACACTGTTCTGAGGCTGTAAAGCAGCACAAGTCCAGCAGCACAGGCAAAAAGCAGTGCTCTGGTGCTTCTTCGCTTCATTTTTACAAACATGGCCCTTATGCCAAGTGTCACGAGTAGACAGAAGCCCATGCTAGGAATGTAGAGAACCCTCTCTGCCATCACAAAGCCCACGTAGAAAAACAGATTGGTGGCAGGGAGAAAAGGCAGAGCGAGCAGACCAAGTGAGAAGACCACAATGTTCTCTTTGGATGAATGAGATGTTTGAATAGCTGCATGAAGGTGTTCAGCATATCCATTCTGGGTGCTGGGAAAAAAATCTGATGTGTTTAAGCCATTGTGGTGGTAGATGATGTCGTGTTTATCACTGGTATCAGGAAAATGCATGCTGTGTCCATTAGGCAGAGCTTTTCCATTCATCACATGGGATTTTCCATTGGTTATTTGGAAAGGGGCAGAATTGTTGCTTCTTAAGCCGAACAAAGCAAGCACCACAAAGCCTAAGTAAAATGTCAGTGAACACAAGTTCCTACAATCAAAAATGTTTGTGAGTAAGGGTATGGCATCCATAGACCAATCAAAGCTAAGGGTGTGTGGACAAAGGAGGAGCCAGGCATTGGCAGGCGGCAGGTAGAGAAAGGTAAGTGTTCTGGTGAGGAGTTGAGCTGAATCAGCTGCCGGATTGTCTGAGTTGGAGAAGTGTGGCGGTTTGCAGCCCATCCAGTACAGTCGAGCTGCCAGCAGAACTGCTCCCCAGCCAGCCAACCAAGCCAGGCTTACCAGCAGAGGTGCATTTTTCCTCTGGAAAATATGGAAGTATAAATATGCATATTAATTCCTCTACTCAAGTCAATGTATAACTTGTGCTCTCACGCACACAACTCCAGGACTTTATGAAAAAATAAGACAATAGATTTTTTACTCTGATCTTCATCTTTTGACATTCAATAATTTACTGTGAGAGTGACAGTTTTATTGCGGCAGTGAAACATGATGTTGACCAGACTGAAGTGGATTAAAAAGTAGAAATAATTTCTTCCTCTTCCTCTGCTGCTCAACCTTTGACTCATTCAAGTCCATAATAACAAACTGGATTTTGAACCATTTTAACTTGAAGACATCAGCTGTTATATTGAACTTCCACCCACCAAACACACAGTATGACTGCAAAACAATCCTTGCTATCCGTTATCACCAAAATGAGGATGGGTTCCCTGTTGAGTCTGGTTCCTCTCAAGGTTTCTTCCTATTGCCATCTCCGGGAGTTTTTCCTTGCCACTGTCGCCCTCGGCTTGCTCATCAGGGACTATCTGATGATTTTGATTCATACACATTTTTCACATTTCATACAAAATTCCAAATAATTTTTTGCTTGTGTAAAGCTGCTTTGCGACAATGAAAATTGTTAAAAGCGCTATACAAAAAAAAATAAAAAAAGACCTTTTTTCTTTTAGCATTTTTTTAGTAGAAGGAGCCTTTTTTACAAGTTCTTTTCTTTGCATGTCTCAGCTTGTTAGGAAGTTTGGTTTAGATCACAGTGTCAGCTATGATACAGCACCTCTGGAGCAGAGAAGGGTGTTGCTCAAGAACCCCATAGTGAGAGCATGGCAGTACTGGGCTTTAAACCCATTCTGTCAGTTACCCAGAGTCTTAACCACATGAGCCACCACTACACATTTGGAAAATCAGTCAAATCTGCATCCATGTCCTATCTTCTGACATCAACCTAGGTGAATGAAATCAAACCTGACAAAGTTGAAGTGAAAGTCTGTTTTTTCAAATTTTGTTTTGGTGAAAGTGTCTTGTCTTTGGGTGCCTTATCGCTTCTGTGAGGGTGTGATGGAGATAAACTGCATGCAACATACAAACTTTGTTAAACTATTATTAGAAAAAACCTGAGAAACTGAATAGAAATGTTTAGAAAAAGAAAAAAAAATTTGCAAACAGGACCTTTGAACCTCTAAGAAACCAGACAAGCCAGGGAATAAAATGAGATAAGGGTAGAAAGGAAGTAAAGGAAGACTTTCTTTTCCCACTTACAGTATACCCTCACATCACCTCTCTCGCTCTCTCTCTCTCTCTCTCGCTTTCACAATGTGTTTGTGTTCCCATACTCTCCTGGCTGTAATCTTACAATAGCCTGGGTTATCATCTATGACGTGGACCTTAAGTGTACATGTATCCAGACAGACTGGTACAGTAGACATGATAAAAACTCCAGATGCAGTGGCACCCGACACATGGCTGGCATGTCCAGACGAAGGTGTGGTAGCTATGTGCAATGTGTGTAAAAAAAAACAACAATGCAGCAATGTATTCTGTATTGTACAATCTAGACTCAGAATACACACATGCACTATATTTTGAACTTGTACTTCTTTGCCCACGGAGTTATAAATCTCACTGGGATATTCTGACTAGGGTTGCCAAAGCCAAGCAGAAATAAACCTAAAAAAAAAAAGAAAAAGTGGGAGCAAATCTTGAAAAGTGATTTAAAGTAAATACAAGATAAACATACAATGATACCACTTTTTCACAAAGTCCAAGAAGACTATGCAAAACAATAGCATGGCTACAGGAATGCTACAGAAGCTCTTGTCTTTAACTGGATATTGATTATTATTATGAAACAACAAGACCTTTCCATGAACCAACATGAAAAAAAAAAGATTAAATTTCAAATTTCTATTTTACTGCAAAAAAATATATATTGCTTGGGAAATTAAAGTGTTATTCTGTTTAATAAAGTAGTAAGGATATATTGTATATTTATATTTACAATATGAATACTTCATACTGACACACACACACACACAGTGTCCGTATTTTGCCTTCCTCTGGCAAGCAGCATGCATCTTCCTTTGCAGGGCAATGATTCATTACAAAAGTGCATAATATTTACACTCACCTTAAGAAGGACTGCTAGAACATTATGCAAGTGCATACGGTGGACGACAAAGATGTCATAGACAGCTGACACGGCCAGGACGGTCACCCCCTGCTCTTTCCAAAACATGGCCGCTGCTGCAGCAACCAGGCTACCGGCCAGCCATGCCTGCACTCTCCACCTCGTGCACCATGAATTTCCGGCATGTGGCCGGAGCCTGCAGTGGCACCTGTAGCAGAGCAGAGAAAGCAGAAAGCACAGGGCAGCGCCCATATCTGCACGTCCTACTAGTCCTGCTACGGCCTCCGTATGCACCGGGTGCGAGGCGAAGAGGAGTCCGGCCAGCAGACTCCAGGGTCCTCCGGCTAGCAGGAGGCCACAAAGTGCAGTGAACAGGACGGTGACGCAGCAGTGCAGGCCTACGTTGAATAAGTGGTAGCCACGTGGTTCCAGGCCACCCAGAGCATAGTTGAGGCGGAAGGAGAGGGTGCAGAGTGGCCGGAAGGACTTGTGGCTGCCACTGTGAGTGAGCAGAGTGCCCCAGAAGTCGTCGTACAGTATGTTGGTCCAAGGTGTCTCTGGCAGGAGGTCTGGGTTGGTTTTGATAGCGCGGCTGATGCAGACAGGAACAGAAAGTAAATCACAAAAAAAGAGGGGTAAAAAAAAAAACTTTAGCGCTGCATATTTAGCCCCCCCAAAAAAAGAGATATCATACTTATAGAGGCATCTTCCCACTTAACACTGAAAATGTTCCTCATTACATGATAATGCATGGTCTAGCATAATAATAGAGGAATAGAGGACCCTGAATCAAGTAGCCTATTTTTGCTAAGCAGAAAAAGGAAGGCATACAATTAGGTATAAAAAGAGTAATGTAGCAAAGAACAGAACACAATGTGCATCAACAAGAAAAAAAGGAAAAGAGAAAAAGAGACTTGTTCACCAGCCTCACACAGTCTGTCGTATATTTTATGGTAAAGACTGTTTTGCCACACATGTATTCTGTATTGTATGATCTAGACTCATAATACACACATGCACTATATTTTCAACCTACTGTATGCTTGTGTTAATATTTGGGTAAGAAACAACATATGTTTGATGTGACACAATGTACAGTACTACTAACACTGCACTCTAACAGCTGTTGTGGCTGACATGCAACTCAAAGGATGACGTCATTTCCTCAGAGCATTCAATCTGATCAAATATTAATAAACGACTTGTGCGTTGGTCCGCAGATCTCATCAGAAATAGACAGAATAAAAGGGGATGAAACAAGCACTAATACAGCTAAGAAATGCAGTCACGGAATGAACTAGGCCAAGAAAAAAATTCAGCACAGCGGTTTAAAGCTGGCAAAATCTCTGCATAGCATAAAAATCCAAAATTTGCTTAGCATGACATTGTGCCAGCGCAGGAACAGACCCAGTACAGTGTATTTATTATAATACCTTATATACTAAGGGAGTGGCATGGCACAGAAGTGGGGTAGTTTGGCCTGACACACTCAATCTCGCTTACATATCTCAGGAGAGTAGACACTCAGCCGGAGAATGGCATGTTTTGTTTTTAAAAGGCTTGAAACACAATGCTAGGAAAGCAAGAGGCCTGTACTTGCCCTCACGCTACGGTCCCACATCAGTGTACCAGCCCATAATACACAGACCAGATATTACTCAGACACACACAGAGGTTCTTTCACATATATTGAACCTTTACAATACTATTTTGTGGAAGAAACAAGTGTGCAAATATAAAAATTAAATAATTCTTGGAAGAATATGAAATAACCCTATTTTGCACATGAGCTTATTATAATTATAAATGCATCATGATCTCAATCTGAAGAGTCTTCACTTGGAATAAGGGTGACGGTGTAAACCCTTGATAATCTGTTCTTTTGATCCAGTCCTTTCTCCTGTCAAAATAAATATATTCTTTCTGCGCATTGGCTCCAAGTGAAGGAAACATTAGTGGATGTGACAAGTTTCCCGGAGGGAAATTTTGCTTCCGTTCCTGATCAGAAAGTTTGTGAGAACAAATCTGTGCCACCAGTATTCTCTTTCACCCACTGGGCCTTCAGCCCAGAAGAAGGGACTAGCTTGTGATTTGATATGAAATAAAGCATGTAACTAATAATAATAAATGAGACTGTATATCCTTGTATTCAATCATAACACAGAAGGTGGGATTTATTGGAAAAGATAGGAAGCCTAACCTAAGCTCAAAACTTTGTTATATTTCCAGGAGATTAAACACTTCACACCACGTTAAATTCGTACTAAATGCTTTGACCATGAGACACATCTTCTCAGATCAGCATGCAAGTAAAGAGTTTGAATCTCACATTGACTGAAAAAAAATTTGTCCATGTACTTGTAGCTATTGCTATTCATGTTGCTTAATTAAGAGCTAATACATGCAGACACTTTCAGAGACTGCATGTTGCTCTCGGTAAATTCCTAGTAGTGACTGTCTCCTCCTCAAGTGACCTAGAGAACAACTTGGAAGCTGGAGCATTAATCAACATCCTGTTGTGACACCCAGCACTTGAGTCTTTTCAAAATACTAAACTTTTTCACATTGACTTGACGTTCCGGCTTAAGATGTCATGCCACACACTGCGATATTTACCCGTATAAACTAATGCTGTTTTGAATAAACAGTCTCCAGTTTAATGTGACGTACAAGAGGAGAAACACTTGGCAGAATATGGATTGTAAACCTTTAGTGGACCTTGTGTTATTTTCTCTGTGTTTACAATGCTGTTTAATCTTGTGCATGCTTTTAATCCATATATAATGCATCTTGTAGTGCTGGCTTATAAAACTTCTACAGAAATAAAATTACTTAACAAGGAAAAAGATAGAAAGATGAAAAATTCAGTTATTTTCCGTGCAGTCATTTTAGACTTTTGTAGGTTCAGTGTAAAACAGCATTTTAGAGTAATGAAATGCTTGTTATGAAATTACTGATGACATTTTCACTATAATGTTTAAAACCTGGTTCCACTTCTATTTCCTGTCCTTTAGGTTACTGCTTAAAGGGCATCTTTTATGCAAAAGCAACATGTTTTGTCATTTGTAAACATTCAGATGGGTCTCCAGTGTGTAAAAACAAACAAAAAAAACATGATTTTTTTTTTCCTGCTTTATGTTCTTTTTCACATTTTGCATTGTTCAAATGTGGCAGGCTAGATATTGAAACTCACAGTGAGTTTATATATGTTGGGTAAGCAATGCTTTTCTCCAGGGTTGTATGTCTTGCAATCCTCTCATATCTATTTAACTCTCAAAATGAAAATGTTCATCCGGTTTCAGATTATACAAATAGAGGCTGCGAAACATGCTGTTGGAGTACAATACTGATGTGGCGATAAATGATGTCACATTTTGCCTTCCTCAGTGTATTGCAGAGGTAGGAGGTAACAGTACATTTACTTAATTACGGTACTTAAGTACATATTCCACCTGTCTATTCTTTACTTGAGTAGTTTTATTAGAGGACATGTACTTTTCTCGATTCACACATACATGCGATCTTATTTCTACATTACAGCTATCAACTTTCTTTTTTTACATCTTGGCAGCCAGACTCAAATTCGCATTGCTCTCAAACTGTAATTTAAAGATTGAGCAATACAATGTTTGGCAACAATAAATTGTACACTGTAATCTATGTATTTAATTACAAACTACCTAACAAACTCTGTGACATTAACCTTATTCTGACAAAATATTAATAATAAATATAAACTAACGCATGCGATGATGAAGTACTGTAGTTGGCAAATTGGGAAAAGGGACTAGTCATGTGTAGACACCAGATATATACACAGTGGAACCTTGAATTGCGAGTAACTTGGTCTGCAAGCGTTTTGCAAGACAAGCAAATTTAAAAAAAAAATAAATTTTAACTTTATTTAAACGAGCAAGGTCGAGCGTCACATGATCACAACTTCAGCCACGATTCTTATTAAAGGTAAATTGCAGGTTAATTTGATTTATTTTGTATTAATTACTTTTATATGAATATTTTTGTTTGGTGGAACGAATTATCTGGGTTTCCATTATTTCATATGGGGAAAGTTTGCTTTGATATACGAGTGCTTTGATATACAATCGGAACGAATTATGCTCGCAATCTAACGTTATACTCTATATAAAAACTTTTTTGAGAGAATTAAGATCTCAGTGACCATGGAGAAAAATCATGATTCACAGAGAGTGAGAGAGAGACATTTATCATCAAAAAGGCTACCGTGGGTTAATACAAGCCCTGTACTTTTGATACTGTTGAATTTTTGAAGGCGAGTACTTTTATATTGCCCTGAGGAGTCTACTTTTTACTCATGTACAGAATTTGTGTACTCTGCCCACATCTTTTGTATTTTGAATGTCATTGGTACCTCTACAACAATGACTAACTGCATTTTTACAGCAAAAATCACCTGGCTGGATATTAAAATTCATAGAGTCATGTTGTGAATATCGCAAACAACATTTTCCAAATTATTTCCCTCTTTCATGAGAGCAGACTGAAATAGTCATCACTCTTCATGCATAACCCACAAACAGTAGGAAACAAAAGTGTTATGAAACAGTGATGGAAATATGGCTTCCTGCATTAAACACCACCACTGTAAATACTATGCACATTCTCAAAGCTCATGAAAACTGCACGGCTCTGATAGATTGATGTTTTATTTTCCTCAGTCATTCCTCTTAGTTTATGTGAAACATAAGGGCATTGAGTAGTGTTATTCTTTCCTTTCTGAACAGCTTGCTTTCGTTTGTTTGTTTTTCCTAATGTGGGAGTGTGGAATGATAAAAGATTATTTGGTCCCAGAACAATATTAATGAACGTACGAGATACGTGTCCAGCCAAGAAATGCTGGGGATGAGGAAATCTGGACTGCTGGCTGCTTTTAGAGCAGACCTTAAACACGGGGTGTTTGTGAGATTTAGGGTTTTTACATGCCAGACACAGAGAGAGAATAACTCTACAGTTATTCTGTGCATTTATAATTTAGTTATACATTATCAGTGTTCTACAGCATTCATGATATTAATTAATATTAATTCTATTTTTTTTATTAATTATATAGCTTTAATTGTATTGTATTGATGATTATTATCAATTGATTGTGACTATTAAATGTAACCAAAAATTCCAGTTCCAAGTGCCCTAACTGAGGTTAGGTCCGTTAATACGGATGAAAGAAACAAATAAGTTTGTTAGAGATTTTTGCATTCCCAGCAGGAAACACTGGTCAGTGTTTTAAGTGCAAGCTCGCTGTTTTGTCCTTGTATCACACAGAATGTTCACAGGATGTTCAAATCAAATGTCAGTATACGTTTGGCCCTAAAGTGTAATATATAAATGTAATGTTAACCTCTCACACCGCACAGAAATATACATTGACACTGCAGTAATCAAATTCAGTTAGGCATGTTTCCATGACTACTCCATTCATTTACTTTCAGGATGTTCCAACTTTTGTCCTTAATCTAAAAAAGGTAAAGGTAAAAAAAATGCAGCTCGAAATGTCATGACATTAAGAAGATCTCCATATGTGAGAGTGCATCATTCACCCAAGTGCTTCTCATCACAGCTAAAATATTTATAAACTCTGCAAGTGTTTATGGAGGTTGCTTACTCAGAATAAGAAAACTAACAGGGACAGACTGGAGCCTAATATTTCAGCAAATATATAACCCCTTTATTTCAGGAATGAACTCGGCTAAGTTGGGCGCAGTCATGACTTAAGCATCCACTGAGCTGGATGGTTAGGATTATGATGTCATAGGTTAAGTTTCATTAAATGTACACTGTATGGCCAAATAAAGTCACATACAATAACATTTCATTCAATCAATTTTGGCTTTGATTATAGTACACAATGTGGCCCTGGAATATCCATATGGCATCAAGGAAGAAAAACTCCTTAGATGTGATACTTGTGGTCATTCAGTACATTCATATCAACAGCTGACTTCATTTTATTTCTGGGTGATTCCATCTCAAATCAACCAGTGGGTTCCACCACATGATCACAGATTTTGCTGATTTTTTCACCAATTGTTGGTATTGGCATGAAAATAAAACCCGCCAATTTTTTTGTCCCAACTCCCGCTCGTTAAAAAATGGCAGCCATCTTGATTTTTGGCCTCGACGCGCTTCGAGACGTGCCACGCCCCTTTTTGAAATCCTCTTTTCCTAGATAACTCACTTGCTATATGTCATATGGAGATGAAACTGGGTATATTTATGTAATTTTTTATGTAGATTCAGATTCTGCAATCAGAATTTGGCTCTCTCTTGTGGTTATGGAGATATTTCTGAAAAAACTTTTTTTGGGGGCACCCCTTTTCGACCCCCCAGAACCCAAGGTGATTTGACACACAGAAATGTACTGCAATATCTGTAGAATACTTAATGCATACTCATAAAATCTGCTCCTTTCAAAGTGAAAGTTACCTTAAATTCTTCTGTAATGCATATCTAGTCAAAGACTGTTTCTCTTTCAGTTCTTTTAAATAAACAGCTTGGGCCTTGGCTGTATAGTGATGAGCTGTGCAGGAGTCACGTTTTTCACAAAGTCTCATAATGAAATCAGACACAGACAAAGACGTCAGAAATTTTGCCATGGCTTCCATGATTCCACTGCTTGAACTGAACAGTGTCATCTGGGTCCAAATCAACATTTTCAAATATACCATCAAGATTAGGGCTGGGTTATTTTATACCTTTCACTGTAATACCGGTACAATGTTAGGCAATGATAAGAAAATGAAATATCGCGATTGAATATGGGTAAAACGCGCATGAGCAGTGCCTTTGTTTTCATACGTTTATGGCGGAAAAAGCATGGCGGCAGCGGAGAATGAGAAGGGCGAAAGCGGATCGTTGAATGAAACAGATGAACCAGAATTGGTTTGTAAAAATGGTGCAACTTCAGTAGTGTGGAACTGGTTTGGTTTTCGCCCGTCAGATACCCAACAAAGCACAATTTTTTGTAGAACATAACAAGCAAGCGGGTCGTCGTGGCATTTACAGAATGTCTGGGTTGAAAAAGAGGGATCTCATTCATTTCAAGGCATCTGTAGCTTGAAGAAATAGCATTTATTTTTTAATTTTTTTATAAAAAATTAAATAAAAATAATTGAGGACATTTCTTGGACTACAAAGAGGTGTACCTTTTGGGGGTCTCAGATCTGATTATTTTGGTACCAGTTTGGGGTCACCAGGTCATATGACCTAGAAGCTATTGAAGAAATAGCTTTTTTTTAAATAAAAAATAAAATAAAAATGAATGAAGACATATCTTGGGATAAAATCAGGTGTACCTTGTGTGGGGCTCTAATGAAATTATTTTGGTACTAGTTTGGGGTCACCAGGTGACATGACCAAAAAGCTATTGAAGAAATAGTGATTTATTTAATAAAAATATATAATATTTGCAAATTAATTCACAATACTCAATTAATATTATCTATTAACCAGATGAACCAGAATTGGTTTGTAAAAATGGTGCAACTTCAGTGGTGTGGAACTGGTTTGGTTTTCGCCCGTCAGAT
>JAOVVA010000016.1:11709762-11732925 GCA_028565275.1 Leiocassis micropogon
ACAAGCGCCTTTGTTACTGGGACCAGTAATTTTAGGAAAGACCCCATCAGAACCCATGAGAAATCTCTGCATCACAAAACATGCATTGGTGCTCAGTCTGCAGCATCTTTCCCAGAGCAAACACCAATTGCAAAAAACATACTGAAAATAAATCAAGCACAATAAAGTCCTGAAAAAGCAGTTTAGAACAGCATACTATGTTGCAAAGAGTAAACTACCATTGGCAAAATTTAGCAGTCTTTGCAAACTTCAAAAAGTAATGTCGAGTGGCATTTACTCATCTGTGACTTCAGTGAAAATTTCAGATTCAGAATCTGCCACAGACTGATTCATGTTCTACACAGTTCTTACAAGTTCTTAATTTCTGTTCAATTGTAACCAAATATTTGAGTTGTTGATTTAATTTTTTATAAAGTTGTAATTTGTGTTTTGTTTCCTTTACAATATTATACATTAAAAATAATCTCTCTTTTATTTGGGCTACTTAAATTTATTTTGGGCTACTGCAATTTATTTTGCCTGCCCGAAGGTCTACCAGGAATTTTTAAATTTTGCGAGTCCTGGGTATATACCACTTTTTCCTGTATACAGTGTCGAGGGGGCCTGGAGCCTATCCTCGGAGACTTGGGACATGAAGCGGTGTACACCCCGCCAATCCATCGCGGGGCACACACTATGGGGAATTTGGGAACACCAACTAGCCTAATGTGTATGTCGTTGGCGTGCGGGGGGAAGAAAGCACAGGGAGAACATGTAAAGTCCATCCACAAAATCCACGAGTTGGGAATCAAACCCTCAACCCTGGAGGGATGCCAACCATTAAGTTTTTTTTTTTTTACACATTTAATACACTACATAGACAAAAGTATTTGGCCCAACCTGTTAGTCAATTGGGGTCTTTCAATCAATCAGGCCCCCTTATCCCCATTTAAGGACAATCTTATTTCTTCAGCATACCAAGACATCTGGGACAATGCTATGCTTAAAACTTTGTGGCAACAATTTGGGGACGGCCGTTTTCTATTCCGACATGACTGTGCCCCAGTGCACAAAGACATGGTTTGATGAGTTCGGTATGAAAGAACCTGACTGGCCCTAACACAGAGCCCTGACCTCAACCCCATCGAGCACATTTGGGATGAACCAGAATGAAGATTGCAGGAGCCAGGGCGTCTCGTCTAACCTCAGTGAATGACCTCATAAACGCTCTACAGAATGAATGGGAACACTCCCAGAAGCTCCCACAGAAATACTCTAAAATGTGGACAGCCTTCCAACAGGAGTGGAAGCTGTTATAGCTGCAAAAGGGAGACCAAAGTCCTTATTGAGGTATATGTATGCGGACACAATGTCTTTGCAGTTTTGGCAATATACTTTTAGTGTATGTAGACTCTCTGGGATTGGTCTACTCCGCATATCGAGCTCGTGTCAATTATCCGCAAATAGGCTTTTAAAAGGTTCAAATATCACATTCGCTTTGATCTGCTTTTAAACTAAACTGTATCGGCGGTTTTCACACGGCGCGCGCTTGTAACCAAAGTAACGTTTACATGAAAATCTCAACTGCTGTGGATATCAACAAAGTGAAACAGTGTGGAGAGATGCAGAAGAAATATAGAGAAAACATTCCTGTATCAAATCAAACAACAAGAAGAAAACCAGAGAGAGAGAGAGAGCTCACCTGTCATCGTAGCAGAAATCAGCGTCGAGCGTGTTCACGTACAGTAACAGAGCCACAGCGCCGCACACCAGCTCCCTTATCATTTCTCAATACAAACAAATAAATAAATAACAAACGAAGGAAAAGCAGACAACAATACGGAAAAAATATTACTTCTCGCCTCTCCTTGTTTTCCTCATTGTTCTTTTAAAGGAGCGCTACAGTACCCGTTCGGAGAAGCCGTTACGCCTCCACACACACAACGAGCTTGGAGCGCCGCCGCACCGTGTTTATTTACGCGCGCGCGCACGAATACAGCTCCGTCCCAGTGACCGCGTGCACAGATTGCACTGACGCGCATGCGCACTTGGGTGTATCCTCTGGCTAATGAATGTCCACTTGTATTGTACGTACTGTTACTGTCGTCGTCATGCGTCGTGGATCCTGCAGGCTACTTCTGAGCTCTTTTGAGGAACTGCACTATACTTATTAATATATTTTGATCACATTGTTTTGGTGTGATGCGTGAAATAAAGAGACACAAATAAGTAAAAAAAAAAAATCCTGCCAGACAGACTTTGCAGTTTATCACTCACACAGTCACTCATCGTGTACCCTGCTTTAGCCTGTGTACAGAGTCACGTGGGGGCCTGGAGCCTATCCCAGGAGACATAGAGCACGAGGTGGGGTACTCCCTGGACGGGGTGCCAATCCATCGCAGGGCACACACACACTACGGGCAATCTGGGAATGCTAACTAGCAGAATCTGCAATTCTTTGGACTGTGAGAGGAAACCAGAGTACGTGGAGGAAACGTACCAAGCATTGAGAAAACTATACAAACTCTATGCACACAATCGAGGTGGGAATCGAACCCAGACCCAGAAGGTGCAAGGCGACAGTGCTGTATTGCATTTATTAATTAAACATTAGTAATAAAATATACCAATATATGTTTTATTAGCTTCATATCATTGCCTGGCTTCAACCCTTATGCAGTTTGAAAGCTAATGAAACCCTGGTTCGTGCCGAGGTAGTTCATTGCAATTTCAACTTCATTGAAATTTCTGGGAGTAAATGAGTGTGAGTGTGTGTGTGTGTGTATGTGCGTGTGCCCTGCGATGGATTGGCATCCTGTCCAGGGTGTACCCTGCCTCGTGCCCTAAGCCTCCTGGGATAGGCTCAAGGTCCCCGTGACCCTGAATGCAGGATAAAGCAGTATAGAAGATTGAGTGAGTGAGTGAGTGAGTGAAATTTCTGGTAAAAATCCTTAAACAGCTTTCAACAAAATTCAGCTGTTAAAATCCAAACATTCCAGTTGCACACATTACACCCTGTACTCCAACAGTTACACAAGTTACCTAATACACAAAATATCAAATATAAACTTATACAACTTATTTAAAAAAAAAAAAAAAAACTACATGTCCCATGCCATCAGCTCACCACTGTTTGGAGCAGATCGTTTAGAACGCCATGGCCCCAAAACTTTGCAACGGAAATCTGCCAGGACTTTTCACTTCTTTCCCTGATTTTTAGAATTATTGCACAAAAGTATTTTAACAAAATCTTTTTTATACTATTACAGTATGTGATATAGTGAGCCAGTGATCCTATTAGGTATGATTGATTTTGTCACTTAGGAACTGTAATAGAGCTGGGGGTGTGTGAATTGTGTTTGTGTGTGTGCGTGCATAAAAACTTGAGGAGAGAACAAGGAAAAGCAGATGTTAGAAAATTAGTGAAAGCGTGACAAGATCCCCAGACTTGCACATGACCCATTAGTGCATGTACAACCTCAAACCTTTTTTTTTTGTTGTTTTTGTTTTCTCACAGAAGGAACAGATGTTGTTTCTAAGGGATTTTCTGAACTACTATCCCTCTGTCTATAAACAAGACAGAGGAATATGAAATGAAAGGAAATAGTGTTATTTTACTAGTTTTATTGCCCTGTGATGGATTGGCACCCTGTTCATGGTGTACCAAGCCCCGTGCCCCAAGTCTCCTGGGATAGGCTCGAGGCCCCCCGCGACCCTGAGTACTGGATAAAGCAGTATAGACGATGAGAGAGTGAGTAATAGTTTCCTACGACCTACAAAAAAAATATGCGACTAGGTTTTGGGATTGTCCAATATAGTGATATAAGCTTCAGATCCACTGTGACCCTGACCAGGATAAAGTGTTTACTGAAGATTGATGAATGTCTCTTGATGCTTGGGCCTGCTAATCGTTGCTTACAACTATATTATTATTATTATTATTATTATTATTAGAAGTAGTAGTAGTAGTTGTAGTAACAGTGTCTGGAATAGCTAAGGCATTGGACTATGGTTTGGAAGGTCGCAGGTTAAAATCCCATGACTGCCAAGTTGTCCTTGTTGGGCCCTTGAGCAACGCCCTTACCCCTCAACTGCTCACATGTATAATGAAATACAAATGTAAGTCGCTCTGGATAAGAGTGTCTGCCAAATGCATAAATGTAAATGTAGTAGTAGTAGTATAGTTGTTACAGAAATGCTTGAAAAGGGGATGCTGCCCAATAGTTCCCCATGCCCTTAAGTTTAAGCCAATCAACTTTCTTTTTGCAGATACCAAGATTCAGTTTCTAATAGTCATAAATGTCTAATTTATAAGCTATGCTTTGCAGAAAGACTGATGAATGATGTAGAGGAAACCATAAATCATAATCAGGAGTGGCACAGATTTTAGCCACCCCCATCCCCCCAGAAATAACAATAACTCCATTCAACCCAGTGTAAAATCAGTTAAGATCTGCTGTACAGAGCAACTAGCCAATAACTAAACCGATGTGATAAGAGGCCAGGGGAGAAAATCAACATCGACTTCAACCCAAATTCTCCGAACACATAAGACATGGAACACGTGAAAACTATTGTGGCAGTTGTTTGGCACAGTGGCACATCAATTCTTTCACTGAATCTACCCTGTTATTGCTGCCTCCTTTCTATGATTAATTAACTGTCTTCTTGTTCTTCGTTAATCATAAATATACTAACTTGATTTTTTTTTTATTCTACAAATAGAGCAGAACTGATGGCTCTGTGTACTCATTTCCTAACATTCACAGCTGTCAGATGAATATGTTTGAAAGTTGTTCCCTTTAATCATAGAATAATAGTAAGCTGATTATAGTGAAAGTAAACGATTTGAGAACTGGAATGTGCTATCATCCACACATGTTTAAAACAGCTGGCTAGGGTTTTATCTGCACACCTAAAGGTGAAGTCAGGATTTCATTTTATCAGTAGAAGTATGTTTAGATTAATTTATACTAATCTGCTATTTTGCTTCCTATAACAGTACAGCATGTACAGTAGTGCCAGCTGTAATTTATATAATTTGTTTATATTAATGTGCTTGCTCTGCAATAAGAGTATTGTTGGTATGAGATGGTATCAAAAAGTTTTGAGACTAGGTTTTGTAACACACCAGCAGATGGCAGCACAAGGCTGCATGCACAGTTACAGGGAGCAAGTTAGTGTGAAAAACATGTCCTGTGTATCATGGACAGAACGTGAAATTCTTTCTGAAATAGGGCAAATCTGCCACAGAGATGTTTATGGTGATGATGCAAAGAGTCATTCAACGTGTTTTGAGTGGCATGAGCGCTTTAAGAGCGGAAGAACATCACTCGAAGATGATAATAGATCAGGGAGACTTTCAACGAGCTCAACCATCGAAAATGTTGAAACCATTCAGCATTTTGTGCGTGATGATCATTGGAGAACAATCCACAGCACTGCTGCCGTTGTCCGTGTGTCATACGGAACAGTCCAGGCAAACCTCGTATCTCCACGACCGAAAAAGGCGAAGCAGGTCCGTGGCTCATCCAAACGCATCTTTTTCGACATTCGGGGCACTGGCATTGAGAATTCGTCCCCCAGGGCCCAGACTGTCAATAGCAAATTCTAATGCAAGATTTTAAGGATTTTAAATACCCCCTTGTATTAAAAAAAAAAAATGTAGGATCAATAATAATTGTGATTTTTATTTATTTATTTATTTTATATATATATATATTTTTTTTACACAAACTCAATTATTCAATCATTCATGGAGGGAGTCCGCCAGTGTCAGTGCCAGCACAGGAAAGTCTTAATGACAGATGTTAATAGACCTTTAAACATTAACATTTGTAAGTGTTGACAAACTGCTATGGTATAACAGGAAGAAACCATTTTGGAATGAGTCGTTATTATAAAATAATTAACATTATGGTGATAACAGTAACTGAGGCATTGGGAATTTAGGGGTAGGTTTCTTGCGAAAGGTTTTTCTTTGTGAAAATGCTTTATTCAATCACATTCTTAATAATCGTATTATTTTTATTATATTCCCCTACATCTACACATTTTAACAACACAAATTACAGTTTTGGAAAGTTCAGCCAGTCTTATGTTAAGTCTCTAGTGCTTGACCTTTATTGTTTGTTGTGTCTAATCAGATGCTAAAGAATAAAAAAAATGCTACGTCCAAACTCTCCCCCACTCCCCCATTTCACAGAACAGATAAGTAATTATAAACAGATGTTATTTTGTCTGCTACTAATTTATAACTTGTGTTTTCTAGCCTGAATACAGAAATACTTAGAACATTTAGTTTGACATGTTTTGTATTTTCTTTTCACCAATAGTCTTAAACTCAACATTGAATCTAAAAAGAAAATCTAGCTGTTTAAATCTTAACATAATTCATATATTCACGATAACAATTTGCCTGAAAAGGACTGAAGTAACCTGAAACACATGTTCATATTGACGTTACAATGATTTCTTTTTCGCTAGGTGGGAAAGTGGCCGTGCATTGAGTTAGTTCTTCGTACCCTGGACGAGTGATTATTTTCAGATGGAACTCATCATGTGTTGTTATTTACAATTGGTGTGTGTATGTGCTGTGTGATTTCTCCAACATCTCTGCATCCTGTTCACCCCCACCTCCACTGATGGAGGGTCATCGATAGAAAAGTCAAATTGCAACTCTTTTCCCTCCCACCGGACTTTCTCATTCCCATACGGTGCCTTTATAAAGCACTGATGCCTGATAAGAAGTGTTACACGACTCCTTTAAACTTCCTTCTCCTCTGCTTCCTCTGGCCACTCCATGTCGAACTGCATCAGAATAGACTCTTAAATCATATGGGCACTCTAAACTTCACAGTACAATAATTACAACATCCAAGCCTTAAAAAACAAACTGTAAATCATTTAGTTTTATATCACAATGCTGTTAGGTTGATTTTTTTGCCTGACAATAGTCCTGCCATTAAATCATATTCATTAATTCCTTTTTTTAATTCCTCTTATTCTGTACAGAATAAGTAGCCTGGAGCCTATGCCAGATATGGCATGAGGCAGGATTCAACCCTGGACAGGGTACCAATCCATAGCAGCGCATACATGCACAGACACGCATCATCATTCACACACTACTGGCAGTTTTGGAATGACAATTAGCCTATTCTGTGGGGGGAAACCCGAAGTACCCAGAGGAACCGACTAAACTCCTTGCAGGCCTACACAGAGAGACTGAGGAGAAGCTTCTTCCTGCAGATGATACGGTCTCTCAATCAGAGAGGACACCACATAGGACTAACTTTTTTTTGCAGTAGGACATAGGACATAAGACAAACCATCCTTCCATTACTGTATTTTGCACATAGGACTAACCATTTTTCCATTTTTGCATTTTTTGCACATTGCATATTTATGGACATTTATGAACACTGCACATCTGTACACTCATGTCCATTTACACTCACCCTGGACATTTCTGGACATTGGCACATTCAGGCACCTTCTCACACACCCTGGACATTTCTATTTCATTTCATTTTTGCACTTTGCACATTATGGACATACGCACATGTGCACATTTGGCTTTTTTTGTTTATATTTATACTTACAACAAAAACTTACAGCTAAGGTTTTTCTATAGTTTTCTATATTTCAATATCTACTATATCGTATAGCTAAGTTTTTAATTTTATATTTTTTAAATACTTTTGTTTTATTTTTAATAGCTACAGTATGTTTTTCTATAGCTAAGTTTTTCTATATTTTTTCCCTTTTTTTTATTCCATAATTTATGTTTTATTTTTACTTTAAATTCACGGGCGGTTGTATAAGCATTTCACGGCATATCGTACTGTGCATGACTGTGTATGTGACAAATAACATTTGAATTCGAAAGCACGGGAAAAACATGCAAACACCATGCACACAGTCTAGAGGTGGGAATTAAACCATCAAAAGTGCAAGGCTACAAAGCCAACCACTATGTCACTGTTCAGCCCATGAATCATATACAGTACAGTATATACAAATTAAGTAATATGCTCTCTAGCATTTATGGAAGGAGTCTCCAGTGTCAGTAAGGCTACTTCTCTTCAAGGCGGAGGGCTTTGCACAGTCTGTAGCATGCCAAGCTGCATTTTTATCTTATTAACTTCAAGATAGAAAAAAAAGAAAAAAAAGAGAGAAGCTATTGAAGGAATGACTGTTACTATATAAAGAATTATAATACTTTTATAAAACTATGGCGTGTCATTTTGAATAAATGAAATAAAAAATATAATTATGGGCAACGTGCGGTAGGAAAAGAGAAATTGAATCATTTAAGTTCTGTTATTGAATAATAATAACCTTCAATGTAGTAATAGTAACTCTTAGAGTCAGTTAGCCTGCATCTCACCACCCTATTGATTATTCTCCTATAAAAGCACAACCTATACTGTTTTATTTCCTACATAATCCAGGCTTTTTTTCTTTTTTAACACAGTACAGGAACAAGAAGAAGTTTGCAGCCATGTGTTATTGCTCAGAGTGAGCCACAGGGAAGAGATAAAAAGTAGTTGTTGGGTTTAAAAACGATGAGGCCGGATTGATGTGTCTGCCATGCCTTAATATACTTCACTGCTTGCCGGCCTGACAAACACACACATGCACGCACACAACACGCATGATGGTTTCTGAATGTTCTTTGTTTATTAACAGCAAATACGGAGTATTCAAGTCTTTAGTCAAACGCTCATGTGTGTATGTCATATTTGTTACATCAAAGGACAATAAGTAATTAACATGTTCCAGGGAAAACAAAGAGAGGAAGTTGCATAAATATCCATCCGGATGCGGCCTACATGAAGAATTGCCATATAAGGCATGGGGGGGGGGGGAGGGGGGAAGCCTTGGGATCAAAGAGAAACCTTTAAATGTGACGACTCCAGTTATGAGAAAACACTTCATTTTCCTTCCTCACTGCTTCCGAATATTTCCTATCCTCACACCATAATTTTAAATTGGGAAACTGGAAACAATGAGGAGGAACAAAATAGAAATTACACTGTCTTCCTTTGCATTGCTATTTTCATGGAAGCGACTGCTTACATGGCACCATAACATAATATCCTGTAAGCGTCCCCAGATCCAGATTTAGCAACAGGTCAGGAAACAGAACCACATCTGTGCAGCTTGATGACAGTCATAACACCAATATACCTGCTTCCAAGCACATGTGCAACTCTAACTAGGCTAATATTACTTCATAAAAGTGGCACTCGTGGCAAATGTGTACTGTATGTGCCTGCAGTATGTAGTCTTCAGGAGGTAGTCAATGACAGCGCAATAGGATATTAAAAAGTATGATTCGCGTGGTTTGTTCTATGACAATAAGCAAAACCTTGAAGGATTTCTTTAACACAAGTGCAGCACGTCAAAACTGAGTCATGACCTTTTCACAGCACAAACATCCTGATGAGAGCTGTGCTATCTCAGAGACTGTTGACGGATATCTGAACTACAGCATGATAAATGAATGTGTTGATGAAAACAGCAAGAGTAATCAAGAATAACAATAGCAGCACTTAGTACAGAGGCCAACAGGATACAAAATTCAGCGGATGAGCATGCTTCCCCATATCCTCCCCCCCCACACACACACACACAAACAGAATCTGTCCCACAGTAAATGGATCCCTCTTAAGTTTTGCATATGGCAGAAATTATTGTAGGGGTTATGGGAGCATGAGGAATTTTGTATGGCCAATTTATGTGTACAAATGATTCCTCGTGGTCCAACAAGAAAATATATATTTTATTATTATTATTTATTGTTTTTTACTACAGTATGTGATACACGTCATTGCATAAGTTGCTTTTTCTTGCAGACAGCATTACTTAACACACCTTCTGAATACCTTCAGAATTGAGAAAAGAACAGTGCTAGGTATTAAACAGTTTGAGAAATGATCTACATTATGGTTTATTCCATGAAGACGGTCCTGGCCTCGGCTGATGCAGACAGCTGTTCTTTGAGGACTTGTGACTGCAGTCGCTCAATAGTTCAGGACTGGAGTTTCCTACAGTCTACCTGGGCATCCAATAACGAACTAGACTCCACCTTAACTTAAAGACATCAACTGTTATACTGAACTTTCAGCCTCCTAACACACAGTATGACTGCAGATCAATTCCTGCTATCCGTTATCACCCAAATGAAGATGGGTTCCCTGGTTCCTCTCAAGGATTCTTCCTATTTTCATCTCTGGCTGTTTTACCTTCCCACTCATCCTTGGCTTGCTCATCAGGGACTATCTGATCATTTTAAATAATACGCATTCGCATTTCATACAAACTTCCATAATTTCTTTTGATCTTTTCGCTTTGCAAAAAAGACAATTGTTAAAAGCGATTCCCAGCCAGGCTCGATTCCCGTCTCTGTGTGCTTGGAGTTTGCATGTTTTCCCCGTGCTTGGTGGGTTTCCTCCAGGTACTCCGGTTTCCTCCCACAGTCCAAAGATATGTAGGTTAGGTTAATTGGCGTTCCCAAATTGCCTGTAGTGTGTGAGTGTGTGTACAGTATGTTTGTGTGCCCTGTGATGTATTGGCACCCTGTCCAGGGTGTAGCCCAAGTCTCCTGGGATAGGCTTCAGGTCCCCGCAACCCTGAATACAGGATAAAGCGGTATAGAAGATGAGTGAGTGAGTGAATTCCTGATCCTGATTAGGGTCTTAAATGTTAAAGTAAGAGCTTGTGGTTCATTGTTCATTTCTCAATTCTGAAGGTGTTCAAGTCAAAAGGTGAGACAATTAGACAAAAGGAAAAACAACTTAAGCAACGATTTCTATCACACAGTAAAAAAAAAAATACTTGAGCTTTCCTGAAACAGGAGGGGTTATGGGAGCATGAGGAATCACTTGCACATATTAATTGGGTAAATACATAAATAGATAAATACATACATAACTGATTTGGAAGAAGTCTCCAGTATGAGCACTTTCTAACAGTGTGAGGTAGTTTTTTTGTTTTTTTTTGCCACAAAATCTTCAGGACAAACAGTGCTACTAAGGGAAACATGCATTTATAGCTGTTAAAACAAGTGATAAAAATTAACTAACTTGATTCGAGGGTGGTTGAACGACATAAAACATGCATTGCCAGAAGTTGTATACTCTAAACATTTCTTCAACCAAGACCAATTACTGCATAAAAACGATTCCTCATACTCCCATAACCCCTCCCCTAATAGTTTCAGTAAAGCTCCTCTCTTTTTTTTTTTTTTTTTGTATTCATAAACACATTTGGCTTGTATCTAGCTGGGCTATCCGCTGAGTAAATGTGATTCAAACAGGAACACAAAAGATCTTTTTGGATTAGATTTCAAAGAAAAGATTAGATATGTACGCCTGTGATCTGATATGGATTAATATCTCACATATGTGAAAACTGCTTTGGGAAAATTTCACATGCTTGTGTTAACATGGCCCACATCCTGTTTCCTTTCATTCACCCTGCACTCAAGGTGAATTAGTGTCAGACCATGTTTAAATCTAAATTCATTCTGACATATGTTCTGGGTTAGCTTAGAATAAATAAACTTTAATCACACAAGAAGAAACCAGAACCTATTTATGATTAAATCGTTATTATGTAATAATATACAAATTCATGAGTTTGACACTCTTTATAATGGAAACGGCAATTAGGACATGAATGTAGAATGTAAATATAAAAACAATAAGAGTCCTAGAATAAAACGCAGGCCTAAGATAAAGCATATTTGGTCTTTATGGAATGCCAGGATCCTTTATTCCAACAACTGCATAACATCTGGGGGACAGCAGTGGGTTGAACAGCTGCACCAGGGCAGAAGACACATTCTCCTGTCAAAACATTATTTAATATAAAATTAATATTTTAGAAAGGCTGCATGGAGACACTATAAATATCTGCAGTGCTGTATCATACAGTCATGAATAGCTATGAAATTTTATGTTGTTTGCTGTGTGTATTACACAACTCAGGTACTAGTGTATAAAGTATGCTATTTTGTTAATATAAACCTAACAGATTTCAGTATCTCTGGCTTCCTTACCTGTTCCTTCAAGTAGCACAAACGGTCCAGCATGATAAGCCCTTCGACACAGGGAGCCAAAGTCACCTTTAACTGAGAGCAAACACAACACTGAATAAAACACTATTTCATTAGTATTTCTTTTTGTTGATTATTTTTTGGCTTGCATAAAAGATAAAAACACATAAATGCCCTTTAAAATAAAATACTAATATAAATTTTAAAAGCCCTATTTGGACAGGGTTATCTTTTGGTATCTCTGTAAAGTGTCACATCGGTCATTTCTTACAGACTCCACATTCCTCTGTCTAAGCCTACACAGTGACCCATAGATGTAACTCCAGGTAATGTACACTGCCCGGCCCAAAACTATTCGCCGGATGGATTTAAATAAGCAAATGATTAACAGCCTGCGATCGGACAATTACCTCATATGTTTCAGCTGGCAACAATTCTTATAAAACTAGCTGATGCAGTGAGTAGCTTCTCATTTATTAAACAACCATGTCAGAAGAAGGATCCTGTAATAGTGGAAAAGACATTACTGTGTTCATAAGGGTCAAATTACTGGCCATCAAGCAAAGAAAACAACTGAGGAGATTGCAGAAATGACTGCAATTGGGTTAAGAACGGTCCAGTGCATTATTAAAAGCTAGAAGGATATTGCTGAACCATCAACTTGAAATGTGATCGGGGGGGAAAAATCTTATACGACCGAGACCACTCAAATACCAAAAATCATAAAAGAAAAAAATCAAATCAAAGAAAAAATGACTGTTGAAATCACAGCTATGCTTCATATTGGAAATAAGACACACACACACACACACAGTGTAAGAAGAATAATAAGAAAGGTACTTGTTAGTGAGACTAATCAGAGGAAAATGGCTACAATTTGCTAGGGAGCATAAAGATTAGACTTTGGAGCAATGAAAAAAGGCCATGTGGTCTGTTGAGTGCGGACTGACCCTATTCCAGAGCAATCCGTGTGTCTGAAGCTACTGTACGCACCCATAATGCATAGTGGCCACTCTACAAGACTGTGGATGCAGTGTTGTAATCTGGGGTTGCTTAATGTGGCAATAAAATGAAATCAGCTGATGACCTGAATGCATTATTGTCCAAGTTATCCCACCAACGGATTTGTTCTTCCAGAGGGACAACAATGCCTAGATCCATTAAGCTCAAAGTGTGAAAGGTTCTGAGAGCATGAGGATTCATTTTCATACATGAACTCTCTTGTCAATACTTTAAGATTCTGGCCAAACATTAATGTTACTCCAGAAGCCAATAAATATGATGATTATGCATAAGGTTAAAATAATGCCATGATGAAGATGTATCATAATTGCAGTTGAAGGCAGTTCAACAAAATATTAACGTGTGCAAATTTTTTTGGGTCGGGCGTTGCATATCCTGTCATTGAATGTCCTGTATTTTAGTGAAAACTCCAATAATTTTCATGGAAAGATGACTCATGACACTTTTATTAATAACAGTGTATGTCTGCCCAAAAGTACCGGTTCCCCCAAATGAAGCCAAATTTGGCCAGGTTTAAAATTGCCAAGAAATTAAATATTAGAAGTAGAACAGTACTTCAAACAAACCTCCTGATTTGGTATGTACCTTGATTTTTCAAGTCATGCCTCAGCACGTTTTTGTACAGTAAAGTGTTGTTTTTTTTTTTACATTTTATTACGAATATAAAAATTGCAACCATATGAACTGGTACAAAAAGTACCTGGAAAAAAAAAAGAAAAAAATACCTATATCTAGGCATCAGGGTACTAAATTGTTTAAAACCACTATCGATAGCAAATAGTACAAAACTTTTTCTGTGTTGTCTTTCATAAAGTCACTCACTCTTTGTCATTACCGCTTTATCTTGTATTCAGGGTCGCAGGAGCCTGGAGCATATCCCAGGAGACTTGGGGCACGAGGCGGGGTACACCCTGGACAGGGTGCCAATGTGCGCAGGGCACACACACACTCATTCACACACTATGGGCGATTTGGGAACACCAATTAACCTAACCTGCTCGTCTTTGGACTGTGGGAGGAAACCGGAGTACCCGGAGGAAACATGCAATCGAGAATCGAGCCTGGCCGGGAATCGAACCCGGAGGTGCAAGGCGACAGTGCTAACCACTACACCACAACCACTCTCTCTCATGAGGTCACCACAGCGAATCATCTGCCTCCATCTAAACTTCTCTCACACCACTTCATGTCCTCTCTCACTACATCCATAAATCTCCTCTTTGGTCTTCCTCTAGACTTTCTGCCTGGAAGTTCCAACCTCAGGATCCTTCTACCGATATATCCACAATCTCTCCTCTGAACATGTCCAAACCAGCTCAATCTGGCCTCTCCGACTTTGTCTCCAAAACATCTAACATGGGTTGTCCCTCTGACGAACTCATTCCAACCGCCTCTTTACGTCCTTTCCACACTCTGAGGCTACAGGGAGCAGAGATAAAGAAGATGCACTGTTCCACTTGGGTCCTTCTCATTCACACACATGTATTCTGTCTTGCTACAGGGTAAACTTCATTCCTCTGCTTTCCAGAGTGTACCTCCTCCTCTCTAGATTTTCCTCCACCTGTTCCCTGCTCTCGCTACAAAGCACAATGTCATCTGCGAACATCATAGTCCACTGAGACTCCTGTCTAACCTCATAGGTCATCCTGTCCATCACCAGAGCAAACAAGAAGGGGCTCAGAGCTGATCCTTGATGCATACCCACCTCCAACTTGAACTCTTCTGTCACACCTAAAACACATCACACCACTGTCTTATGGCGCTCATACATGTCATGCACCACTCTAACATATTTCTCTGCCACTCCAGACTTCCTCATACAATACCACTACACTATTTTTAACATTGCATTAAACCGTTAATTTAAATTAACTAATCATGTTTATAGTTTAGTTACAAGTACTTTGTATTTACTTGGATCACAAATACGAACCTAATCGAACACTCTGTACCTATTGATACGAATTTAAATGTGCCTACCACTATACCACTATTAAATATTATATTTGTTTATCGTTATCAGAAAGATCCTGCCCTGACATGACAGATATCTTGTCCTGGCTTTATACAATACTACAGAACACCCTGAAATGAAACCTGACTTTTCTATCTTGCTGGTTTTTTCCCTTATATATTCAGGCATGTAGACTAGCATCTGGGTCTGACTCCATGTTTTAATAAAGGCCTTTTATTCACAATTCACAGTAAAGTCCTGTCCAGAACAAATATACTTATTATTAACACACAATACATGTATTATAATTTCTGTTTTGTTTTAAATTATCTACAGCGGGATCCAAATGTCTGAGACCACTAGTGATGATTCTTCTGTTTATACACCACTTCACTCAGTACACGAAAATCAGTCCTTTTTGTACAAAATAATGATCAAACATTTGCTTACATTTGAACAAAGACCTGGCAGAGTTTTGAATATTAAATGCAAGAGGTTGAAATTTAACTTTCTTGGTTTCCATGATTCTAAAAGCTGTTTTTTCCATTTTCTTCAGACTTTTGGACCAGACTGCAAACTTGTGTGTCAAAGCTAATATAAAAATTTCCACCAAACCATCTTAGATACAGTTCAGATTTTTTATGATCCATGAAACATGAAGCTTACCATGTTGAAGGCCACCATCTCATTCATCCTAGAGATGTACCGTTCATGGTAACTCTGAATCACACTGTCTGAGAGCTGATAAAGAGGAAAAGAGAAAACAATTTAGTAAAATTTAGTAAAAATAACTCAGAAAAATGGCTTTATTGCATTACTAAACCAACAAGCACCTACTAGTGTGTTATACTATTAAAAGGTTACCACTCATTGCAATATTACTGTCATATTCCAGACATGGAGAACGCAAGTGCAGATGAGATGGTTTATTTGCAAATGAATTCAAAAACACGACAATCAAAACCGGCACGGATAATCTAACTCTTAAGTCCCGTAAACAGGCAAGGGTCGGGCGATGTACAACGACCATGACAGGTCTAAACTCGTAAACGTGGGAACAAAAACAAGATCAAAATCCGAAAGAGCAGTCAAAATTCAGAAGGCTTGGTAACGACACTGGAACAAGTTCACAGGGAGCGTATACTTCGCGAGGACCGGAAGTACACGAGTCCTTTTTATCTGTCTCCTGTAATTAGTCTCAGGTGTGCTAGTACTCAGGTGAGCCAGAGCGTTGTTGTTGGGAGTTGTAGTTCTTGTTTGTAGTTCTGACAATTACGTTTAAATTGATTCCTAAAACTTAAAACTTCCTTTCTTTAGCATTGGCCAAAAGGTGAAAGCTATAAACTGTTGTGGCTCAACAGTTAAAGCATTGGGGTTCAAGCCTCAACGCTGCCAAGCTGCCACTAAATCCCTTAAACTTATCTGCAGCATGGATGCTCTATCATGGCTGACTCTGCTTCCTAACAAGCTGGCATACTTCTAAATATAAAGTTTTAAAAAGTTAAATGATTTGAAGAAAGAAATTTCACCTCCCATTTGCTAGCATCTGCACATCGCAACATGTGAATCGCATGCTCCAAGCCCGTTCTGTATAACATACTGTATGTGCCATTAAAAGTGGGTTTAAAGCAACGTCAACTGTGCTGACATTCGGAATATCCTGAAATTGCCACAAAAGCAATAAAAATCCTGCATCCATTTTCAACAACCTATCTATGTGAGATGCGGCTGTCTGCAGCGACGGCAGCAAAAATCTAATTACGGGAGCAGACTGGACTTGGGGAATACACTTCGAGTGTCACTGTCCCCCATCACTTCTAGAAGGGAACGTCTTGTTACATTGAAACAGGCTCCTGGCTCACACTGATTCTGTGTTATGGTGTTATATACGTACATTATGCTTTGTTATGAGCGTGAAAATTCACTTCAGTGTAACGGTCATCTTTCAGTAAATCAAAATTAATATGTTCAGGTTAAAAAAATCATATAACCCAGATAATCTGACAAAAGGCAGCAGAATTATAACACTGATCTGACATCAAAGGAAAATAAAATGTGTTCAAGTCAAACCGGGACTTTTGAGTGTGCAGAATGACAGAACACAGTTATGCACGGAAAAAAAAATTCTCTATATAATCCCCTGGTACACTAATGCACTTATCCTCACTAGTGCTTGGATACCATCGAGGTAGAAAGTTTTCTTAGTACACCAGAGCCATTAAATGCTGGCCACCCAGGAACTCCTTTAATGGCCCAGTCATGTGGAATTGGCTTGGAGTGAGTCACATTTACATTTAGGCATTTGGCAGACACTCTTATTACCCAGAGTGACTTACAAAAGTACTTAGGTTTTCATCATTGGATAGATCCTTACAATGGGTTACTAGATCACTAACTAAGTGCCATTAGTCAAACACTGTTGGGAAGGTTTTTATTTTATTTATTAATTTTTTTTAATCAGTTTTATGCCGTCATTTACAAGAAATGTCATCACAAGTCCCGGTTTGACCTGAACACCCCTCGTTTAAAAAAACATGTTGTGGCTCTGAATCTGACCTTTGTTTCATCCAGTTCTAGTTTTTTGAGAGCTCTCCTCACATAGTCCACAAATGAGGATGTTTTGGAATAAAGGTTCCCCACTCGCTTCTCACTGCCAACAAGAAAGCCATCAGAACGATGCTGCAAACATGTCGTTAATTGCATGACTTTATAAAATGGAGAAATTCGGGTGTTTAATCTCATTGGCTAAGCCATGGACAAATCTGTTGATACACGTGATCACATCACAGCAGTTCAATTCTATATTGATGCAGCAGGTTTTATTCCAATGAAATTGTTAAGTCATTGTTTTGGAAATGTAACACCTTAGTCTTTCCAGGTGAGGTTTTAGGACAACCTTATCCTGTAATAAAATAACTGTACACACTTTCTTACATTTAATCCTGTAAGTCCTGGTACTTTCTTATTTTTTCAATTGTGGACCCAGAGAATAAGAAGAAATTTATGCATAAGCCTGTGCTATATGTACCTCTTATAGGCATCATAGTGTTCCTGTAAAATAACATGAAAAACAGCCCGATAGAAGAGTGATTCCATAGGAAGCTGAAAAAAAGAAGTGAATGAGGCAGTTAGAAAATATTTTTTTGTTTTTTATTATAAAATAGCACATATGTAACCAAAAACTGATGAATATTCATATCCTTCACTCCACTGTAAAAGAAGGACTGGTATTCAGCATGTTCTTTTCACCGCCACATAAAAAATCTCTCCTCATTTGCTTGATGGAGACTTAATAATGAGTTACTCACCCCTTCTCCAACTGTCACCCTCTCGAGAGCCTATAAATAAAATAAGAATACCTGATGTACAAAGGTATTACAGCATTGAGAGCGATTCGAGGATAAATCAATCCTATCAGTGGAGCAGTGATACTTAAAGCCAACTGTTTTCTTTTCCAAACTTACAAGACATGCAGACATCCTGGCGTTCCGCCCGCAGAAGCACGCCTGCTCCCGTAGATACTGGCTCATGGGAAATCCATACACACCACTGTCACACTCTGGTCGAGAGCAATTCATGGAACAGAAAACAGAAAATGCATATAAAAAATATATAATTGTATAAGTAAAACTTGTTCCCATATCAAAAATTATCCACACTCTGGGTGTTGAAATTTTTTTTTTCATCATTTCGTATCTCCTTACTTTTACATCTCCTTCATTTTCAATACATTTTTTTGAGCCATGAATGCACCGCTGCCTCCACTTTTTCAATCTCAATAGTAGGGAGCCAGTGAAAGTCAAAGGACAAATTGAAACGACAGTGTGAACAGAGGTGTGCAGACATCATGCAAGATCACAACACCCTTGGATACCAGTCATCTGCAGTTTAGTCTGAAGTTTAGGCTTCAGCTCTTCAATAAGCATCTCACTGTAATGAGCACTGTTGATTGTTGAACCTTTTTCCTGATGATGTACCAATACTGGTCATTGGGAATCCCATAAAACTGTAAGCATCAATTTTCCAGCTGTTGGTTGACTTTGACTTTTTAACTGTTTCTTGGTCATACTCTGCCATTTATCATGAGACACTCTATACAGTATATAAGATAGTCTTTAGGACAATCCGTAAGCCAAGAGTACATGACAGCCCGAGAGAAACTCAATGCTAAGGTCCAAGAGATGTTTCATAAGTTTCATGAGATGCTCCTTGACTTGCTTCTTGAGGTGCTCCATTAGCAGGTCTATAACATGCCTCATATCCTCCTTTAGACACTCCATGAGATGTGCCATAAGATCAAACGTAAGAGAGTTCATTTCATGCATAAGCCATTTCATGAGATGCTCCTTGAGTCGGTCCATTAAGCACTCCATGAGATGGTCCATGAGACACTCAGCATGCTTCATAAAATGTTCCATGAGATACTCAATGAGATACTTTAAAAAATATTCCATTAAGCACCCCATAAAATGGTCCCCAAGCCATTTGGTGAAATCATACAGACCACTCTCTCACTCTGGTCGATTCATGTAACAGGAGACAGAAAATGCAGAATAAATGAATACACCTTTACAGTAGTATATGCAAAACTTCTCATATTTTAAGAATGAAACCTGAAAAGCAAAGAAGTTATCCTCTAATACGAGGGTTAGTTAAAAAATTATCCCCACTCTGGCTGTAGAATTTATTTTATTTTTAATTTTTTTTATTTTAACTTTTAGAAAAGACAAATATATTAACATGATCTCCTTGCTTTTCACTACACTTTGGTCGTCTTCTTGGTCTTGGTCATACTCTGTCAGGCTCGTAGTGATGAATCCATGAATGATTCTCTTTAAGAAACTTTCACCTGTTCAAATGTATCAGGAGATTGTCCATAAGCCACTTCATCAGATGCTCCATGAGACACAGTGTTTAACAGTCCATGGAATGGTCCATGCGTCAATCCATGAGACACCTAGTGCATGACCGTCCACAAAAGAGTCAATGGGAAGATCCAAGAGATGTTTCAGAAGTTTCATGAACACTGCATAAGAAACTACAATGTGTTCCATAAGCAGGTCCATACCATGCCTCATCCCATGACAGGAGAGATGCTACAAGATGTCACATGAGATCATTTTCATTTTGCAGTTCATGAGATGATTCATTAGATATTTCATAATAGACATTATACTCCACGAAATGGTCTATGGGATGGTCAATAAGACAGTCTACATGCTTTATAAAATGTTTCATGGGATTCTCAATGAAATACTCTAAAACACAGTCCATGAAACGATCCATGGTTCCCTAAGCCATTTAATGGGACATTACATGAGAGGCTCCATGGGATTTCTGATAGGAGGTCCCACTAAATGGACATTGGTTGTTACCCTGAGATTTCTGCTATGAAAAGCAATGTCCATGTCTCATGGAGTCTGTCATGGGATGTCTCATAGGAGGTCCCACTAAATGGACATTGGTTGTAACCCTGAGACTACTGCTATGAAAAACAATGTCCATGTCTCATGGAGCCTCTCATGGGATGTCTCATAGAGGGTCTCACTAAATGGACATTGATTGTAACCCTGGAGACTACTCCTATGAAAAGCAATGTCCATGTCTCATGGAGTCTGTCATGGGATGTCTCATAGGTGGTCCCAGTAAATGGACATTGGTTGTAACCCTGAGACTACTGCTATGAAAAACAATGTCCATGTCTCATGGAGCCTCTCACAGGATGTCTCATAGAGGGTCTCACTAAATGGACATTGGTTGTAACCCATGTGTGTGCACATATACCCATATGTATATACATATGTCACATATCTCACTAAATGAACATTGGTGGTAACCCTAAGACTACTGCTATGAAAAACAGTGTCCGTGTCTCATGGAGCCTCTCATGGGATGTCTCATAGAGGGTCTCACTTAATGGACATTGGTGGTAACCCTAAGACTACTGCTATAAAAAACAGTGTCCATGTCTCATGGAGCCTGTCATGGAATGTCTCATAGAGGGTCTCACTAAATGGACACTGGTTGTAACCCTGAGACTACTGCTATGAAAAACAGTGTCCATGTCTCATGGAGCCTCTCATGGGATGTCTTATAGAGGATCTCACTAAATGGACATTGGTTGTAACCCTGGAGACTACTGCTATGAAAAACAGTGTCCATGTCTCATGGAGCCTGTCATGGGATGTCTCATAGGAGGTTCCACTAAATGGACATTGGTTGTAACCCTTGTGTGTGCACATATACCCATATGTATATACACAGAATTTTCATACAACTTTTTCTTTGCACGTTCATGAACCTTGTTAAACTTTAGAACAACTGAATAGAAGAAGGAATGTGACCTGAACATCATAGCACTGGTCTCATTAATTCTGTTTTTCGCTCTCTTTGTTGTTGTTGGCTCTTCCAAAGCTGTGCTCGGATTGGAGGTAAGTAGCGCGGGTAGAGACAGAGCTGCTAATGCCAGGATTTCTCTCAGTGCAGTGTAAGGGCCTGTTTTTACTGAGAGAGCTCCATTTAGTAATGTACAACCTCTTCCCAGGAACTACAACATCGTATGACAGATGGATGCTTGGATAGTGAGCTTTGTAGTCTATGTCCTTATCCCCATGTTATTATAATGTGTAATGTCTATACGCCCAATGAGAACTCGACTACTGTGTCAACTCAACTACTTATATTTCCCTAGTGTAATTAATAAAGCATGAATGCCTCGTAGACAGCCCTTGAAACAATTTTATTTGTCTGCAAAGACAATCTATGTTGGTTAATTAGTAAGAAATATGAATTGCTCAACCCAGCATCAGGCATTTCAACATAATTACATATTATAAATCACGGAGCTGGTCATGATGCCTGGCGCTGGATTGCATCCACTCGGCTCCTGAGGTAACTGCAATGCCGTATGATTAGAATCGACTCTCTGTATGTGACCAGTAGGTGAAAGTACACTTACCCTGTGCATCTTCATCAAACTCCTCAGACAGCAGGTGGTAGCAACATCCCACGCTGCACACGGCCTGAAGCTCCTGTTTGGCCCTGAACATGCGCAGTGTGCTGGGAGCCAGATCTCCACATGTATGCAACCCCACCAAGACTGCATTCTGGAAACAGGGAGACAGGGAGAGAGGAATTCAGAGTATTTGTCAGTTCCCAGCATAGCTCACGCACCTCAATCAATCATTCCAGAGCTTAGATTCCCGTAAACCATGCAATAATCATGATTAGAATAACTATGGGGTAGCTTATTGTTATAGCACCTCAAAGGAATGAAAAAAATACCAGGTGTACATTTTTGTGCAAATTGTGCATTTTGGTATTTCTCAGCCCTCACCTCCAGCTCTGTAATAAGTGTCCTAAGCTCTGTTTCGGCCGTAACATAAGACGTCAGAGGCGAGTACAGGTTTTTGGTGTCACTGATGCCTTTTCCCTCGCGCGCCTTCCTCTCAAGGTTCTCTCTCTTCCTCCTTTCTCTCTCCTCTTCGCTCAACTGATTAGGGGGAACCCGGGGGGAGGGTTGCTCCACGATATCAGGCGCCAACGCTGTAAAAAAGGGGTCCTCTAAATCTGATTCTAATTCTCTAGGGATGCTCAGAGCCGAGAGAGAATTCATGCGCAGATCTGGTGAAGAAGAGCACTGCATTTTATCTATGTCATTACTTCTGCCTAATGTGACATGCTTTTTTGTTTCACTTTCATTCACATTATTCTCTTCTTCCTGCTCTTGAGAAAGTCTGATTATCTGATGGCTTTGCATCCTCTCTTGTCGTTCATCGACATTTTCTTTCCTGTCTATCGTTTCTTTATTTGGAACTTCCTGGTTAGGGCTGGCTTGGCTGTGTTTTTGGTAGGCTCTGGAAAACCTCTTCAGTTTCCTGTTTCTCTCTTTAGCACCACGCGTGTTTGTGCTGGAACAGTCAATGCCAAACACTTGCAGGCTGTACTGCAGGGATAGGAAAGAGCAAAGGTAACCTTTACCCGAGCCCACATCTATAACCTGAAAGAGAGAGAGAGAGAGAGAGAGAGAGAGAGAGAGAGAGAGATGAGAGAAAATTAAATAAGATATACAGTGGGGCAAAAAAGTATTTAGTCAGCCACCAATTGTGCAAGTTCTCCCACTTAAAAAGATGAGAGAGGC
>JAOVVA010000016.1:11733470-11746470 GCA_028565275.1 Leiocassis micropogon
GCCTCTCTCATCTTTTTAAGTGGGAGAACTTGCACAATTGGTGGCTGACTAAATACTTTTTTGCCCCACTGTATGTACTTTTGCAAACATGAGCAGCAAGAGAAAAAAAAAACCTTAACTGTTTAATAAGCAAACATGTATCTTTTTATTTTTTTTTAATCACTTTTTCTTTTTGTTGCATTATTTTCATTTTCTGTGAATTTTATTCCTGTTTGTTCTGGCTTCTGTTTTAGAAGCAAAGAACAAAGGTGTAGGTTTGTTATATATCCGATTGTAGCAAAGGTTTTGCAAAAAAAATTCAAATGCCATGGTTTAAACCATAAATGTCAGCATCTTTGCTGTTCCAACCATCCATCCATCATCTTATCCGGTGTAGGGTGGTATAACAATCATAACGGGCAATTTGGACATGCCAATCAATACACACGCGTGTCATTGAACTATGAAAGGAAACCAGTGTATTTAAAGGGAACCCCACCAAGCACAGGGAGAACATGCAAACTCACAAGCACAGATCGGAGATGGAATTTTAACCACCAGCGCTGGAGGTCTGAGATGACAGTGCTATTACTATTAGGCTTTGTTTTTAGAAAGAATTAAATATGGGTAGTCCCCGACTTACGAACGAGTTCCTTTCCCGGAGCACGTTTTTTAAGTCTGACAAAGTGAGTCTTGTACGCCTTTGACCTGAATATACAATATAAAACATACCAGTCGACTTGATTAAACCGCTGTCCCCTTTCCTAACACAAAAACCGTAACCGCGCCTAAGGAAACAAATCTAACTATTGTCTCTGCACCTTTAAATCATAGGGGAATCATGGACGCCATTTTGTCTCAGAGCGAATTTCCCCATAAGAAATAATGAAAACTCTGATGATTCGTTCCACAACTTAAAAACATTTATATAAAAAATTTTTTTTAAACAAAATATAAAGCAGAAATAAAGCTAATTTACCTGCATTGGAGAGGGAGGAGAAAGGGAGAAGCAGAGGGATTTATTGTGTAGGACGACTTCCTTATATACACATGCGCATACACATATGCGTGCACACACCCAAAATCAGAATCCTTGGGAGGCCCCAGACTCAACACTGAACCCATCCCCACTTACCCAATGCCCAAATGCCCTGGCCTCCATGCTGCAAACAAACTCATGACTCTGTATGTCAGAAAAAATCCTAAACAAGGTTCTTAAAACACCAACCACAAATCCAATGACTGGTCCTGAGTACAAAATCTTTCTTACCTGTTTGACTTTGCAGCATCTGGATAAAGCAGCCACCATTTCAGCCATAGCTGGCACCTCATGAGCCTTCTTAGAGTTCATGAATTCATCAGGCAGCAGAGGTCCATCTGCGACCCCATCTGAAATACCTCCAGTCTATGTATAAGTACAATCACAAACAAACATTTCTGTTGAAATTTCATAAGCGCACTAACCTTGGGTGTCTCCGCCCATCACTCTCAGCGTGTCTATCAGCGTCTGCCGCTGCCCGCAGACTCCCAGGCCTGGCAGAGAGTGTGCTTCAGCTGCCGTCAGCAAGGCCGACACATCCACTAGCTTCTTACTGACGTCGCAGAACCCGTAAGTAGTGTTCACTTTAAAATAAAAATAGGAACAAATAACCACCTTAGACAGAAAATATATTAGAGTGATCCATGATAACCCTAGGTGTATCACAACTATGTAACCACTGACAGAGCTGCTGTTCTGGAAAATTAATCAACACCTTCTGACTACTCTGTTTGAACAATTCAACAGCAAAAATTATTTTAGGGGGTATTTTGGGGACGGTTAATCGAGCCGGGGCATCTTGCAACACAAAGTCTTTTTCCCCAGCTGCAGTTAGATTTTACCGTAACTCGGCTCTTGCCAGGAGAGGGCGCTCCTCCTCTGACATCACTATAAATAGGGTTATTTTTATTCCGTTGTTCACCTGATTGCATTGCACTGTAATAATCATGTACTTTCATTCTCTCTTTTTATTAATATTGCAACTTGCCAGGGCACCATACAGTACGTAAAGTTCCCACTTGTACATACAATCATCATACATGTACAAGGGTGGGTCAAAAATTATCCGCACTCTGGCTGTAGAATTTACTTATTTAACAGTTAGAAAAGACAAATACAGTGAAAACTTGGATTGTAGAGTAACTTGAACTGCGTTTTGCAAGACGGGCAACGTTTTAAAATACATTTTAACTTGTTAAACGAGCGAGGTCTTGATATATGTGACCATGTGTGTGCGCGCGCGTGTAAAGCTTTTTTTATTATTATTATTATTATTTTGTGTCCAAGTGTAGTGACTGTTCTTTAGTAACTGTACTGCAACAACAGCCTCCAAAAACAAAAAAAAGTTTAAAAGGCTGTAGCAGTGTGGGAGATCAATCTGTTTACAGGAGTGATTCCGGTAGAGTGTGTGTGTGTGTGTGTTTGTGTGTGTGCGCGCGCGCACGTGTGTAAAGGTTGTCCGACACAGTAGCCCCCCTGCTTCTGCTCTCATCTACCACCAGTCACGAGTCTTTTCAAAGATAAAGTGCAGGTTAATTAGTTTCATTTTTACTTTATATTTTGTATTAATTATTTTTATATTAATATTTTTGGGTCGTGGAACGAATCATCAAAGTTTCCATTATTTCTTATGTGGGAAATTCACTATGATATACGAGTGCTTTGATATACTCTTGCTTTTCAATAAACTTTGTCCGTTTGTCAATAAGCTTGTGTATTCCCTCATTAAATAATGTTTTAAGCTGAGTTGCGAGCCATGAATGCACTGCTGTCTTCACTTCTTCATCGGAAGTGAATCTGCATCCTTGTAGAACTGCTTTCAGGGGACCAAACAGGTGGAAGTCTGACGGAACGAGATCAGGATTGTAGGGAGGAACTTTAACACGTCAGAATGTTGAAACAGTGCTTTGTGGGCAGAAGTGTGCGGACGTGAATCGTCATGCAAGATCAAAATGTTCACGTATAGCAGTCCTCTGTGTTTTATCTTTTCTGTAAGAAAACCCCTTCGTTGTAGAGTTAGAGCCCCGTGTTCTGAAAATTCCAGTGTTTTTTACACTCTAATATCTACTAAATTAAGAAAATACTCTCAATTAGCTGAAGAGTTGAATCATGACTATTGTAATGAATAATGATAAGATCAGTTTGATGTGGTGTACAGTTGTACTTGCCTTCTGGCGCCCCCGTGCGGTCCCGAGTGGAATTCACAACCGTTAAAACCTCCTCAGGATCTACAGCCATGAACGCGCGCCACACATCGCGCGTGTAGAAATCTACAGTGTGCGCGTTCGCGATGCGTAATGACACGGAAAGAAAACGACGGACCTCGTCTATCTTTTCCTTTACCTCGTCAATGGAGATGTTAGAAAAAGCCATAATGTTCCGAAATACGCCAGAGCTGTTTCCGGCATGTAATACTCGCAGCACAAATATGACGTTGACACTCTCACAGGCAGTGCTAGTTGCAGGCACATAAAGTTGCGTTACTGGAGGCAGTAAAATTTTCCTTTAATTAATTGAGAGCATATATGTATACGTTATGAAATTGAATTGGTTACAATACTAAACCGTAAAGTATTATCTTTAAAAGAAGTGCAGTGTTTGCGTTCGTGTTTGATTAATAATGTCTGCTGGCCTTGCCTACGTCATAACTACGCGACGGTCCTCATGTGGCATGGCTAGGTTTGTGTGTCTACATTGGTTTTAAGTTATTTGGGCTGTTTTGAAATGGCGCCTGTAAATCCACATTTTAAAGGCAAACCTTCATTTAAAGGCAGAAACACGAAAAGGTATCATGCAGATGGTCATCCTTCAGGTGTTAATAAAAAGAAAAAAGCATGGAATCAAGGCAACAAGATTTTCCAGGGAAGTTTACAAGAAGGTAAGACAGTAGTGTTTATTATACATTCATATTCTTTCAGTTGTATTATATTTTTCAGATTTCTTTTTTGTGCCAAATTTTAGGTTTGTTTTTTATACTTTTTGTTTGTGGTTGATGCAACCCAAAAAATTAATTTACTGATTTAATTCAGATTTAAATAATTGGAAAAATAAGTGGACCTGAGCTGTTATCAGGTCTCCTCCAGGTTCAGTTCTGCTATTGGTCTCTCTCTCTCTCTCTGTGTGTGTGTGTGTGTGTGTGTGTGTGTGGTTTGCAAACATGGAGTCTCTCGGGACTTAGTTACAAGTTATCCTTGTGCAGGATAAGCAGTATATGAATAAATGAATGCAATTTTACACTGTGTCTGCCGATATAAGTGTATTATCAAAAATATAATGTAGAGGGAACTAGTGGCTCAGTCGTTAGGTCTCTCTCTCCTCCCATGCGGAAGGCCCAGGTTCGATTCCCACCCAATGCCCAAACCCCAGCTACTAGATGCAGTGCCAGTCCCAAACCTAGATAAAATGGAAGGGTTGTCTCAGGAAGGGCATCCGGTGTAAAACCTGTTCCAAGTTGTGTCTGCTGTGGCGACCCCTCGACAGGAGCAGTCGAAAGACTAACAGCATCATCATAAATGTAATGTTCATATATACAGCAAAAAGACCACTATCAAAAATGTGATTTACATGTGAAAAATATTTGGATGTCTAAATTGTTTTTGAGCCACTTTATTTCCAGATCTTATTTGAAGAAGACAGTGTATGACATGCCGATATTTCTACTACTAATATACAAGAATACTGTATGCATATTATGTCATCCTAGTAGTAAACTTTTAAGCCTGTCATTTTGATTCATTAATTTATTTAAAATAATAATCGTAATTATTATTCACTTTTGTCAATGTCATTTGCTATGTACATTATCTTGTTTTCATTGATAATTATGATTAATAAGCAATCATTTTAGAAACCCAGTATTGCTGTATTTCTGTATTTTGTTTGCATCATGTCAGATTTTAAGAATGCCATGTGTCTGTAGGTAAGGGCTTTGCCTTCCAGAGGAAGCAAAAAGTACAACAAGAATTCAAGAAACTACTGCGAAAGGAGAAATGGAGAATGAAGGATTCCAAGCCAAATCTAGAAGAGGAATACCCCGAGCACCTGAGGCACCTCTACCAGGCCGAACAGGAGAGACTGAACAAAGAAGAGCAAATGAACAAGGATCGCAGGAGGAAAGGAAGATGTGTTGATGAAGGTTTAAACGATGAGTCTGACTTGTCCAGCTCTGTCAAAAGGACTTCTGAGACAGGAATCCCTGAATCAGCTGCTTCACTGAATGAAGGACCACAGACGTCACAGACTGAGAGGTTTGTAATTAGTCATACAGGTTCACCAGAACCGGTGACTGTATACATACAATTATCCAGATGTGCCAAAGAGTTAAGGTTTAGCTTTAGCGCTAACAGTTTAATGATCACTGTAATATGGGAGCAACTTGAAATCTGCAATTTCCTGTTAAAAGCATCAGAGCAGAAGTGAATAAACCTTTTAACCCATTTTGGGTTGTTTTTACCTTAATCATCTAGACTGCTCATTACAGTAAATATACACTGATTAACCATAACTTTACAACACAAAACGTCATTTCCAGTATGGTGTAGATTCCCCTTCTGCTGCCTGGGCAGCTTTGTTTCCTCTGGGCATAACTCCACAAGGCCTCTGGGGGGTATGCTACAGTGTCTGGCACTAGAGTGTTAGCAGCAGACCCTTTGGGTGGGGTTTATAGGGTGGGGCTTCAGTGTTTTGGACTTGTTTGTTTGCTGCATCTCATTGGTGCTTCATCAGTTGGAGATCAAGCCAGGTATTTGCCATGTGCTCTGGACTTTCTGGACACTAGGCATGGCAGGCTGTGGTGCACTAGATGTTTTCTATTGTTGCCAGCATTGACTTTTTTTCTGCAATTTGTGCTCCATTAGCTTTCCTGTAGGAAATGAAACGTACCAGTTGGGTGCCCACTATTGTGTCACCTGTTTACTAGTGTATAATTGATAATCAGTGTTGATGTATTAATGTTATGGCTGGTTAGAGCAGACTCGATAACATTAGTGCAGAAATGCTTAATAATTTCTTTGTCTTGCACATTTGCAGAGCGCTGCTGATTGTAAAATGATATAAATACATTTTGAGCATTGCAATGCAAAGTTATATTAATTAGCTAACAAGAATGTAGTAAGATTTCATGAAACAATTTTAGCAGTTAAAAAGAATAATCAGTGATCAAAACCTGCACTTGTATTTAAACCGAGTGTCTTATTGTTTGTTCAATATAAGATGAGCTACTTATGCCAATATAAGATGAGCTACTAATTATACCAGTTTAATTGTTTGTAGAATTTATTGAAAACAATCGACATGGGAGATTGTGGTGTTTATCCTGTAAGATGTCATTTACTTAAATGTAATGTGTGGTGTTTCATGCCAATGTCTAAGCATTGTCTCGACAACAGTTCTGATCAGGACCAGCTCAGGAAAAAGAAATGGAAGAAAATGTCTTCCAACCAGAAGATGTTGGAAGAATATAAAAGGAAAAAAGAGGAACGAGAACGTAAAAGAGAGGTTAGGAAAAACTGTACTGTATATTATAAGGTTCTGTTAAACCAAGCAATATAATGACTTTGTATTCTCTTTTTACTTAAATGCATACAAAACGTTTGTGTTCTGATTTAGGAATACTTGAAAGACAAAGCAGAAAGAGAAGAGGCTCTGAAAAGGTACAAGGAAAAGAAAATGGCTACTTATCAGATGCTGAAGAAGAAGACGAAAAAGGGTCAACCCAACCTGAATCTGCAGATGGAGCTGCTGCTTCAGAAAATCCAGGCTCAGAGAAAATAACCAGAATTTCTGCAACCTGCTATTTAAAGCCATAAAGTGTAATTTATGAGTCTTGCAGGCAGAGAGAGAGAGAGAGACCTGGAAATGTGTTTATACTACACAGAGACTGGAACTGAATAATGTATACTTCTACATTAATCTCTCTGTGATGGTTATGAATCAGCAGACAGAGATGTCCTGGGTGTTTATGAACTGCTCGATGCATTTGGGATAAAATGTAGATCTGTGTGATTGAATTTTTCAGAAACCTGTCTTTGTAGTTTATTGTAATTTTATGATCTCGGATTTAATGAAAGCAAACTTTAATGTAAATGGAGCTAGTTATCTTTTTTGAAATAAAACTACACTATCACTTTACACATACTTTACATACAATGTTTTTTTTTTTTTTTAAATATGCTTATTTTATTTAATTATCTATACGTTTTTGCTATAGTTTTTTTTTTTCATTTGTTAGACACACATTTTGGTGTCATTACTGTATTAAAATTACCCAAGCCGGAAATTTATTTGAGGAAAACATACATTATTTTACTGCAATACATTTGAATTGCTGTTTATCATTAGGACCATGCATTATCCATAACGGGATAGAGGAATAAGGCTAAACTGTAAAATAATCACCATGTAATATGTTGCTGTGAGCTTCTTGTAAATTGAAACCAGGTAAATGCCATACTATTAAAAAAAATGGCACTTTGTGTATGGAACTTTAAATAAGTTTGGGTTCTGCTTACCAGTCTTCAGAGAGAAATCTTTTTGTAAGATTTAACAAGGGTACTTTGTGTGGCCATGAAGGACAAACTCAACTTTTTAGTGTTCTCAATATTTTTATTAGAGGGGGAAAAAAACCTTGATCAGTTTATAGAAAATGCTATGAATGTACTGAAAGAGTTTGGGTTAACGTTTCAACTTGTTTACAACGGATGTTCAAGTCAAACTAGAACTAATTTCCTTCTGATTGAAAGTGTAAAAATAATTAGAATTTAAGCATAATACAGTGACTCTTTAAATTAAGTAAAATATTTAAATGATGAACCTGGTCGGGGTGGCACGAAGCCCACTGCAGTCATTCCTGTGAACATTCAGCTTCAACCTGCAGAAAAGATGCATTTGTCTGTGGGAACTGTACACACAATCATAAAATCACAATCGCAAAAAGTCGTTTCCACATGTTTGGGCCATTAAAGGGGTTCCTTGGAGGCCAGCGTTTCAGACGTGAATTTTCTGCATTGATGGTATCCAAGCACTAGTGAAACACTGGGATAAGTGCATTAGTGTAGCAGGGGATTATATAGAGAAACTAGAGAGGTACATTTTCTGAAGAAAATGTGAGTGGTGCTTGCCGTGGCATCAGGGAGATTGCTGATGTCACACCTTATGTTGGTCTTAGTGTCAAGTCTATGGGACTTAGCTAATGTCATAGCTGATGTTGGTCTCAATGTTAAGTCTATGGGACTTTTTGGGCCGCCCACCCTTTAGAAAAGTCATAGCACCCCATTCCTGAATAAGCCGCATGATTTGACACCTAATTTAAACGGTATGGGACTAGTTACACGCCAAACTTTTGTATGGAAGAAGAATAAGAAAAAGAAAAAAAAAATAATAATAAGCCTGTGAGATAATAATAGTAGTGCTTCGCTTCGCAAGCACCACTAATAAAGGGAGTTTTTACTTTCATAACTGTTTTCTTATTCTGCACAATTAAAGGTCCCGGTTTGACTTGAACAGCCCTCGAAGATCATTATTTTACAGCATGAGAAATTACAAACCTGCAATGTTTACTCTTTTTAACCTGAAAGACTTGTCGAAAAAACTTTAAGGCCTTTGTCATAAAGAACTGGTTGATTTTCGTTATAGACAACTGTACAGAAAGAAATTGTGAGATTTTATGAGTTGTTTAGGTGCCATTTTAAACAGCCTTTGTATCAGAGTTTGCCATACACACCACAAGTCAAAAGTTCTTAGACACCTTCTCCATGGTTTTCTAATTCCTGATTATTTCTTTATGCATTAAGAATCGAGGTGCTTGATGGGGTTTGCAAATGCACTGTTATATGAGGAACTGTTCCAGATCAGCTGACCTTTGTTCATGTCTTAAAATAATAGTTGACTGTTGTTCTTAGTTACAATAATTACATAATTCCATGTGTTATATTTTAGTTTTGAAATCTCCAGTATTGTTCTAGAATGTAGAAAATAAATCAGGTTTGTCCAAACTATAGATTGCTGCTGTAGATTATCAGGAGATTTAAAAGGTCAGGAGAGAATCTGGTTATGACGTTGTACTACATAAAGCCTCCTGTTAGAGGTGGTATCATGGCTGTTCAGTCACACTTCTTAGTGCACGAGTTTGCTACTTGGCCTTTATCATGACTCAGGGGGGAAAAAAACCTGAGGCGGTGGGTTTTCGTCACTATGGAAACCGCAATGCACCGACCACGAGTGCTGCGTGAGCTTATGCACAATTGTAGTGGCTGATCAACATCAGGGACAAGTGAGAGCCAACAGCTAGGTAGGACAACTAGACGACATGGCAGGGGATAATTAGTTTGTTTAAGTTGTGTTATTATTTTTATTTTTATATTTAATGAATATACTTTTTTTTTTATTGTAATAAGGTAAGTTTTACTTTGTGTTAAAGCAGTTAAGAAGTAAAACTTGCCAGTTAAGTGAGGCTTTCGAAGTAGGCGAGTTTCTGTTATTAGACGTGATACATAATTGCAATTGTATAGGAAATACAAAACCTACAAAATATTATCTTTTCCTTAACTTTAAAGCAACACTTAAAATCAGCCTTAGTGAGGCGCTGTTTTAATGATTCACAGTAATCAGGAAACTTTTTGCTAAAACTCTTAACTCTTTCAGCTGTTGCCAGAAAATAATGTAAAAGAATGGAAACCTTCTTTTTAAGCGAATCCACCCACTATGGTGTGTTTCGTCTTTCACCAGATATTACAGGAAATTTCGCAGCTTCAGACCACACAAGCCTCTTCCTGTCCCCCCCTCTATGATGAGGTAGAACTTTTGTGAAAAGGTAGGTTTCCGTTTTTCAAAACTAGTTTCGTTACTTTGAATGTGTTTGAACATGTTGGATTAGTCCTGTCTCAAGTTTTATATTAACCTCCCTGGTGCTTTTAGAGAAGAGTATAGGGAAGTAAAGATGAATGTAGGGAAGTAGATATGAACATGACAAATCTGATAAGGGCATCAGATTCAACACGTCAACATAATTTTTATATGCTATTTCATATATTCAACTAAATGCTGTTAATTAGACATTAATGCATCAAATATTTATGCACGCTTCACCTACTCTTGGTCATACTAGTGGAAAATGTTCTCTACAGCCTTACAGAATGAATGCTGCATGGTTTTACTAAGAAACTGGTCATGGGGAACTACAACATCCTTTAAACACACACTCACAAACAGACATTTCACAACTTGAAGACATGATGAGGTAATACCCAAAGCACTGAAATTGCTACTTGTTACATTGTTCTCTACAGCCCGAACGAGATAAGAAGCAAAGCATGAAATCGGATTCTTTAAAACGGTGTCCTTTGCTGTGGATTATATCAACTTTCTACTATGACATCCCACATTAAGAGCCGTGAATTCGAAAGTGGGAAGTATGTCTGAATTCCCGAATCACCATGCCAAGGAAACCATCTACAAAAGTTCTGCTAAGAAGGACAGACAGTCAGAGCCTGGGAAGATGAAAGGTTTGGAGAGAATGGGATCACAGCTGGAGAAGATTGGTGAATTTTTTCACATCTGTGACAGTGAGGGCAAAGGTTTCATTACACCCACTGATTTGCGGGTAAAGACCAGGAAACTTTACATAATTTGTGTTTGAGGGCAATATGCATGACTTCCCATACTTGATTTTTCCATGTTGCCTATTAATTTGGTGTTTGAGATGTAATGTATGAAATGTACAGAATCACTGTATATGTGCATATTAATATGATGCATATGTTGTGTGTTTTAACGTCCTTTCTTTCAGAGGTTGAACAAAGAATTACCACTCTCTGCAGAAGAACTGGAAAATGTCTTTGACTCATTGGACTTGGACAGAAATGGCTACCTTACTCTAGAGGAGTTCTCCTCTGGATTCAGTGAGTTTGGTCTTGTTCGTCTCGAGTATGGTCTTATTCTCTCAAAAAAAGGTCTTGATTTTGTTTCAAATACAGAATTTGGAGAGAAAACCTGTTGTGAGCGTATCTTGTCTTCTGTTTTTATCCCAGGTAAATTTCTGCAGGGACGCAGAATGAGTCAGCAAGAGGATCAGCTCTCGGGTCTTTCACAGTCCTGTCCGGAAGATCTATATCAGAATGAGCCACAGGATCATGAAGACGAAAGACACTTCGGTGCGCTGATGGAAAGCCTAGGCGCTAAGAACATCTTCGAAGAGTGAGTCTTAGTTGTATTTGACAATATCAATATGCTTTTGTTTTTAGAGGAGTGAGCCACCAGACGCAGAGGTGATTCTAAAGTCTGTTGGTGCCCTGGGTCAGATTTTGCAGGTGGGGTCTCCAACCAGGCGGCATGGTGGTGTGGTGTAGTGGTTAGCACTGTCGCCTTGCACCTCCAGGGTCCGGGTTCGATTCCTGGCCAGGTTCGATTCCCGTCTCTGTGTGCATGGAGTTTGCATGTTCTCCCCGTGCTTGGTGGGTTTCCTCCCACAGTCCAAAGACCTGCAGGATAGGCAAAATGGCCCATAGTGTGCAAATGAGTGTGTGCCCTACGATGGATTGGCACCCTGTCCAGGGTGTACCCTGCCTTGTGCCCTAAGTCTCCGGGGATAGGCTCCAGGTCCCCGCGACCCTGAATACAGGATAAAGTGGTATAGACGATGAGTGAGTGAGTGAGGCTCTAACCAGCATTCATCACCATTATCTTATAAATTAGAAATAAGTTTATCAGCCTCAAGCAGAACTCGCCTGTTGACAAAGAAGCTCCTCTGAATATACTGTACTACCAGAAAATTGACTCCCTCTTTTCATATCTCTCTTTCTCTCATTCTCTTCCTCCCTATGTAGTCCCAGCGAAGTGCGCACTCTGTGGACTCAGCTGAGAAAAGACGAGCCTCATCTCTTGTACAACTTTGAAGATTTCCTGGCTCGAGTCACATCCCAGATCAGAGTGGCCCAACAAGAGAAGAGTGAGATGGAAAGTGCCTTAAGAAAGTAGGACATTGGTTATGCATTGCTTACACTGTATGTATACAAATCAGCTACACTGAACTGGCTTTTCAACAAGTGAGATTAAAATCCACATCGTCTTAAGAGCAGCTTTTAACCACATTAATAAGTGGCACTTTGTAAAAACACATCAATCAGCATCAGCTCCACATCTCTTATACTGCATGTAAGTGCTTTGGGGGCTGGTGTGATATTTAGTGCCTGCAACTAAGTGGCTTTAAACTTAAAAACTTAAAAGAGATGCACTTTACAGTAGATGTATATTGAGCTGGCTAGAAGGAAAGCATTTCTGAAAGAACAATTGATAGCTTGCTGTAATGTGTTGCCTTGCTCACTCTTCAATGCTGTAGTCAGATGTCTATGTTTTGTTGTTGATGTACAGTATGACGTATAACTATATGAATCGAGCAATCTGGTAGATTGTATTACAGTCATGTTGTCTTCTGCAGAAGTGTGAAAACCACAGGTGGATTTATTGTGCCCTAATATCATGTTGACATGCTGACGAGAGTATAATGTAGTACTGTGACCCAGGACGTAATGTAGAAGTGGTTCAAGGACATAATGTAGAACTCGGGTTTGAAAAAAAAAAAAAAAGCTTTAAATTAATAAATTTGATCACTATCATGTGATGTGATTATTTTTTTAACCGTTATGCGGCTGAGATGCTGCGTTTTATTTATACATGAGGTGAATGTAGATTGTAGATGAACAATACTGTAGTTTGTTTCCTTTTTAACAGGAAAGCCGCTACACACAATGGTGAAATCCAGCAGTTGTACGAGGAAATGGAGCAACAGATAAAAAATGAGAAAGATCGACTGAGTCACAAGGTGAAGAAAAAAAAAATCCTTTATTAATATGATTTGTCATTTTACCTGCCGTGTCTAAATGTATACATTTTATTAGCTTTTTTTTTGGGAATCATCAGGGGGTCACCGAATATGATATTATTATCATACCTAATTTGTATTGCGTATTGCGATTCTTTTAGTATCAT
>JAOVVA010000016.1:11746570-11768643 GCA_028565275.1 Leiocassis micropogon
AGGATAAAAATTATTTAAAAAAAATTATATAATACAATATAATAATGTAATAATGTGATATATGATAATATGATAATTAATGTATATAATACAATAGCTTTTTTTTAAAGGACACAGAGTTGTTAAACAATTCATGTATCATGATACATAACTTTTTGCAAAATTCTCTTTTTAAAACATCCTCCATATTATTGCAGTTACTTTATGAACACACTGTTTCTCCTTCCCATGATGAACTTGTGTTAACAAATTCAGTTCACTCTGTATACTATGCTATAGAGTTGCCAACTCGTTTCTATATTTCGAAGATGTACACATATAAGATGTTATATAAACATTTTTAACCATTGGTTTCTAACACTCTACAGGACTTCAGAAGTCAGGATCTGCAACAGCAGCTGAGCAGCAAAGAGCAAGAACTTGAGAGCCTCTTCGAGAAACAAAGAAGGGTAAGTGCAGACAGGGCAGATTTAGAAATGCTTAGATGATATCCAACAGATGTGGCTCATTTTTACAATGGAAGAAAATTCCACTATCATAATCCAAGCTACACCTGTTCACCTTTTGACCAAAATGAAGACTGATGAATATTAAAGAAATGCCATTATGATAAACAAGAACTCTGTCAAAATTCTTGTTAGTGATAATTGTTTATACTGCTACGAACAGAGTAGAAATTTATAAGGAATTCTGACATTGTGTGAACTTGCCAATGCCTCTATCTCTTACATATATATTTGTTCTATGTCATATGGTCATAAAACAATCCCCTGTTTGCTCTTTCTCATACTTTCCTCATATGTTAATACTTCATATAGTCAATGTACAGATAAATATTCATGCAACTACCAATGGTTTGCTGGAACTCTTTTGTCTAACTGGAATACACTAATGTGCTTCCTGTCGTCTTTCTGTCTCCGGGTCTCTATACTACTAACTTTCCCACCAGAACAGTTGAATTACTTTTGTCATACTGTAGATGTACATGAGCCAAGACATGTGGCTTAAAAAAACGCAAATACTCTGTATATCCTGTGATCTAACAAAAGCGGGGCAAACACATTAAGAAATAGTCCTTCCTTTAATGAATTTTAAACTTAACAAAATGATTCCTTCAAAAAGAAATGTAATTAATTAAACATAACCGGTTATATCTGATACGTTTTCTTCCAGTTGGAGGAACAATGTCAAGAACTGCACAGTGAACGACAGGAAAGTCAGCTGGAGAACATGAAACTAAAAATGACCAATCAGGAGCTCTCATGTGAGCTGGAACACATCTGTAATGAGCTCTCATTGGCCCAGGAACAACTAGCCAGTCTACAAGAGCAAGGCATGAGACAGCAGCAAGAAAAAGAAATGTAAGAAATTGAACATTCTGATAATACCAAACCCCTGCATTTCATTATTTGCCAGGTCAGGGTTCAGATGGGTTAAACCACACAACTTGTTTGTTTATTTCAGTTATAAAATCTGCTAAATTAAAAAAAAAAAACATTACAGAAATATATCAGTAAAAATAATAATGACATTAAAGTGTCAGTGATGTGCCTTGGAGGCACTGAACTATAGTTCCCATCAGCCATTGCAGGTTGTGTAAGTTTATCATATTAGGCGGCACGGTGGTGGAGTGGTAAGCATTGTCACCCTGCACCTCCAGGGTCCAATTCCTGCCTTGGGGTCCTCTCATGTGTATTAAGTTAATTGCTGTTCCCAAATGGCCTGTGGTGTGTGTTGTGTGTGTGTGTGTGTGTGTGTGTGTGTGTGTGTGTGTGTGTGTGTGTGTGTGTGCCCTGCGATGGATTGGCACCCTGTCTAGGGTGTACACCACCTCATGCATTAAGTCTCCTGGCATAGGCCCCAGGACTCTGCACAAGATAAGCAGTATAGAAGATGAAAATACATATTCATATATATATATGTTTCTAATTCTGTTCACAGTTTCTATGCCTGCTTTGTATTTTGGTAATGTTTTTGTTTCACAATATTGAATAATTTAAGGAAATCGGGTACTTTCATCTTCGTTCATTCGGGACATTAAAAACAACACCAACAAAAACCCTTCCCTATTTAGGTCACATGCATTTTAACTGTAAACTACTGTAGATGTAAATTGTACAAGCACCAAACAGTTACATATTGGGATACATGCACTTTTGATTTATCGTCTTATTCACCCTGATAGACTCACTCGCAATCATATGTCTCTCAAACAGGGAGATGTACAGACTCACAGAGAAGCTGCAGACGGAGAAACAAAACCTGGCCGAACAGTTAGACCTGCTCAGGTAAGCCTTGTGCACATACACATACAGCGATTAAAATGACTAATTACGTCTCTCTCATGGTCTGTGTGCTCTTTCAGAGAAATGAATGAATATTTAAGAAATAAAAAAGACTCATTGGTAAGTTTTCAAATTCTACCCTTTTCAATTCTACAGTATTTCTACTGTATATGTTGTAAATATTGTGACACAACACATGTTGTTTCTGTGTATAGAAATGCAGCAACCTGAAAGAGAAATCCACTCTTGAACAAGGACGAGGCTCAAACCAACAAATTGTTCATTCCAATAGAAAGCAGGCTACAGAACGGTGAGAGAAATTTATCAGAACCAGCATATTTGTTTTTCTGATTTTTTTTTTTTTCATTGCCTTTCTATCTCCCATCTCACACTAGCGAGGCTGGTACAGAAGTGACTCAGCAGCCTAACAGGAAGACTTCATGTTGTAACTCTAGGCCACACTCTGCATCTGGAGATGACGGGATGATAAGAGCAGCCAAGCAAACTGCGAGCGTGAGTGAGAACCCAGACCCCAGTGCAGTGGATCCTCCACCATTCCACAGGGTTATCTCCATAGAGGAGGACCCCCTCCCACACCTGCTAGGAGAACCCTGTCCTGTCCTCCACCAGATGTATGAAGAAGAAGAACTAGCTCAGATTGATCTTCAGATGAGCCCCATGTTTTTCTCAAACATGTCCCTGGCCTGTATGACGAGGGGCCAGACATCAGGCAAGGAGGCTTTGCAGAAGGTAAAAGAAGGTTCTTGTCAAATACATGTAAAAATGTCAGTGTTTTTACATTGAGCAATTTGGTGCTTACAGTATATCCAGAGTGGCTTTAAAAGTATTAAAGGTTTATATCTGAAAGAATAACATCAATAGAATAACATCAATAACATCAGAACTCTCTAACTTATTAAAACAAAGAAATACAATTTTGTAAGGTTAAGTATCTTACTGAGTTTACATTAAGTTGTACTTTTTTCGTCGTCAGCCAAATACACTCCCTGTAAAAAAAACGACCTCACCGCTTTAGAATTCAATTATACCACTTCAGTGCTGCTAATTTAGCATTGAAAATATTAAGTAATCCCAGCAAAAAGATTCAGTTTTGCTTTTTTAATCAATATCTATTGATGCAGGTGTTTGTTTACACTGAGCAAGTCGTTTATTTTAAGGTACTGTAGATGATTAAATCTGGCACATACAGTAACTGTTCATAACATCACTTTAACTCAACATTTTCATTTCACTTATGGTGCAAGTTTAGGCAGATATCTACTGTAAGTACTGCAAAATTTTCATAAAATTCTGTCCAAACAGTTTTGTCTGATAAAATTATAATATATTTTTTTTATAGTAATATGGTGGGCGATCCGTGCCAGATGGGCATTAAGTGCATACCACTGGGCTCTCAGTTCGGGTATTTAACACGGCCGCACCTCGGACTGCTGCAGATATGTTTGCTTTAACAATCTGTGTTTTATCTCATTGTGGCGCGTCATATTGCTGCTTTTTAATAACACCACGGTTTCGGAACAAATGAGACAAACTGGTTTTAAACATCTCGCAAGAAGAATAAACATACAATGATCTTCATAGTCTAGTCTACTTTTCTTTCTGTTTTGGAGTAAACCATTTTGTGTCATCCCTTCGTTTCTGTTTCTTGAGGATTTTGGCAGCTTGTAGGTTTATTGCTATAGTTTCTGTGTCTTCCACATACTCTATACACAGTAAACTATTGCGTTGATTGGGTTGATTTCTGTTAAGTGACGAGTATAGCCACGCCCACCACAAGAGAAAATTTTTTTTAAAAAAAAGCACTAGATGCTGTGACAACAAATTGCTCAGAACTTCACTTCTACTCAACATTTTGACTTCAAGAAAATACAAAAGTCTTCATTAAAGTTTCATTAAGTTACATCAGGACAGACATCTCATCTCATCTCATCTTCTATATCACTTTATCCTGTATTCAGGGTTGCGGGGACCTGGAGCCTATCCCAGGAGGCTTAGGGCACGAGGCAGGGTACACTCTGGACAGGGTGCCAATACATTGCAGGGCACACACACACACATACGCACACACACACACTCATTCACACACTACGGGCAATTTGGGAATGCCAATTAGCCTAATCTGCATATCTTTGGACTGTGGGAGGAAACTGGAGTACCCGGAGGAAACCCACCAAGTACAGGGAGAACATGCAAACTCCATGCACACAGAGACGGGAGCGACAGCAGTGCTTTAGGCTTGTAGTCTGTGTAGCTCCATGTGTAGCACCTGCTAAAACAGATCCAAAATTTTGGACTATTTATAGTAACACTGCCATCAACTTGTTGTGCGTGTCATCTCCTTCCTCGCTAACTAATTGAAATGAACGTCCTATATACTGTAGCTGCTTTGCATCTTTGAGTCCAGATTTTTTTTTTGGCTTTTTTGCTTTTGATTTGACTCACATTAATATGATGTGGATCATCATGGGAAATTGTGATTTATTTTTAAGAAACAGCAACGCTTTTATAGTAAACAGCATTATTAATGTTGTTCTAATGTCTTTCTAAATGTCTTGCTGTGAGTGCTAACGTCTCATGGGAATAGTGGAAATATAACACCAATATGTTTAATGAGTTTCAAGGTTAAGTTTCCTTTTAACCCTTTAATGTTCTTTAACTTTTTGGTAGAGTCCAATTTGGAGTATATCTTATTGAACTTCTTTTCAATTGCTTCAAAGTATACCAAGAGAAAAGATGCCTACCTAATGCCCCCAAAACATGCACTTTTTTCTATTTTTTAAATTTAGTTTAAATTTATTAATTCATTAATTTATTTCGTCAGTGTATGAAGCTACATCTCAACCGAAAACATCTATACAGGGGACTGTTAAAAATTTAAATAAATAAATAAAAAAATGATTATTAATAATACTAATAATATTTGTTCTTATTGCTGCAAGGAAAATCAATGCAAAAAAATCTATTGCTTTTTTTCTTAGTAAAGAAATATGTGAATGTTACAGTTCTGTACTAACTACATATGTAACACACATATAATCATCAATCTTAATAGTTATGTTTATGATCCTATGCTTTATATGTGTGCAGGTACCAGTGGAGAGTTTGGTGTCAACCCCACAGCGCCTCTTTAAAATCATTCTAGTGGGAAACTCGGGTACGGGTAAAACTGCTTTAATGCACCGTTTCTGTGATGGCCATTTTCACGCAGACACTGCAACCACTGTTGGTGAGTCGCATTCTGCTTTCATAATCACAGTCCCAGCTACTGTTATTACAGCATATGATCAAAGTGAGGAGCGGCATTGTAGAAATACAAAAAAAAGTTATGGTGATTCAGTGTATTATGATTTAATCTCTACCTTACCTCAGTCACTTGCAAAGCGCTCCGTTCTATTATTTAACATGAACATATGCAGAGACGAGTGTGAGCTTGTTATTAATGACCTTGCTGAACATCATCAGAATTCACCTACTGAGTTTATACCCAAAGAGGTGCTACACGTTTTAAGTGGTTAACCACCCCTGCCTTTTCCTGTTATGCAATTCATTTTGAGAGTTTAAAAGACACTGTGAGATTTTAGCAGTGTTCTGGTCTGAGTGTGTACGGCAGCAATGTATTCATTGTCACTCCTAGAGTATGTACCACCACGTTCATAAGTTTATAATGATTTGCTCGTTTCCTCTGGAACTTCACTTGGTACTACAGAGTTCCACTGTGATTTGACAGGTCAACCTCACTGATACTGAGAATTACATTTTGGCAGCCTTTATTCTGGACCTTGTTGTACACAGAAATGTTATGTTCTGTATATGGACATTTTGCAGTAGGCTTTGAATTAGCATCAAATTATGAACGCTCATTAAAGACATTAGAAAAAAACAGCACACATTTTTAAATTATTGTTTTAATTTCAATAAAGTCTAGAACATGCTATTATAACTGTGTGTGTGTGTGTGTGTGTGAAAGAGAAAGAAGGAGACAGTGAAACAGACATGGGATTATATCCATGGATTCAGCATGCTCTTGTGCATGTTCCTTTGCTAGAAAGTTGTTAAATAAATTGCCAAAAAAGCATCACATAAAATTATTTAGGAGTAGAATCCCTTCTGAGATCACTTACATTTTGCCCAGGTATTTATGTCAATTTCCATTAATTGAATCTTATATGGATTATTATATTAATCACTGAACCCATGCACAGTACAATTACACCAATCATCCCAATTATTTCTGCCTCATGGCCATCATTTGATTATAGACTTTTTGATAAGGCATAATTATTTATAACCCGAGTGCTATTATATTTATTATATTATGAGTGTGGCCATATCTGTAAACACAACGACTGAATACTTCTGTTTCTATCTAAGGCATTGACTACAGTGTGCGGACTCTAAATCTGGGGGACAGTCATGTGGTTGTTCAGGTGTGGGACACTGCAGGACAAGAGAGGTGAGCCCTTTGGTTAACTTTGAACTGTTTGCTTTTAAGGCAGTTGCATAAATAGGGCCTTTTTACAGTATAGCATTCTGTGACTATGGATTTTTTTTTTTACAGATCATAAACTTTGATTAACACTGTTCTGTAAGTTCTGTAATTAATATGGAAAGATGTATTTGTATTTTTCTACATATAATATAATATAATATAATATAATATAACAATCTCCAATCTAAAAGCAAGGGGCAAGGCCTTACACTAGATTTTGGAGTGTGGCTGTGGGGATTTGTGTTCCCTCCTCCACAAGAGCATCAGTAAGGTCAGGGACTGTTGTTAGATGAGGAGCCTGGGGTGCAATGATGTTCCAATGTATTCCAAGAGTGTTCAGTGAGTCAAGGTCAGGCCTCTGGGTACAGGAGCATTGTCATGCTGGAACAGGTTTAGGCCTTTTTATTCCAGTGAAGAGAAATCTTAATGCAACAACATACCAAGACATTCTGTACAATTATCTGCTTTCAACTTTGTGGCAAAATTGGGAAAAGATCCACATATGGGTTATTTTACTAAGATGTCCATCATCTTTAGTTATATTATGTATTTTTATTTGCATCACTTATTGGCTAAATTTATCATGTTGTGTTATATCCTAAGCATGTGCAATCTGTCGATAAATTATAATAATAAGAGTAATTTAAGAAGCCAGATTCTACTACAAAAAAAATCTGTGATCATTAAATCTCAGATAGTCATCCTGAACATCCTTCCAGTACACTCACTACTTGATTTTATATCGTACAGTTGTAGAAGAGTAATGATTTATATATTCTCACTATTTAGTCACAAGAAGAGGTTGGGTTCCCCTTTTTTGGGTTTACTACAAAACATTAATACTGAACATTATGTGCATTACAATGTCAGCAGATTGAATAAAGATAAACATAAGCACATGGGTTGAATGAATTATTTGTCACCCTGGCCAGTGGACAATGGACAATACCACTCCTGCTCATCATTTCTCTGTTATACTTTATTTCATTGTAGCAAAACTAATACAGATTGTAGATTCTATATTTTGCATTATTTTCTATTGCCATTTGCCTCTCTTATTGCCTGCATTTCATTAAATATAGTATCGTACTGTGTATGGTTGTGTATCTTCCGACTAAAAATTCTAATCAAAATGAATTAGAATTTTCGGTGTGTCCAAGCAACAGTATAGAGATGCAGTTTGTCTTGTTTTTTTTTTTTGCAGATTTCGAAGCATCACCAAGCAGTTTTTCCGCAAGGCTGATGGCGTAGTAGTGACCTATGACATCACTCAGCATGACAGCTTTAAGTCTGTGCGCTCCTGGTTGGTGAGCATACAGGAAACAGTCGGGGGCTCAATTCCCATCATGCTTCTGGGCAACAAATCGGACAGCGAGAGTATGAGACAGGTAGCAACTGGAGAAGGCGAAAAGCTTGCTAAGGTAAAGCATTAAACAGTGAAATAACAAAGCACTTTTAGAGATTAAGACCTATAAATATAAATCATCATTTCTTGTCATGTCTTACAGGAAGCATGCTTGTTGTTCTACGAGTGCAGTGCGTATACAGGCGACAATGTGCTTGAGGCCATGGTACACCTTGCCAGGTAAAACTGAACAGGAACACGCCACACTGTAATCTGATTGGTCAGAAGGTGTTGATTAAGTAATTGCAGCACAGGATTGTTTTTAATGAGTCATTTTAATATGTTATTGTTTCTATGCAATTATATGGTGGATCCTTCATAATAATCTAATACTAATTAAAAGCAAATAAAAAAATATATATATTTTATTTAACCAAAAAAAAAATTATTGATGGGGAAAGGCTTTTTATAAGAACATCTTTTTATAGCATCTATTGATTGCGTCTCCAGTGTCAGCCCTTTATTACAGTGAATTGGTTTTCTTCTACTGGAAGGTCTTTAGAGCAGGGTATTCTGCGTTTTGCCTTTCTTTGTAACATGTCAACACATACTGTAGCATTTGGGGATTTCAAAGCTGCAAAACAAAGAATAAGGAAGGACTGGTATGAAAATAACTGCTATAACAAAATCGATAAGTTGAACTTACTTGTCCTGTAGTCCTGTCCTTCATAATAACCATTTACAGTATGTACATTTAATAAGAGTTAGCAGTAACTCTGCTTCATGTCGAAGTTCACCTACTGTAGTCGTTGATTAATTTCATGGAACAGCGACCCCCAAGTGTTTCATTCCTTAATAACTGACATCACTTTCTATATTTTTCCTGCAGCTGCTTTAATCAGAGTGATGTATGTGGTTCATATTGCAAACCACAGCTGAATATGTAATGGCTATAACAGGAAGATGTGGGCGTAGAGAATTTATTGTGGTTTGTTTTTTGTGAGCGAAAGTGTAAAACAGCTGATGTATTTATATAAATTAATGTAATAAGAATTCTTTACACTGGAGGGAATCCAGTTATTTGGTGTGAATGGTGTTGTGAAACTGAAAGCACAGATACTAAAATAAATTGCGATCAGCGAAATCAGCGAATGCCTGTAGAAAAGTAAGCTAGAAAATACATCTTGTTTCCCTTTTCTGTCAAGAAAATCATAGGATCATGTGGTGTATACAATTTACTCTATACACTCTGTATATAATGGTTGTGATATAGACTGTTGGATTTGAATAGAACCTGTGGTTTGTCTAGGTGTCACCTTTTCCACGCTGATGAAAATGTCATAGTTTAAGAGACTAACACATGATCATTCTAAAAGCAATATGACTGCCTGAAAAAAATTCTGATGTTTTACAGATCATGTTGATTTGACTATAATCCCTCAGTGTATTTTAATGTGTTATTTGTATTCATTTAATTTTTAACTTAGGGCAGGTCTTTTTAAATTGTCTGTTGTCAAAGACCCCATTAATTGTAATGGCAAAAAAACAAAAACACTGCGGACAAATCCACAGACACCCTCAGTGCAATGTCTTTTATAAATGTACATTTTAAATACTAATTTTATTATCTAAATATGCACATTATTTTTTGTCTGTTATTTGTATAGAGTTTTTATTCCTCAATGTTACATATGGAACATGTTCATAATAAAATTATTACATTAATGTATAAGCATATCATGGTTCAGATTGAATCTATTCAAGTAAAGTGAGATGGGCAGGCTGTCACTGCTTTTTGTTTGTCGTCTCCACAAATGACATATCCCTTTACAGCCCTTGAATCTACTTTTAAAAGCCCTATAAACCTTTTAATTTACTCCGATCATTCAATATTATGTTTCCCCAATTGCTACCAAAAAAAAATCTTTTCTGACACCTTTCTCTGAGAATCAGCTTTCACTCCCTACGTGAGCCATGACCACTTCTGGTATGTCTTGACCAGTGTTGGGTATTACACATTACAAAGTGTGTGTGTGTGTGTGTGTGTGAAAGTCGCCCTAGAAGCCCCGCCCTCCTCTGTTATTGCTGCCGTTAGTAGTTAACAGATTATGGGCCAAACTTCACTGAGTGATGATGGTAGGATAATTATAAAGGTCTTGACTAACATGCATGCTTAAGGAATCACAAAGGAGTTTTCATTTTCTGCAATGGAAAACAACGCTGTAATGTAACTGATTACTTTTTAAAGACAGTAATTTTGTAATGTAATTACTTTAAAAAGTAACATCCCCCAACACTGGTCCTGACCAATGCAGAATGGGAGCATCCCACAAGACCTGCAGTTTTGGTGTTTCTCTGATCCAGTTGTCTAGCCATAAGAGTTTGGTTCTTATCAAAGTCTCTCAAATTCTTACACTTGCCTATTTTTTATGCTTCCATCACATCACCTTCAGAGATAAAACTTTTACTTGCTGGATAATAATATCCCACCCATTTTCAGAGGATGTAATGAGATATTCTAACTGTAACTCCTGTGACAAGGGACAAATTGTGATGGATGACGTGACGGGTCAGAGCAGGTCCAAAATTGCAGTTCTTGTGGGATGTTTCTAGTCTGCAGTGGTCAGGACCTAACAAAAGTGGTCCAAGGATGGAAAACCAGTAAACCGCAGACAGGGTCATGGGTGGCCAAGGCACACTGAAGTGTTTGGGGAGCAAAAACTGGCCCATGTAATTCAATCCAATAGAAGAGCTAATGTAGGTCAAATGGTTAAAAAAGGTTAATGCTGGTCCCATAGAATGAGCAACCTACTCAATATGAGATGGGTGGTCATAATGTTATGGCTGATCTGTGTAAAGTTCTAGTTTAAGCAGACATTTCCCAGTAAAGGTTTGCTTTAGGTAGATGTTATACAGTACATTGGTTTAGTGATATGATGGATATGGTGATTTGTTTATTTATTGATGCGTATATCTTGTTTATTCATGTCTCTTTATGTTGAATCAGAGTACTGAAGGAGCAGGAGGACAGAGATTGGGAGAACACAGTACGGCTGGTGAAGCAGCCAGTGAAGAAGAAAACCTGCTGCACGTGAACAAGCGTGCGCACACACACACACACACACACACACACACAGAGGTATATTATATGTGTAGCAAACAAAGAGCGCTGGAGGTGAACAGCAAAGCTGTAATTAGAAAACATTATCTGAAACTAATCCATCTGTTATGCTCCGTGCTTTCATTATGCAGCTGTTGCTGGTTTAATGGACTGACGAAAGTGTTTTTCACTTGGGTCTATGGACTCGATATGTAGTACATTCTGTGTATAAATCAAACTACATGCAGCGCAAGATCTACTCACCACCATGTGTCGGTGAATGAGCATGAGCCAGCATGAAAATAACACACCTGTGATTCTCTGTCTAAATTTTGGAAGTTTGGAAATCTTTTGTACATTTTTGAGTTATGTACTAAATTATTAGTATTGTACATATGTGTTTTTTCCTTCTATATTATCACGTGTATATAAATCAATACTTGGGTGATAAATGTAATAAACTAAGATGCACGAATAATTTTCACATCTCAGGTTTATTTTCCTCTTTCCAGATTCCAAAATTCCTAACAAATGTTTGCATAAACTTTGAACTATTTTGGCCAAAAATACATATATTTTTTAATGAGAAAATAAGAAATTAAAACCTTGAAAAGCATCATGAGAAATAAACCATGCCAATTACGATATACATCATTCAACCAAAAAATAAATAAATAATAATAATAATAATTAATTAATTAATAAAAAAACAGAAGTAACTGTTAAATTCTTAAATATGTTTGGTAATAATGAGGAGTAAATTAAATAATTTAAATAATTCTTAGATTCTCTCTCCTTCTTTTCTCCTATTAGAATACCTTATATTAAACATTACCTTGTACATTACTGTTCAACACTGTACTTGCTTTCATGCTTTCTTACTAAAATTAATGACAACTAAGACATTCTCAAGGTCATTGACAGTTACATTCAGAGTGATGCTCTCTCACAGACGGGTAGTTTTGCAGAACTGGAGGACTGATGACATTTCTGCTCTTTGTACGTGATTCACGCTGGGCTCACATTCTGCTGGTGGTTTCTCCTGTTTGGTCAGAGCATGGAGCAGCCTCGTGCGTCGTTCTCTGCGTGGCCGAGCTGTTGGGGAGAATCTCCCTCCGTTGGAATCCTAGCGCATCTTGTAGTCGTGAGAAATAGCTGCATCACAAAGTTGCCCTTTGAAATCCAGCTCAAAGGTGAAGTCCAAGTCACGCTAGAGGAAAAACACTTAAATGAGGGCCTCAGTGGATTTTGGTTTTCCATCTGTTTTGTCAGTTACAGGCTTTTTCAAAGGCATCTAGAACATCAAAAAACCTTGGAGGGAAAATGCTGACTGAAGAAAAGATTTGCTGTCAAAGATGTAACATAAAAGCAAGCGCACAAGCAATCTAATAGTTATCCAATATATTTTTGCAAGAAGTGTCGTTATTAACTAAATTTACCAGCATGCCTTCAACTTTCATTATTCATGTCTTATAAAATAGTGTGTGATTCAAAACATTTTGCACTCACTCATCATCATCTATACTGCATAATCCTGTATTCAGGGTCGCGGGGGACCTGAAGCCTATCCCAGGAGACTTAGGGCACGAGGTGGGGTACACCCTGGACAGGGTGCCAATCCATCGCAGGACACACACACACACACACTCATTCATACACTGCGGGCAATTTGGGAATGTCAATTAGACTAATCTGCATATCTTTGAGGTGTGGGAGGAAACCGGATCACCAGTAGGAAACCCACCAAGAACAGGGGGAACATGAAAACTCCATCAACAACAGAGACGGGAATTGAACCCGGACCCTGGACTCTGGAGGTGCAAGGCAACAGTTCTAACCACTACACCATTCTGCCGCCACACGGTATCCAATATACTTCATACCATATAAGACCAATTAAATTGCTAAAACAATACCCAGATTCTTATTCAATAAACTTTTCTGTAAGAATGTAAGCAAGCACTTTTCTTAATGGAACAATAACAGGTTGGTTGATCGCCTGTGCAAAAAATATGGCAGTAGATGGCAACTGATTTTAATTGTTAAAAAATCCTAAAACACGCCATGCTGCATGCTTTTTTTTTTTTTTTTGCCGCACCTGGGTGCACATGTAAAATCCCAGGAACGCTCATACATATCGTAACTGTGAATGCTCACCATGTGTTTGTGTAAATTGGTGGGTCATGTGTCTCAAGGTGACCTATTTTACAATTTTCCTGGAAAAAGGCTGCTCCTAATTGGCAGATGCATGTCTTCAACTTTGGTTTTAGAAAAAAAATTACACAAGTAAACCACCAGTTTAAAGTAAAAAGTAAAATTAAGTAAAAATCTTAATAGAAGAGCATGATCAGCAAAATCTGTCAAGACAACATTGGAGTGTTGTACTTGTAATGTTAATCTATTCAGTAATAGATGCTTATGCGTATAATCCTAATTGATGTATGCACTCTGGGTGTGGCAATAGTGAATAGTGGTGGGACTGATTTTCAGGAAATACTACCAGTGCACTGTACTGTGCGGTTGCACCGATTATTAAAAGATTTTTGCTTGGTTTACTCAAACCGATAATGGATTATGGAATGGTTTCTGACTCCAATCACTGGTCTCCAACTAAAATTGTCTCCTCAGATGTCTGCTGTGGGGAAATAATACTGTGACCTTGCATGATCGATTTTTATGCATGAAATTGGGCTTGAATCCAAGATCATAATAATGTATATGTGAGAGACAGACTCTACGTGTACAGTTTTGATGCTAAATCCTCAGTAAATCTCTCTGATTTTCCCCGTATGTTCACTGACTCACCTCATTTTTTTCATTGGGCTTAACGGCGATGCTTCCCAGTATCTCCTCCCCTCTCCGCACTGTCAGGTAATCTTCTAGGTAAAACACTGTCTGTTTCCAGTGAGTACTTGGAGCATCGGGGGCTGAGGGTGTGAGAGGCAAATAGGTATCACCTACTGTATATGTGTGAGTTTATTCAGCAATCAGTATAAGAAAAAGATGATTGTTTATTGCAGTATAGGCATATCAGCTTTATTTGTAAGGTGCATTTTGTCTGAGAAACGGACCTGTGGAGAAGCCGGTCTTCTTGTGACACTTGGTGAACTCGATGTTGAAGTAGGTGACAAGAGCGTGGATGTAGTCATTTCTCTGGATCTGCAAGCAAAAGGCTGAGGTGAAGGTCAGATCCTCCAACTTTACTGTGTAGATGTCCACCTCCTGCAAAGCACACAGCAGTACACAGGCACATAATAAAACTCATTTTGGCATGCTTGATCTACATTTAAAAATATATGTTTTATAGAACAGGCAGCTCTGTTGTATCGTTAGTGTTGCTGTCTCGAAGCTCTAGGTTTATGTCAAAACATGGATATGGAACGCTACCCTTTCCATTGCCTGTAATCATTAAATAAACAGCAGTTTTTTACAGTACTTTCTTGACCGTTCCCTTGTTCATGTCATTTAGTGAAGAAGATACATTATTCTTCATTTAAACACTTATTCTACAGGTTTTATGAACTGAAGAGGCATTGATGCTGAAATTCTACTATTTTAATTTGTCTGGTCTCCTTATTCTTATTTCCCCTCCATTCTGCATTTTGAGTAATGAAAGGATGCTGTGATGCCACAAAAAAACAAATCACGCCATGCTGCTCTTCTTTTGTGCAAATCACAAAAGATCCATTTTTGCTCGCAGCGCAGTTACCAATAAACTGATGTACTGTAACACGTTTACACCTGCACAGCAGTGACTGCTGAAAATACAGGACCTTTAATAATTTCTGACATTATTCACAATGTTGTTTGAAACAGGCGCCAGCTGGATTAAGCCCTTGCTTGATCTATATTGTAACAGAGGATGCAGCGAAGTTTTATTCTTTTAGACTGTACAAGATTTTGCCTCATCATCTGTTCACTCTGCAAAAAAAACAAACAAAAAAACAATCACCTTCCAAAGCTTCAACTTTTATACTTTTCCTGCCACCAATGCCAACACTCTTGTCATCCTGGAGCCGAGTCTTTGCTGTACTTTAGCACAAATGCAATGGACAGGTGCATTACATCCTTAAACTAAGAGTCCAACATTTGCACTAATGCCTTTACTACTTCTAAATTGTATTTGTCACTAATATGATATTGAATCTTGCTGGGAAATGGTAAGTCAGAAAAGAATCTCTTAGTATTTTGTTTTTAGGGGACAACAGTGTAAACTGACCTGAAGCCTTATGCTTGAGATCATTCAAATGTTTTGTCCACAAACTGCTACCTTCTCACAAAAGTAACAGCACGTAAGTACAAATTAGCAAGAAAAAAATGTATTTATTCTATAATATAAATATGTTTAACATGTTGCATAAGGGAGTTTCCCGTTAAGTCTGTAGATCTGACACCCATATTAATAATTCTAGTTTTAACTTCTCACTATACAGACTGAACGCCACTCCTTAGCATTGAGTCCATAAAATCATACTTTGGTTTAATTCCATACAGTAGCTGCATTAACAGCAGAAGAGATGAGAACAGGTCAGCACTCAGTCTTCAGAAAGTCTCTTAATGATCCTCAGTCCATTATGTAACACTCACACAACATGTGTCCTGAGGTAGCACCTAGTCAATCTGCTCTATGAATCAGATGAGGGCTTTCACAAAAAAAGATCAACACTCATGTTCACATTCTCATATTACGTCTGTCAACCCACACACTTGTGAACACAGAATATTCCTACCTTAATCAGGCAGGAGTTGGTCACTACTTGTTTCGGGTCCACGATATCCACCAGTGGTTCCATCATGGCCACGTTGCGAATGCAGGTCATGTCAAAACCGTAAACATTCTCCCACCCTACAGTAGGCGTCAGTTGGAGAGACAGTCATTACTATGCAAGGAATGAACCACTTGTGGGTGCTGGTACTGTATAGTTGTCTTGATCATCACGTTTTTGTCTCTGGTTTTTGTGCTGTTGACTTTCTGTCTGGCATCCGTTTTTGTTCTTCCTGTATCATCTGTTTTCCTGTTTTGGTTCACTGCCATTATTCTCATTTATATTTTGTTCAGCGTTAAAGAGCCCTTTGTTACCTGCTGTTATCCTGTTTCCATGTTTTGTTCCTCATTATCATTATAACTAGGACTAACTAGGACTAGTTATAGTTCCTAGTCCTAGTCACAGTTAACCATAGTTAAGCCATAATTTTAATGTTTGTGTCTTGTGTTTGTTTTGAGCACAATGTTTCAGCTTCACTAGAATAAACAAGAGGGTTGTGATGCCAGGCTGGGCATGCCAGCATTTGGCTTTGATCATTTTAATGAGCTCTTTCCTGAGTTCCTGTGACTTATGCATGTACAAAGTGCCTGTGACGGGATAGAATTTGCCCCCACTGATTTTTTCTACAGAGCCAGTTTTGCAGGGTGAGCTTGGCCGATCCTAAGCCAGTTGAGTGGAAGTGGGCACACTGCCCATTTATGGCCATATTTATATGTCTCACAGCAGCATTCCAGTCTAGGAAATGGAGTGGAGTTTATGGAACTAATGAAAAGGGTGGTTCATTTAAAAAGGTATAAGTCTCTCCAAGAAACATTTTGGGAAGGAATCTACTGTAATCTAAAGCAAAGACTAGTGAGTAGCCAGGAGCGACAGAGTGCATAGGTACTGCACTGGATGGTTCTGAGCCTGACAGCGCAAAGGGCCCAGAAGGAGGCAGAGAGCACACCTCTGCTGCAAACCATGCTGCCTGTTCAGTATCCTGTGGAGGATGATGAAGTGGCCTCCTACCTCAGGTATGAATCATGAGCTGTTCCATGTTATGAGATGCCTGAATCATGTCTCATTCCATGCTATGCTATCCCTGAACTATGCTATGCTCTGCCTGACATATGCTCTTTTCTGTCTAAGATACTTAGATACTGTCTAAGTCCCCCCCCCCCCCCCCCCCCACAAAGCCTTTTAGGCTGTAGTGATCACCCCGTTGTCTCATTTGAGAGCATTAGGCATGTTCACTTCCAAATGCTCCACCAGGAACACCTTGGTGCTACCACTGAAGCATTTGTTTGGGGACACCATGCTATCCATTCCTCCTTGTTTCAAAAACATCATGCTCATCCTACACCCTAGCCAAAGCCTCAAGAAAGAGTGCCTCTTGTTCCATCTCAGTAACTGTATCAACAGTTCTGACCCAGTGCATGTGCCAAGCTCCAACCCAGTGCCAAGCTCCAGCTTTAACCCAGTCCCCATGTCAAGATCCACCCAAATCAAGCTTTGGTCCAGTACCCTTGCCCAGATTTGGCACTTCCCCAGACCAAAAGACTATGCAAAGCTCCACCCTACCATCCATGGCAAGCTTTCACTCATTCATCATGCTCAGTTTATGATAGTGAATTCTGCTTTGTCTCTTTACAGTCACCCCTTAGGAGGAACCAACATGAGAAGATGGAACGGATGCCCTGGACCTCCTGTTAGGCACGTCATGAGCCGGGCCTTGGGGGGGTGGGGGTCATTCTGTCATGACCCTTGCATATATGCTTGCCCTGGTTTTTGTGGCTACTACAATTTAGAAGTAGTAAAGACATTAGTGCAAAAGTTTAAGAATGTAATTCACCCGTCCCTTGACTTTTTGTGATCTATTAGTCTCTTATGTTGGAACTTGTCCAGGACTTCAGATCCCAGCCTGCTGTTCTCCATTAATATTGTTCTTATTGTCTTCAACTGTTGTGTTTTATTAGTTTGTCTATTTAAATCTAGTGTTACTTTTAGTTAGGTCCTAGCTGTTTTGTCTATCATTGTTCTTTCTGTCACTGTTACCCAGTTTTGGTTTACTGCTGTTATTCTCTTTAAAAGAGTTTTTGAACATCTAATTATGATGACATAGATCACACAAGCACATTACTTACAGTGATATGAATTATGGTCATACTGTACATGCTGTTCTAGGAAACATATAAGAATTTTGCTCTGGTACACATCCATTATAAACAAAGTGTAGGTTAAAGTAACAGTAGCAAATGTGAAAGCAGAGTGGAGCAGGAGGAGGAGAGGAGGTGCGAGCACTTGTGTAATGTGTCAATGTGTGAAATACGGATGCTAACATTGAGATTCTTTGGCAGAGTCATCAGTCCTGAGCATATGCTATAAGTAGGTATGATGATCTGATTCCATCTGTTTGACATCCACTGAGAGAACCATTGAAATATAACAAATAAAAATTAGTAATCATTACTTCTTTTTTTGTAGGAATTGGCACACGGCTGTATTGAGAAAATAAAAATACATCCAAACATCCGGTTCTTGAATTGGCTTGTTCTTTAATGAGTTAACTATTAAAAATGCTCTGGATCAGTTGGACCATATGGTGATATTCTTGTTGAGTATGTTTAGCTCTTTGCAAGAAGCAATGTTTTCCCCAAGCCTGGGGGGGGGGCTGTATAGTGTTTAAATGTTAAACTGGATATGTGAACGTGATCTCATGTACTGTATGTCCACATGGGATGAGGTGGATAAATGAAAAGAGTGGGTGCCGTAGATGGTTTTTGTTACAAGCCAGAGCACCATGAGGCATTCTGAGAACAAGAAACTGACACCATCTGTTGTGTGTGCAAGGAGACATCACTGTCCCTTCTCTTCCCAAACATTTGATTAGTTATGTGTTTTAGGTTATGTTTTTTTTCTTCCTGATTTGTCGTTTTCTTGCTTAGTAAACAAGCCCAACCCAGAGCTCATGCTGGATAAATAGTATTAGGTTTCCTCTGGACAACCCTTAATTAGTGAGAAACCCTACTGTAGTTTGAATCTTTATTACGGGATCTTTAGTCACTTCTCTATCTGGCTTGATTTATTATATATTTGTTAATTAAATGGTGTACTGGGTTTGGTGTGTGTGTGTGTGTGTGTGTGTATATACTTACAGTGGATTTTAAAGTCTTTGTACTGTCTATCCTCTATGGCTACCACATAGAGTGTTGCTCTATCCGGGAACATGAACCCTCCAGGCTTCTGAAAAAGGTCAGGATCATATCACTTATGTCACCAAACAGTTATGATATTTATTTCACACAACTACTACTATATCGAAATACCAATATATGTACAACAAGTAGTTCCGATTGAGTAATCTCATTAAACGGGAGGCTATTTACGTAGGATTTATCTCTGTAAACGTAGAAGTCAGCTCATATTCTAAAGTGGAATAAGTGGACATATAAAGAGAAACTTTGCAGGACTGTCCACCACTACCATGGTTTATTCTCTTCACCGTTTAGCTACATACAGTAGTACTGGTAAGAATTTAAAACTACTTTCACCTCTGTTGGTCACCAACTCTGCCAGTCACGGAAGGATATGTATTGCAAAAGCAAAATAACTGGTTAAATAAATAAACAAATCATAATCTGTTGATAATAAATTATGTGTGTGGAACTGATGTATAAAAGCAAAAACGGTCGCATCACAGCCATGCTGATATTCAGTACAACAGCACTATGTCTTGTGTGATATTGCTTAATTATCATGTTCATTCAAACTCTCAATCCCTCTTTTGTGCACAAAACACACTCATCACTCTGATATATGCAGCAAATATTTATGACTTCAACTGGGTTTTCTGTAATGATTCACTGTAACATCAGGCATATAGATATACTGTATGAACCTTAACAGTATCTAACTGTCCATGTTTACATGCAAAGATTTTAATCAGACCAAATGAAAACAGAATCTCATTTTCATTTATGCAGTGGCGATAAAAAGTATGTGAACCTTTTGGAATGTCGTGGTTTTCTGTATTAATTTATAATGCTATACATATATCCTCTGAAAGTTCTTTTTGGCGAAGTATGGCTCCCATAATTCTTGTGCGTATTCTTCTCAAGCTCATTTTCGCAACAAGACTCCAGGTATGCTAATGCAATTAGCTTTTATAAAGTCTTTAACTCAAGGATTCACATACTGTTATGACCCAGAGTCATATAGGTATAAAAATAAATGTATTGCATAATAACTTGTTTTCTTTCCTACTTTGGATTTGTTGTACGTTTTGAGAGTGTTGTGTGTGTGTGTGTGTGTGTGTGTGTGTGTGTGTGGGTGGGTGGAGTTATAGGAGACCTCCTTGTGACTGGCCTATTCAAATAGATTGAAGCAAGCTGATTGGACAAGTTGTGTTGTTGTTATGTTAAAAACCCACCACTTGACAGCTCTCTCTCTCTCTACCCTGTCACTCCCAACTAAACCGTTTGTGTGTGATGTGAAGTTAAAAAGTGCAGTCTGAGTGATGACCAGAATTGAGTAACAATTTTGGAAACTTTAGTTGTGTGGTTAACTAGTGAAAAATTAATCACTGTATATATTAAGCACTTTGTAGCCTCTGTAGGAGTGAGAAGCCCCTTTTATCTTTACTTTTGTATTTTTCTCCTGTTTCTTGTCTAGGAGGTTAGGTTAGACAAGTTTGTATTTTATTTGGTATTTGATTTTTGACTAGGCAAGGCTAGGGCGCAGGAGAGTATTTTTGTTTGTTGTTTTGAGCATTGCTCAACTCTGAGTCTAAATAAAGGCTACATTTACTTTGTTAAACCTGGTGGCTACCTTTACTTGGGAGTGGGAAGGTGGTGAGAGGCCTTATTATGTTATGCCCATTACACCCCTAGGTAGAGGTCATAACAATACTTCTTCCACTAGCACTATAAGGTTTTTATGGTTATTCTCAATAAAGACAAGAACGATCAGAATTTTTCGTTATTATTTTGAGCACATTATATTTGTCAATACCCTTCACTTAGATGAAGATCAGATCACATTTTATGACCAATTAATGCAGAAAAACTAAGAAATTCTTTCCACTGTATGCAAGTTACGTACACACAATCTGATCTAGTTACCTGAATGCATGGAGCATGCTTTAAAGAGAAATTTCAAATAATAAGAAATATGAATCAAGTGTGTTCATCATTTTAATCTAGGACTATCTTTAATCTATAAGTTTTAAAACTGAACTAAATTGAATTACCTTAACTGATAGTGACCACAGTAAGGTTGCCCAACGTTTCAATCGTTACTTATCTCCATACACAGTGTTTAACATTAAAAACTACTGTGGTTTCACAATAGAGTCCCATTTAAAAAAAAAAAAATGTTAATGAAAGTTTGGACAGTAAATCATTTGTCCTACTATTATAAAATTGCAAGTTAGAATCTTAAATCCAATTATCAAAATTGGCCAGGAATTGATCGGGACTGGCCTCGATTGTTATACACATCTATGTGATCATTTTTGTCACTTTTGATACAACTATCAGTGAACTTATGTAACTGCTGTGTGTGAACATAGCTACTAACCAGCCATTTGTCCCTGGCGTAAATGACAGTCTTCAGCATGGACTCGTAAAAAAGGCAATATCCCATCCATTCAGAAACAATAATGTCCACCTGATCCACAGGCAGTTCTGTCTCCTCCACTTTCCCTTTAAAGATGGTAATGACTGCAAGACAATACCACACATATACACAAGAGATACACATTATGCAAATTATGTCAAGCCTGGGTTACAATTATGTAAAGCCTTTCTGATATAAAGGTTAGCTGAACTGATTTTTCTACTCTGCAAAATTAAATGGAAAGGGGGAAAAAACAGTGAAAGTTTATGCATGAAACCAGATCTCTTTTTTTGAAGTTCACGGTCAGCTTTTGCTGGACTCCATTTATTTTGTCTGCCAGTTTTGTCTGACAAGCTGACAGTCTCCCTTTACTAATTGCAAAGCATTACAGTGCTGAGAGTGAGTGTGTGTGTGTGTGTGTGTGTGTGTGTGTGTGTGTGTGTGTGTGTGTGTGTGTGTGTGTGTGTGTGTG
>JAOVVA010000016.1:11776709-11788302 GCA_028565275.1 Leiocassis micropogon
CAAACAGAATTTATTTTATAAATTCAATTGCAAATTTAATGTTGCTTTACAACAGTATCTTGCCATAGTAAATATATAATAGTTTTGAATGTTCATCATTCACATGTAAATTATATGTAAATGCGGTTGTAAATAATAGTAGGTAGTAGTAGTAGAACAAGCATAAAATTGTTTTTTCTGTAAAGCTGTGGAGGTATGTACTATAAATCCTTTATCCACTCACTATCATTCAACATCTTATTACTGATTGAATGCTAATGTTTATATGTGTTTTTAACACCTTTTAAATAATTAAACTGCTCATACTTTACTAATTTTTAAGTATATTGATGACTGGCTCCTCCTGAGCCTGACTTGGACAGCAGCTTTAGTCCTGCTTCACTGCTCAGGACTCCTCATAGAGTTCTACCAAAAGATTTCACGGGGTTAACAGTGTTCAGTGTTGTTTTGTCTGAATGATTATTAAACAACTGACATTTCAGGTAAAGTTTTGTTAGGTCGTGGCTAAAATTGGTGGAACATGAGCTTACTTGTGCTGGTACAGAGCTGACTGCATAACTGCAAATGAGAGGGAATGGAGACAAACAAAGTGTTTATACATTTTATTGTCTACTTGATTGTAGTAATGTCTGTCTTTCTCATTTAGCAGCTTCCTTAACTTCCTAATCAGTTCTAAATAATCTCTTAAACTGGATGATATGGTATAGCTGAGCAATGCTGTGTTTGACTAACATGCAATTCTGCTACAGTATTATTCATGCAATTTCACTTCAGCATTTTCACCATTTAGGATTTTATTAAGACAGTTTCTTTCAAATATGATTAAGGCAATGTCTATGAACTTCGTAATACAAATAATCAGAATGTACAAAAGACTTGTAAAAACTACAGCAATACTATATTTAATGTGTATTGTCTTTGTTTTTTTTGGGCCGGGGGGCATTTATATGTGTCCGGATGTTTCTGGACTAAGACAAAAACAATGTGCTATTTGGACGTTTAAGGTTTTGTGGGAATTTGACATTTGTTTTATGATGGTTTCTGTTTTACTGTAGTTTATGGATGTCTTGTTATTTTTGATTATACATATTATGTAAACTTCTAGCTCCGCTGTGTTCTCTCTCTAGAGCATTTGTTTATTTTCTATGTTCACCTCTGGTTTGTTATCCTGTTTATCTCCTAGTTTAATTCCTGTTCATTTCATGGTTGTTAATCATAATTAGGTCAGTGCGTACATCCTACCTCAGTCCTTATGCCTGAATTTCATTAAAAATTGGCAGATCTTATTACCCTTTTGTAAACAAACAGTAACATGTTAGCATATATTGTATAATTATTATAAAAACAGTTATTCTACAGTCATATCTACAGGTATAATTTTAGGAGTCGGTCCTCATTTCTAAATTATGACTTATACTATTACTGCAGGAAATACATTATTCAATATTATTTACATTTTATTAATGTTTTCTACTCTATTTCTTCTGTTTCTACTGAATTTAGGAAAACAGTGGTTATGGGGTAGTTGTTATTATTAAAGGGAAAAAAGATATGTAAATTTCACCCTGCATTTCACACGATTATATGATTTCACATTAATGTTTGATCATGTATAAATAAATAAATTACACCTTTGTGTTTCAAATTTTCAAGCTGTCTTACTGTCAATATCTTTAGTTTTAAGGTCCATAACTGAGGACCTGGATTGCTGATTGAAGGGTCAAGGTTTAATCCCCACCACCACTGGTACACCATTGCTGGTCCCTTGAGCAATGCCCTTAATCCAAACTGCTTAAATAGCTGCTGACATTCAGTGCCAGTCCCAGGCCCAGAGATTGCATGGGCTGTGACAGAAGGGGATCTGGTGTAAAACCAGTGCCAGATCTGGTGGATCAAATGATCCAATTTGGTGACCTCTAAAATAAAAGGACAAAGTCTAATGAAGAAAAAAAAGTTATTGTTATGAAGTTTAATTTCTTTATGAACTAATGAGCATGTGACACAAATGTGTTATGATTGTCATTTAATTTTGATAAATGTAAGCAATATTGTGTGGTGACTTGATATTAAAATGTGCTAATCTAGGTAACTTTATAACTGTAGATAATCTTACATTTAATTTCCTTTCATTTTAATAAAAACAGGAAGTGCTGTTTAGATAAACAATGTTACATCATGATGAGAGGAAAGCTCAGAAACAAAAGGCTCTGAAGAAATTCATATAATGTTCTATGACCAAAAGGCAGTCTTTGGAAAGGATTTTGTTCTGCATAGTGTCACTGGATACAAAACATTTAAAAAACCCTGTTCCACACTATGTGCAATTCCAACATGTTACAGTTAAGTGGCAATATGAAATATACAGGTTAAACATAGATTAGATTTTACAGTTATATGTTGTAGTTTTGTTTTTTTTTGCTCTAATTGCAAAAGTTAGAAGCATTTTAGTTTGAAAACCTGACAGTGGTGCCTCTGTGTGTTATTTCCTGATGAGGGTATTTCTACTGCATATATTGCTCAGGCATTACACCGAAGCTCAGACACCCACTCAAGCAAAATGACAAAGTCATGCATTGCATAAACCAACCTAACTGACAATCTGAACTTATTCATTGTGCAGTGTCCAAGGAACCAATTTATTATCATTTAGCTGAATTCAAACCCTGAATGGGTGTAGGCTGCAGGTGGTATTAGAGCAATGATTCCTTGCACAAAAGGAGAAATATTTTTCTTTCATTGAGTATCCAGTATACATTAATATTTTTTGTTGTTGTTGTTTTTAAGATATATAAAGCATACAGCATTTGCAAACCACTTGACCTTGAAATACAAATGCTTCTTAACTTGGTAGGAGTAATTACATTTATGCTTAAATGATTGCTTTAAAGGGATGGTTTAAAGGGAACCTATTATGCAAAATTGACCTTTTAGTTACTTTTGGACATTCACACAGGTCCCCAGCATGCATGTGCCAAAAAACAAACAATCAAAAAAAAAAAAAAACCTGTTTCCTGCTTTTTCCTTTTTTCCGTTTTTGTATTGACCAGGGCTTAAACAAGCAAGGTATTTTTTCTTTTCTATTGTATCCTCATATAAGAGAGCCCCTTCCATGACTTGGCAGCAGTAACTCGCCTAAACAGACACTAAAACTGCACATTTGGAGTAAGAGTAAAATAAATGGAGTTTGAAGTATGAAAAAAATGCATTATCTGGGAGGTCTTTTAGATGGACCATTAACTGACACACGTTTTGGTAGACTTGTGTTATCTTGTTAAAGAAATATGATAAATATGAACATTTTCTTCCTGTGTGTGTGTGTGTGGTTGCCTGAGTCAAAGAATTTTTTGTCTACTCTCTGGTCTTTTTTGAATGTGTTCACTGGACCGTACCCTCAAAACACACATTCCATGACCCCACCCCCACTCCCACCATTTAGAATGCCTTAAACAGGACACAAAAATCCATGGTGATAAACTAACAAGAAAACAGAAAGTAAGGACCCAAACAGACAGAACCAAACCAGAATCACAACCGGTCCTTGAAAAAGAAACATGTCAAATTAATTCATGTGATTCATTCTTCTCTGCCACCCATTTCTGTTTATCCTATGCAATTAATTCATTATTACTGCTTACTGCCAAGTCCTCTGCCTGATGACTTTCGATTTTCACTGACAATGCGGTTTGATTCTTCTTTTTTCCCTTTCAAATTGGAGGACCACAGATGGTCATTTTGGAACCATATTCCCCTTCCCATACCCTCATTTGTCTTTAATCCAGACTGTGAGAAATGTGGGGGGGAAAAAATCATCCAGTGAAACTCTCTATTGAACAGAAAAATTGGCTTGTTTTTTTCCCCTTTCTGACATTGTTGGTAAAACTGCGTCAAATGTCTTATCAAAGACTTAAGGTCAATTGCTGATGCCATTCACTACAATAAATGCCCACAGGGCTGCCTCAGTAAACTCTTTGCACTGGTTCAGATATGACAGGGGAAATTACTCTTTTATATAAATTGCTGAATTTTGTTTATACTTCCTCTGCCTTTTCCTGATAAAGCTTTAGCTGTTGAGATACAGAGTACTGCAGGCACGTGGAGAAGTGGACACATTGAGGAATCCCAGGTTGTGTGACCGAGGACAATCAGAAGCAAGTTGCAATATAATCTCTCATGTCAGTGATACCTTACACTACAGGGTTACCATTTTATATTCCCTGCTATTTAATATTAACAATAGCTTTTTATGAGGCAATATATCTGTCTTGTGTATTTGTGAATTTAATCACCCCAGGCACCACTTGCAGAGTCACATACAGTATAGAAGAAAAGCACTGACTATTTCCTTGCTGCTATTGACAGGCGTAAATAAGGAGAAGAGCCCTGTCTAATCAATGAGGCCTTTGGCTCAGTGCAGAACATATCAAATTAACCTAAACACTGAGGGTCAGACAAGATCTAGCACTTCATCAGCAGATGCTGTACTTTGCATAATGAAAAGGACACTTGTGACAAAACCCTCTCTTGCTTCATCACCCTGTCTGACCAGGAAAAGTTGAATAAGGTTCTTTTCAAGGCCATGAAAATGAAATTTTTGAAAATGCCACTGTTTTCATTTGCATACTTCCAGCCAAACGCTTATGCCAGCATCTTCTAATTATGCTCAAGTAATGAAAAGCTTCTGGAATAACACCTGGATTAACAAGCAAACCTATGACAAGAATTATAGTTTTTTAGCATATTATTCAATTCAATCAACTCTTTCACAAAATAGCTTTAGAGAAATTCAGACTTAGCTAATGGTAGCTCACTGAGCTACAATTGCCTTAATGGCATTAGTAGTACACTTCACTGAGACAATTGGGATAAAAAGCCTTGGAAAACCTGGTAGGGGCCATCATGCCCTTTTTTTTAACCAAACTTCACTAATGGCATGTTACATTCTTGTAGGTATTGTTCCTCTGGAATCTACCAGACTCATGTTTGTCCCTCACTCCCAGAAAGAGAAGCTGGCTCATCACTGCAGAGAATAGGTTTCAAATGCTACTGAGTTCAGTGGCAGCATGCTTTACACCACTCCAGCTGATGCTTTGCATATTTTGATCTCCTAATATACCATTCTTAAGGTGATGTTGCATTCAGAGGCAATTTCTAAGTAGTCAGTAGTTAGTGATGCAACCATGGATTTCAATGCACTATACACTTCAGCACTTGGCAGCCACGCTCTGTAAGTTTGCATGGTCTACTGCTTTGTGGCTGATATGTTATTGCTCTTAGACGATTCCATTTCACATTAATAGCACTTGCAGGTGACTTCAGTAGATCAGGAACTGACTTATAGCAAAAGTGGCAACGTATAACAGATTGGACTCTTCAGAATCAATCATTCTACCGCCAATGTTTGTTTATTGTATTGGTTGTACAGTATGCACCTGTTAATGGTGTAGCTAAAACACCTGAACTCTGTTTCAGCTGGCCATGTAGTGTAGTTCTTGTCAGATGGTCCTAATTTATTGTTTATTCACCTATTCCCTTATTGAAGACAATTAAATATTTTGTCCACAGAGTGTGTGGTTGCTCAGTGGTTAGCATTATTTTTTGCACCTCCAGGGTTGGGGGTTTGAATTTTGCCACCGCTGTGTGTGCGGTAGTTGGATGTTTTCCTTGCTCTTTGTGGATTTTCTCCAAGTACTGTGTTGTGGCCTGAATGGTGTGTATGTATGAGGGTGTGCACTCCTATGAACTGCAATTTCTTTGCACCCCATCAGGGGTGTATCCTGCTTTGTGCCCTGAGCTTCCTGGGAGAGGACCCATGCCCCTCACTACACCACATGGTGTAAGTGGTATGGAAGATAAATGAACTTTTAAAATTGGTGTGTAAAATAACATGATTGTGTATGGGTGAGGTGGGGGCCTGAGGAAGTTATACACGTTTATACATTTATAGGTTTAGTCTGTGGTATATGTATACACAGATAGTATGTACAGTACTTTATTCACTAGGGTATTCTGATCAACATAATCTAATATTTATAGATATCATCATGATTTGTTTAACCTAAGGTTATGTTCACACTACAAACAAAAGTCCATATTAGATCTGCTGGCCAATATTTTTAATTTGACCTAAATCTGACATACACTGACATACATCTGAGTGTAAATAGATTTCCTTTTAAACTGACCCACATGCTCAAAGAGCAATGTGTAATGTGATGCGTTCAAGATTGCTACAAAATGGGCTTGTTATCCAGGCAATTCTTTGGTTATGGGGGCCTTGTTTCTTTTAAGATAAGATGAGATAAGATAAGATAAGATAAGATAAGATAAAAGAGGCACTGTGGCTTAGTGGTTAGCACTAAGCACAGTGGTCGCATTGCACCTCCAGGGTCTGGGTTCGGTTCCTGCCCCGGGTCTGTGTGCATGGAGTTTGTATGTTCTCCCCATGCTTGGTGAGTTTCCTTCAGGTACTTCAGTATCCTCTCACAGTCCAAAGACATTCAGATTAGGATAACTGCCAAATTGCTTGTAGTTTATGAATGATCCTATGAGTGTGGATCTGTGTGTGCCCTGCGATGGTGCATGTGTGTTCTCTGCGAGGGGGTACCCCGCCTCATACACTACAGTAAGTCTCCTGGGATAAGCTCCAGAACCCCCGCGATCCTGTATACAGGATAAAGCGGTATAGACAATGATAAGTGAGTGGGTGAGAGTGTGCAAATGAGTGGGCGAGTGGGTGTGCCCTGCGATGGATTGGCACCCCGTACAGGGTGTGCCCTAAATCTCCTGGGATAGCCTCCAGGTCCCCCATGACCCTGTATACAGGATAAATAGATAAATACCGGATAAATCCCAAAAACACAGAGAACGGTTGCCATCATCATCCTGAATGTTCATGAGGTTCATTACCTTACACTCCTGCCACTGAAATCCTTTTTCATTATCATCCTACATTAGACAAAGGTATGATAAATATCGAGTTGAATTTACCTAAAAGTCAGAGATTTGACTGTTCAGACTTCATGACATCATTGCAAAAATCTGATCTTTCTTGAAATAGGGCCAGAACAGTAATTAATAGATCAGATTCCTTGTGGTTTGTGGTTTTCATGTCGTTTATGAAGACATACTGTACATCTGAGTTACACTTAAGAAGAATAAAAATGAAAAAAAAAATAAAAAATGCATGCATGTCCTGATCAGAAATGCTGATGTGGATGTTGTGCATTTGCAGGAAGATGAATGCTTAGTGGAGCAGGATGGCCTGCAGCAGAGGGGCGGGATGGAGCTGTGTTTCCTTCCCCGCCTCTCTGTGACCCTCCACTCGGACAAGCAACAAGCTGCACTCGCTCACACACACGTACACACGTACTGTACACATGCAGACACTTCGCGTGCAGACGTTTCTAAACATTTGAATCCTGGTGGATTTTCTGCTTCTTGGGTGAGTTTGAATTTTCACGCCGCTTTCTGGCCTGCATGGTAGAAGTAGCACAGGCTTGCTGCTGTACATTTACAGGCTACTTTTCCCCTCCACCCGACATGGAGAACACAGCAGGGGTACTGCAGGTGCTCAGCTGGAGCAGGGATGGCTACTCTACACACACGCGCTTTTTGGCTGTTTTTATTGATTTTTTTTTGTAGCATTCATTAAATCTAACTCGTGTCGAAGTCAGATTCTTGAAAGAAAAAAAAAAAGGTCTGACGAACACTCGGGGAAGTCCTGTTTCAGAACAGGAAAGGAAAGGTTTGCAATTCCGCTTCTCCTTTATAAGCTCTCGTATGGCTAATGATATAACACACTAAACACACACACACACACACACACACACACACTGTAGCTAGTGATGGTGCAGGAACACTGGCGGCTTTTATATTCTTCTACACCGCGTTGCCAAGGAACCGCAAGTGTTTGCCCCTCTGTAAACACTCCGCAGTCGTGTTGTGCAGCAGGAACAGAAAACAAATCCAAAATAAATCTCACTTACCATGTTTGGCAAATAGAGACTAAAGTCTGCAATGGAAACTTCCAGAGCGTTCCGTTATTTGTACCTTATTTAATAAACCGCACGAGGCGTGAAGGAACATCAGACCAATAACGTACTGTACAAACATTGTAATACAATGTTTCCAAAGTAGGCTACTAACAAAAACATCTAAAGTCTCAGATCATGTGCACGCGACTTCCTGTGTCAGTAATGGAAACTAAAGGAAATTTCCAGTGTCAAAAATAGCTAGTCTAGGGAAAACTCCAACTTGGGCAAAAAACAAAACAAAAAAAAAAATTGGTGTAGTTTTAGGATCATGTGCAGCCATAAAAACAGATCGATACCATAAACTCTGAGGGAATTAGGCTAGAATTTCTAACTCTCACTTTGCTTCATGGATCGACAAATTTCTATCTTTGAATTATACATAGATAGGTGGCGTAGTGGTTAGCACTGTCGACTTGCACATCCAGGGCTCCGGTTTGATTTCCGTCACGGGGTCTGTGTGCATGGAGTTTGCATGTTCTCCCCATGCTTGGTGGGTTTCATCCAGGTACTCCGGGTTTCTCCCACAGTCCAAAGACATAGAGATTAGGCTAAGGCGTTCCCATAGTACCTGTAGCGTGTGAACGTGCATATGAATGTTGACCAAAGGTCCTCCTACGACGGTCATAAAAATGGACATTAATATGGTCACCATTGGCCTTCATAGACCTGTAATAGATGGATGGATGGATGGATGGATGGATAGACAAATAGATAGAACACTTTATTAATCCCAAAGGGAAATTGTAATGTTACAGAAGCCAGTTCGTAGATTATACAACAACATACAATCAACAGGTGGGGGGGTGGATAATAAGGCTAGGTTAAACTTACTAAGGGTAAACTTCTATATGTTTATATATATATAAAAACCTATGATACACTGTTTGCAAAAGGTGAAGTCTGAAAAACTACACAAAAAGGTGCATTAACGAGGTTAAAACATTGTAAAATAATAAGAATATTCTGTTTTTATGTACATGTACTGTACATGTACTGTACATGATGTTTGTATATACAGGTGGGAACCTAAGTGACTGTACATAAGGTGGACCAGCAATTTGTAATATTAATAAAACTTGAGAATAAAAGTACATGATCATATCAGTGCAATCATTTGGGCAACAGAATTTATATTGGCATATAAAAAAATTATCACAGTAAAAAAAATCCCACTACACACAGCAGTACGTATTGCGAATTGGGAATTATTGCTCTAATCAACTATTTAAAAAAAAGAAAAGGGTATTTGCTTAAAGTCCTTATCCTCCAATGATATTCACTCTCTAGTTCCTGTGTCAGAAACCTTAAAACCTTAAAATATTAAAAATAATTCAACACAAAATCCTACTAGGAATAGAAGATTATATATAGTTTTAATTTCAACTTCAGGTAAAATAAGAAAAAAATCAATCACTTGAAATTGTTGGGGCTTTGAATAATATTTCTAAAGTGGAAAAAAGTACAAAATGCTGTTTGCTCTGCTTATTCTCAGATGGAAAAAAAACTGCCTGGTCTGATTACCAATTACATTACCAGCTGTCAAAACACAAGATGAGCTGGTCAAACTGATAGCCCTTTTTTGGCTGCTGCAGCATAACAGTCCATTTGTATTCAGGGAAATAAGAAAGCTGAACAGTTTGACCAGCTCCTTCTGTGTTTGGCAATCAGACAAAATATTTTTTAACCAAAATGGATTCTGGAAATATCTATTTTTAAATTGCTGTCAGTCTCCAGAAGTTTCATATTTGCCTCCAGCCAAAAAGCTTTTAACTCGAAAGAATACGATTTGTTGATCTAAACCACTCAGATAGGCTGGGTATTAAAAAATAAATAACTTACCCAGCCAGAAATATCATCAGCCATAATCAGGGCAAAATCTGTAAGTTTCAAAATAGCTAAAAATCTGCCAGTTGGGCGCATACGCATTCAGCACCCACACAAGCTGCTTGGTGTGGAGATGAAAAAGCCTTTTTTGAGAGCAGCTCACAAAGAAAAAGAAACAGAGGCTGAACTTCACAAGGAATTATTAGAATTGCATGTTGTGATCACATGCAAACGGACTTTTTCTCTACTGATGCTGTAAGCCAGGAAAAGTCCCCAAATCCAGTGTGAAACATACTGGCAGATCATTTTGGCTGTTTTGTAGCTTACAGTTTGGTCCAGAAGCTTTTGTGGAGACAATAAGATCATAAGTTTTATAATGTGTAGTAATTTAACCCTTAATTTTTTTCGTTTAAGCTGCATGCCTTTTGGATTGTGTGCACATATTGAACCTGGCTCCACATTACAAAAGGAGATTCTCCAGAAAAAAAGTGCTACTTATGAAACATTTTATATTTGAATAAATTTAAACATGCAGTATGCAGTGTACCAATTTGTCTATCTTGAAAAACGGCACGCAGCACATTTAATTAGATACATCGGGTGCCAATATTTCTGTATTTGACTGTACACTTACGGGAAATAATTAATATTATAAATAAATCATAGTGTTTCAAATTAATGTGCATAACGATGCTATGAAATGCAACGATGTAGCATGTACTTGAAACAAAAACCAGGAATTAATAAGTGTAGTGTGCTATACATTTGATGTGGTAACTTGTCCCATCATGCACCACAGAATGGAAGGGGAGGAGTTTCAAGCACATAATGGACAGAACCATCATGACTCTTAAATGACAGTGGGATTTTATAGAGTCTTGCATGAGGTCCGTCTTGACTTTCTTTCTAAACCAGCTGTGTGAATGTGTGGGGTTTTCGTGCGTATTTTGGTGTATATTTTTGACCATTTCTCCACAAACATGCTTATTTCAGGGGCCATTATTTGCTTGTTGTTTTGACACGTGTTGCTTCTAAGCTCAACCCTCAGATAGGCCGTGTCACTTGTATACACAGGCAATTCATGGGCCGCAACTATTAATTATCATGTCCCAGAAATAAGCAGTTTGACTGCTGTCTCTCCATTAACACCTCTCTCCAGTTATCAGTCTTTTGGTGCTGTTTTTTTTTCTGCTTCTCCCCTCAATTCTGTATTGGTCCTTCAATCCAATTTAATTTGAAATTCATTTTTATTTTTATGGAGAAAATGGCTGCAATTTTTTAGTTTGGAATGTACGTAGTGTTTGTTAATAATATATAACTACTGTATTTGTTTTTTTTTCTTCAATTATTTTTGCGGTGCTAAATAAATATTGGCAAATGTCTTTTCAATGAGGTAATTTTGCAATACAGTATGATTGAAAAGAAAATAGTACATTTAATGGTTAAATTTCGCAGTGTAAATTACAATGGCAATATATTATATACTAGCGTTAGTACCTGTCGTCGATGGGAAAAGAATTTGTAGAAATTAGAAATGTAGAAATTTGTAGTTAAAAGGTTAAAGCTAAAAATAAGCTGACTCCAGCATGTTAAAATTTACTTATACCACGTCAGCGCTGTTATTTCATTGGTACAAATATGACTTAATCCCAGTAAAAATATTCAGTTTAGCTTTCTGATTAATATTTATTGGTGCAGGTGTTTGTTCACGTTGAGTAGCTTATTAGTAGCTTATT
>JAOVVA010000016.1:11818888-11829472 GCA_028565275.1 Leiocassis micropogon
AAGAATTCATCTTGTCTAAAATTTCTCGCATATTTATAGTGTTACAATGTTAACTTGAAGTTGATATCACTTGGATCCGGAGATCAAAATAGTCTATAAAATAATTCTGGCACAAAAGAAAAGATGATTTGTTATTTATACTGTATCCAGAACACTTTGAATAGAATACTTAGATTACCTGAACTAAAACTAAAACAACTGACACATGGCAAGAAACAAATATAACTAACTAAAAGTCATGGCTTAATGGAGACAAAAGCAATTCAAAAGCATGGGCCTTAGGCAATGGTATTATTAATGCATTAACAAGAAACATCTAAGTTCAACTGGGAAAAAAAGAAATGCCAACAGTGTCAAAATAAGATCCCCCAAATGACAATACAAAAATTCCAGGGGAGTGCCATGACACAATTACTTTGCAGAAGTTCATCCTAATATTTCGGCGTATGCTGTTTTCTTGGCAAAATTGCTCAAGCTCAGTCAGATTTAGTGAAAATGAATGGTAACCACTAGTGGTGGCCATTGATTCTTTGTCTGAGCTGTTTGGGCTATGACTCTTGTTGTTAAACCATTCCATTTGCAGCCTCGGCTATATGTTTAACCCTTTAACATTCTGCTCAGCTTTTTGGTAGAGCACATTTTCATTCAATATTCCATATTGAAAAATGTTTTGTACCTAACCTGATTGAGCTACAGTATCTGTACCACTTGGTTGATGTAGACCAGGCTACAAAAAATGCATTAGTTGTTACTAGTTGTTACTATTTCCTAGAGGGAAAAAAACCTGGATAAAAAGGTGATGATGGGTTAAGGGTTAAGGTTTTTGGACAGGAGATCCTCTGTCCCAATCAGAAAGTTTTAAACTGGTATTACCCCAGTTTTTCCGTTCCCGTACATGTACGATTATGCTGCCACCACCATGTTTCACATTGTTATTGGTATACTTATAGTTGAATTACACCAAAGATATGATATTACTCCTGTTAAGTCAATTAAAAAAGGTTGTAAAGCTAGACAATATGAAAAAGCTTTGGGTCGGTGCAAGGCACTATAAGGTGTAACGAGTAGCATTTCTAAGACAAAATATTGGCATATATACAGTAGAACTATTATTTTCACTGATTGCATTATCATAACTTGTTTGAAACCTGTTTCACATGCCAACTGTTTGTCAGCTTTTCTGTCAGTATATATTTTTTTATTATAATCAATTAAGATATCCGGTTTTGAAACAGCACCGATAATGGATGAATTAACTTGTAAGAGTGAACTTCTTTACCGCCCAACTGCCTTTGATATTGGATCGTTAAGGGCTTGTTTGGAAGTTTGGGGGTGTTACATAAATAAAACCTTCATTGAAACCTCATAAATTACGGAAGCAAATATAGAAAAAAAAATTTTTTCTGTCATTGCTTCATGGGGTAACCATAGCAACCACCATTGACGTTCATTCTTAGTTGGATATTAATGAAATATTTGCATTAAGTAGTTAATTTAAGCTACTACTTTAAATTTTTCTTGTATAAATTTGAATGTATATGCATAATAAACTACTTGGGTGGATGGTGCTAAAAATACCCTTTCTATGTCAGATGTCCAACTATGCTTCATTTATTCTACTAGACACATCACTACTTTCTAATACTGATGATATCTGTATAATATGACATATTTTTTTGCCTCAATGCCTTTTCAAAGACATTTACAATGTGCCTCTTTCAAAGAGCAACAGATGTACTTAATGCAGATGTAGCAGTGGCATGTACTGTGTATGTATACATACTGATCGATGTTACTAGATAAATCTGCATAATACAAACACAATTTATGTTGACACCTGGTGACTGTTTTTTTTTTTTTTTTTTTTTGTGTCCAACTTCCCACCTCCCCAAAACATGCATGTGCTGTAAATGAATGGGTGGGCGAGTTCATGCACATATGCATCATGCCATGTGATGGACGTGTTTTCCAAATTCATGCTTAGTGTTACTACTTACTGGGAGCCTCCAATACTCTGATCAGAAAAAAGTGATACTGAAAATGAGTTATTTATTAAGTGCCAGTAGGTGGAGGCAGAGACAACGATCATATTTAAAGTACTAACTGGTATGATGTGCAATATATCCATTCAAGACAGTCTTCGATTGAAAAAGTGACAAATCTATTTTAATCTAGTTTAGCATAAGATATATGAGTTCAGGGTGATGTAGGCCTTTTTCATTGACAGATTCACCACAAACGATAGCAGCCTTGGCATTACTGTACATTGAGACTACTGGGATAGTTGATGAATAAGAAACAGTCTTATTCTATCCAAAATAACCAGACACACCACACATTTCTCACTGGGAGTGTACTTTATTCTGATTCTCACCGTAATTTAATTTATTAGAATATTTTAATCCGACAGTACTGTTGCTGCTTGGGCAGAAGATGTTGATTAGTTTTACTATAAAAGCAGCTTTAGCCACAGTGTATCTAATATTTTAATATGAGAGTCTATAATATATGTTCTAGCTCAGTGGTTATGATGTTGGATTACTCATCTGAAGGTCACTGGTTCAAACCCCAGCACAGCCAACATGAGTAAGGCCCTTGAGCAAGGTTTCCTAATCCTCAACTGCTCAGATGTATAATGAGGAAAAATGTCAGTTGCTCTGTACAAAGGTGCTGGCCAAATGCCATGAATTTGGTAATTTTGTTCTATAGTTGGATGTTTATTTAGCAGTTTTGGAAATAGTGTTCAGCAGTATCGGTGCAATCAGCAGAAAATCTGGTAATTTAGGTTTTGCCACTGGAAAGTTTTCAGGATCGAGCACTTTGTGGGTACAACTGCAAATGCAAAAACTTTTTACAAAATTTATATAAAAGCAAGATTGATAAGGTAACTTTTTTGTTGTATGTTGTAACTGTAAATGTAACAGTCTTCATTAAATAAAAAAATGGCATAATTTAAATTCTTCTTCTTCTTATTATTATTATTATTATTTTAGTTATAATACTTAACACCATCCTGTTGCTGATTACTTTTCTACAACAGCATGCTTGAAGTGTTTTATGCTTTATATAATGCATGAAGGATGATTCATGTACATGTGGGTGGACGTGCCAAGCTGCCTCCCACCCCAAACTGCCTTTATACAGCGAATTGCTATACGTGTCATTTCTTTCTACACATAATGCATAAGGAAGACCCGTACGAGTGTGAATCCTTGCAGAACCGACACTGTAAGTAAAAGATATACAGTAGAGTGCTCCATTGACTTATTTATACAGGATGTTGTTTCACAAAGGATCGAACACCCTGAACTTGTTAGGATGGAGGCCAAATTCTTTATTCATTTCTTGGTTGTGATCCAAAATCCTATAAATTATATATGCTTTGTTATCATTGTTATTATTTTTAAATATAATGCATTAATGTACTGTATATCAGGCCGTAGATCAGTCTTCCATAAAGCAAAAAAGCGCAAGTGATCAGGCTCCTGTAACACAGACTCGGTGACCCGTGACTCCAGGCCTGCATTATACCCAGCAATAAATGTGCCAGATGGATTTAGGATGGGGATCAAAGCATGAAAGATATTGCCTTTGAGATAGCAAAAGCTCTGCATGTGAGAGGGCCTAGAGCCAGAGCCGGTCACTGCAGCAGCATAAATCTGCCCCTGTATTACTGTCAGCATGTGGACATGTGTCAGAAACATGCAGGCCTTCTGAGAGATCAAGTACTCCAGATGTTGGTTCCCCAGGTCAGGCCTGTTGTAGTAGTCTGCCAAACATTGTTCTCAAGCGACTGTAAAAACAAAGTAATGTACAGAGAAATTGAGTTTGTTGGTTTATACATGGTTATTCATTTTAAATAGTAATTTTATTACACTCCAATATATTGACAGTACTGTATTTGGGGACATGGATATCAATCTGCTTTCTCATCACACAATGCGTTATTATAGCCTTAGCCAAGAAAGTGACCACATCATCCTGTGGTTTCTTTAACCTTTGGGAAATAGTTTTAACCAAACAGCAATTAAAAAAAATGCTTTTTTAAAATTATTTCTATATAATTTTATGTATAGATATACACACACTGGAACCAAGATCAGACTGCCTGCTTCACGTTGGCCTCCCTTCAATGGCCCAAACATGTGGAAGTCGCTTGAAGTGAGTTCAGGACTATACAGGGGGGATGTGACGATAACTCCCAGCCAAGTTCCTGTAATGATTGTGTGTACAGTTATATCTCTTGTGTGGACAGATATATCTTTTTCCACAAGTTGTCAACAAGTTATCTATTGATTTTCAAGGATCAGGCATCCACTTGCTGAATGTTCACAGGAATGATAGTTATATAGTTATAAATAGTTATTGAGCTAATTCTGGAAAGGAGCTTTGAGCTTGCGAAGTAACACCAAACCGAGTATTCAGTTTGACCTCATCTGTCCTTTGAGATGTGTCGTCAATAATGTAATAAATTAAATCGTGTACACTCTTGGGGGGAAAAAAACTGTTATTTTAAACTTTAAGGGTTCCATGGTTTCTATGGCTCTAAATAAAAAAGTACAACAGTGTCATGTCTATTTAGATAATGCCTCTAACTGTCAGTCACAGCATGGGTGGAAGTAGGTTTTTCACACTTTTAACAAGAACGTTGTTGGGATTCAAACATAGAACCTGTAAGTTAACATAGCTACAATTCTAAAGCAGAATAAATGGAAATATAAAGAAAAACTTCCGAGATTTTAGGGACTGTCCACTACCTTCATGGTTTATTCCTCTCACTGTTTTGCTTCATTGTACCGGAAATGTTTAAACTAATTACACTAACTGTCAGTTGTTAACTATTGTATCAGTCTCCAATTGCAGATTGGACATGTGTTGGTGGGGCAAAATAACCGGTTAAATAAACAAACAACTCATAATCTGTTGATGATAAATGTTCTTTGGGGAAATGTGGTATGAAAGCCATATCACACTCGAGGTCATGCTGTCGTACTGAATATCAGCACTGCTATGATACCTTCGGCACTCATGCTGCGCTCTCATGCCTACAGCCACACCGCAGCCATGCTGATATTCATTACAACAGCACTCTCCCTCGGGTAATATTGCTTAAACATATAATAAACTAATGATCGCTTATGTTTGTTAAATAATGTGCTGCTAAAGGACACATACATTTATGGACATATTTTTTTCTCCACTTAACTGTAACTTAAATATACAATAAGTTCAAATTCAGATTTCCTTGTTCTAATTTAAGTCAAATGCAGCATGTGAGTTTCATTTCAGGGAAAAGGGGCCAGAGGTTAGAGGACATTACTGTTTTTAACAGAAACTTCCTGAGTTCTTTCACATTTGAACAATAGCGGTATCAAACAAAGGTTGTGAGTAAAGTAATGAGAAAAATACAAAGGCTAAAATATGACTTTTGAAAATAGGACTTTTGGTTGTGCAGAATAAAGGAACAGAGTTATGAGAATAAACTCCCTTTATTTCTCTGTATAATCCCCTGCTACACTAATGTTCTTATCCCAGGGTTTCACTAGTGCTTGGATACCATCATTGTCGAAAGTTTTTTTCTGTTTGTTGCTTCATGTCTGGAACACCGGCCCAGGATCTTATTTAATTCCCTAAACATGTGTACAGCAGGACTGTACAGGGGACGTGCCAATAACTTCCAGCTTCCAGAGGTCCTGTAATGTGCAATTGGTGCTAGTGAATGATTGTGTGTTCAGTTTCCAAAGACAGATGTATCTCTTTCTGCAAGTTGGTGACAAGTAATCCATTCATTTTCAAGAATCAGGCGTTCCACTTGATGAATGGGTATGGGAGCAACTGCAGCAAGCTCCAAGCCAACTCATCATTCATGGACATCCGGCCTTATTTTAAACGTTTGCACTATTCACATGTTTTAACTTGGCTAAGAGTCTAATCACTGTACTGTGCAAGTCTTCTGTAAATGCCAATCGGCTGTATGCCTTCATTCTTTAGAAAGTCTTGGTTTGACTTGAACACATCTCTTATAACAAAGTCATCACAGATGTGGTACACAATCACAGTTGCAAAGTGTCATAAAGTGTCTTGCTGAAGGCTGATGAGTCTTATGTCTAATTCTGTTTATGATCTGAGACAAAAATTCGTTCATGCACTATTGTTGTCGTTTTTTTCTTTAAAACACAAAAAATGAGATGAAATGAGTTTCGACATCTTACATGTGAATAATACCTGGGGTTTGAGTGATTTGTATAGTGCCTTAGTGGAAAATATTGCAATCTGACTTGCTATTCTGTAGATGTTATAGTTAGAATTATATGAGAGAAGAAAAAAGTGGTTGAGAAATCTAAGTTCAGGTCAGTGGTTAATGGAATTCTCTTCTTCTGGCAGTTGTTGTGGTGAGAGGTGGCGTCAGTTAGACCGATAGTTGATGGTGAACCTTCTACAGTGCTTTCTCTGTTTCTCATTCTCACATGTTCTCTTTCATTCTTTTCCCTCTCTTTTGTCCCGGAGCAAGAAGGATTCAACATATTACCGCTCAGGGTAACCATGTGGGTATGTGACTTTTTGTATCGAACTTCAGCTGACACAGAGCTATGCATATGATTACACGCACATATCATTTCCTAACCCCACCACAGTCATGCTTAGCATTGCAAAGCCTTCATACGGCGGACACACACATGACTCGCATTACAGCTGGCGTCTTTACTGCTGGTCTATGAGGCACTTCCATGTGTGTGTGTGGAATTGTTTTTAATTCTGCTATGTATTCTGTAGGATGATCAATGTACTTAAGTTATTAAACAATAAAAACTAATACAAAATGGCTGATCCTTTGTGCAGTGCTCTAACCTTCCAGCAGAGGGCAATGTTGGCCCAAAGTCGTGCATCTGCAGGACACTTTGGAAACTGTGATGGCATTTGTGACCATCAGGACTGACAGGAGCTAATATGATTGCTTCATATTTTTAAGATAACACTTTATATGATAGATGTGTTAGATTAATAAAAAATGCAACCTTGAAAACTGATGCATATTACTTTTACACACTAAAGGAAGACAAAAAGTCAGCATGGGGATATTTCTGCTTTTACTGATGACTGGCCCAGTTTAACACATGGCAGTGGCAAAAGATAAATAATTAATGATAAATAATTAGACAGATTAAAGGGAGGGAAGAGAAAGAAAAACAGATGTGGGGGGCCAGATCACATGGGCCTTGAGACAAATCACCATGACGACAAGCCTTTAAATCCATGCATGTGAGCTTCCTGCCAAATTCTGCTCCAGAATATCTAAGAATAAGTGTGCCTTCCTGCATACTTTCTCAGCAAAAAAGAAAGAAATATATATATATAAAAAAAAGCTTCAGCAGACCTTTTTATTTTTGGAAAATGCCATCTTCGAAAAACTTCGGGCGTTATTGTGATTACTAGTATTCACAATATGTCTAACCATCATGTTGAATAATAGTTTTAACACAATCGAACACAGTGTGAGTTTATAAAGCTACAGCAGTAATATCAATTATGAAAATGATACATAATGGCTTATTATGTGCATAGAGTCTGTATAGACTCAAAAAAGAAACATATTTGCCTGGTTCAATGGATAAAATTATTGGCTTTCCATTACATATAATTCTATTTATTATTTAAGACTTAAAAATGGGACTTTAACACCTTTTCCCCAACTTTGATTTTTCAGACTAGTTTTTCCCCCACAACTTTTTATATATATGTTCATTATATTTCTTTAAAAAATAGATGTATACACATGGTTAAATTTTTTTGTCATGTTTTAACAGTGATAATGTTAATAACAAATTGATTTAAAAAATGTGTTGTTATTGCAAAGTAAAACTATAATAATCAATGTGGTGAGGTTTTCTGTAAGAAGGTATTTAATTAACATTTTGTGAAGGAGTCTCCAATATCAGTCAGTACTTATGACGTTTAATAATGTTTGTGACGTAATAATATGAAGTTTGTGTATTTTCCCATTTCTCGATAACATGAGGAAGTGGAGAAAAGAGTGGCATATAATCGACAATTTATATACTGTCTGGCCCAACAACAACAAAAAAAATCACAGTTTCAGAGGGGTCATATTGGGCTGCGTCAAGCAAAGAAATTAACTGAGGAGATTTGAAATTATGGAACAAGTGCTGAATTATCTGGAGAGTAGAAGAAATGTGGTCAGAAAAGAAAATGAAAAAAAAATGGACATCACTTAAACACTTGGTAATGCATAGCAAAAATTCAGTAGAAAAAAAAAACATAGCTATGCTTAATAGAGAAAGTAAGGGCTTTTCCATCCATACACAATGTAATGAGAACTCATCTTGTTTGCGAGACAAATCAGAAAAAAGGTTTAAATTTGGTCGGGAGCATAAAGATTAGACCTTGGAGCAATAGAAAAAGTTCTGATTGACCCTATCCCAGAGTGAGTGTAAGAAGGGAAACACATGAAGCGATGCACCCACCATGTATAGTGGCCACTGTACAAGCCTCTGGAGGCAGTGTTATGATCTCGGGTTGCTTCAGTCGCTCAGGTCTAGACTCAGCAACATTAATTATGTGGCAATAAAAGGAAGTCAGCTGACGACCCGAATGTACTGAATGACCAGAGTATCAATCACACCTAGAGTTTTTCTTCCCTGATAACACAGGCATAATCCAGGACTCAGATTGTGAAAGAGTGTTTCTGGAGCATGAGGAATCATTTTCACAAATGAACTGGCCACCACATTGTGTGCTGTGATCAAAAATAAAGATGATTGAATGAAATGAGTAGGCGATTATTTATTTATTTATTTATTTTTCTTTTTGGCCAGGCAGTGTATCCGCTATAAAGTAGGTAACAGCAGGATTCATTTGTCTCGTGGACATTCTATATTAATAAATGCACTACTAACAACATAAAATATGTCAGGATGCTTTTAGTAAAATTATTTAAGATCCACCCTATTTTTCAATGATTTGTCAATCAACATCATATAATTTCCTTTTTTCAACAGCCGTGAAAGGTGAGTAAGTAGCTCTACGTAGCATTGTTCATGTTTTTATGATATCATTTTAGTAGATGTGCTCAGTCATAGCACATCCACTCTGCTGTGATTGACCTGAATAAGAACATTAAAAAACATGTGGTGTAATGACTAGGGTGTCTGGCTCTTTCAGTTATATCAGAACACTCAACAGTGTGGTAATTTTGAATGAGTCTCTTAAATATCATTTATAAAAACCTTGTATATGTGTGAGCAGCTTAGCTTAGTTGTTAGCACTATGACGTCAGGAATTGGGGGTTTAAATCTCACCTGTAGTATGTGTTCTTTGAGTTCACATGTTCTCCCCATGTTTGGTGGGTTTCCCTTCAGGTACCCCAGATTCCTATCATACTGTAGTCTAAAGACCCGTGCTGTAGACTGACTGGTGTTTCTAAATTGCCCGTGTTCTCCTGAGTTCCCTGGGACAGATTCCAGGCCCACCGTGACCTTACACAGGATAAGTCATATAGAACATAGATGGATGGATGTGTGTGTGTGTGTGTGTGTGTGTTTATTAGTTATATTTTTATCCTTTAAAAAACTTTTTGTTATTTTGTTATTAAAACCACCAAACACTTCTGTGTAATTTTCAGATCATTTCAGATCTCCAAATGGCACCAAATACCAGGAATGACCTATTAATAACTCTGTACTAACCACTTGGTATTTTTGTTCGTCCCGCAACAGCTTATTTCAGCTAGTCATTAGGGAAAAATCACTTACGGCAACAATACCAAGAGAATAATACCATACCATAGTTTGCATCTTGCCAGATGCGGCAATGTTGAAGTTATGCAACAAAAATAATTTCATGAAAATATGGCTTTGAACAATTTAGTTAGGATTTAATGAACTGAGCCTGGTCCTCCACCTAAAAAAAATAAACAGCAAACAAGTCGCCAGCCACAAATGACGCAGCCCTCAATGAGTAACGGATCTTACGGCCTCTTTCACAAGCGTTCATTTCTTTGACCTCAATTGTGACACAATATATGCGCATCAACCTCGTCTCTAACAAGATGAAATTGATGTTAGAAAATGAAAAAGTGTGACAACATCTCAGTGTCAGTGTTGTTAATAACGATGGGACAACAATTGATGTGAAAACACAAACTGACAAAATCTCATCATATTATTGTCTGGGGGAAAAAAAGATAGAAGCATACATTGTCTCCCATCTTTATCTTGACCTCTCCCATCACAGCACCAAAGACGTTCTGCTGGGAGGAGACACCAATCTCCACCGCTTTAATTATTTATTCTCTACCCCTACTGCAAACAAATGTCCTGTGCCTCTTTCTGACACAGCCTGTCTATATGAAGCCAATTCAAATTCCAGTTTGAGCCTATGAATCAGTACAAACAGAGGAGTTTGCCGAATTTAAAATACATTAAATTGGTCATACTTCATTGATGAATGCCAGACTCAGGGTGAGAACTACAGGGGAGCTTGGCACCTTTTAATAAGACATGAGCTCTCCTGAAATTGTGGAGGGTCTCTAAAATTGTAATGCTATTTTTGCCATGCATTTCTATT
>JAOVVA010000016.1:11848758-11864085 GCA_028565275.1 Leiocassis micropogon
AATAATAATAACAATAATAATGATAATAATAATAATAATAATAATAATAATAATAATAATAATAATAATAATAATAATAATAATATAATGTCCTCATTGTACTACAGTGAAATTAAATGCATTTTTATTATTTGTTTTATGAATAAGAAAAGTCAGAATTAACAAATACAAATATAGATATGAATAGGTCTGAGGAGACCATGCTGATAGGGCATGCATTTCTGCCTCTTTTTTTTTTTTTTTTTTTAAAGAGATTTCTAGCATTTCCATGCCAGGGCATCAATGTAGAGCTCATATTAAAAAAAAAGGTTCCATGCCAAAATATTTAGAGCACTATCCATATACAGATACACACACTGTGCCACTTTGCTGCAAACCATCTTTTTGCCCCAGTGTCTGTACTGCATACTTACCTGTTTTATATGGAGAGCATGCCAAGTTTAGCTAAGATGACTTTATTAATTAATTTTCCATACCACTTAGGGTCATGTGTGGTCTGGAGCTTATCATGGGGAACTCGGGGCACAAAGCAGAAAACACTCCAAATAGGGTGCCAACCCACTGCACAGTACAATCACAAACCCACTCACACATCCAGTCGTGCACTACGGCCAATTTAGAAAGTCCAATCAGCCTACGATGCACGTATTCGGTTTGTGGGAAAAACCAGAGTAACTGGAGGAAACCCACAAAGCACATGCAAACCCCATGCAAAACAGACCAGGGACAAGACTTTAAACCCTCAGCTCTGGAGATGTGAGGGAACCATGCGAACCACTAAGACACTAATCTTCTTCTTTTTTTTTTTTGTATAATAATAATTATAATTACACTTTACTTCAGTGTTTGTACTACAGACTTATCTGGTTAATACCTGGAACTTAACGGTAAGTTAACGAAAAGTACGAAAACGAAAATCTTGCCATTCCATATTGTCTGCATTATTAGTCCTGTCTAGCTTCGCTGCAGTAAAAATGCCAGGCGCTGTAATAAAATTCAACCCTGACTCTGTTAGCGGTTTGGCCTGTAGACTGCAGAGAGTCTGTACAGAACGGGTGGTTTGAATCACTTCCACAGGGTCGAGCGATGCAACATGCAAATCATTAGATCAGATTGTATTTCCAATTTAATCCATTCAAACATTTCAACTGGCTCAGCACTGGGCACACATCTGGTTTTGGAGGCTACGTTACTACAGACAAAACAGATAGGTTCAGTCGGATAAATTCATCATCCTTAAACTAGTGGCAGATTTGTGTGACACTTCATTAAATTATATGCCTTTGTATTCTGTTACATGTAATCATCTGGCCCCTCCAAATAACTGTTCACTGACAAGCTGCCCACCCTCAAAGAGACGTTGCACACTTATTGGTTGGCTTCCTGCCCCCACTTTCCTCTCTTATCCTTCAGGTGGCTGTCACTTTCTGTCTATCAGGCATTGTCTCTGCTTCCGTCCAGTTTATGAAACACTGATTTTGCCAGAATCGGTAATGATAAACAGCCAGAGAGATTCAGGCTGAGTGTTTGCAAGGGTTTCTCCCATATGGATCAGATAGCAAAGCATGCTGGGTAATAGCTCTCAGATGGCCACATTTGCTTCAAAGGGAGCGTGTTTAACTACTCTGTGTTATGCTGAGACAATTTCAAACAATACAGTTTAATCAGTTGTTTTCTACTACAATGGAAAGAAACAGTCGATTGACCTCAAAGTTCTTTTAGAGTTTGAACCTGCCTTTTATGCAGGGGTAAAAAAAAAAATAATGCATTTACCCATGATGCTCTGATGGCTTAAGATATATTGTTATGTCTCTCTGGTGGTTACTCAGACAAGAATTTTGCTAAACTGGACCCAAATCCTGACCACGACCACGAATTCTGTGTGGTACATGGAACCCATTTGCTTGTCTGATGAGATAGTGGCAGGCAATGTGAGAAGAACTTCCCAAACACTCAGCAGCTTTCGTGGCTCTGATAATAATTGAAACTGACATATCTGAATGTTTAGGAACTCTGTTAATGATGCAGCATGGTTTCGATCTAAACTCAGGCACAAGGAGCGAAGCTTGAAAACGATGGCGTAAATAACGACCCAGCCGATCAAAATATTCAGGACATTAACACGTATATGTATACACGCACTACGATCACCCATCTGCATAACAGTTGTTTAAGCCATGTTATGTACAACATCATCAGACAAATCCTACACGTCAAGCATGGACAGCTTTGTATAATTTATTATGTCTAGCGTTGAGTATATATGTAACTTCAGACATCAATACTGACTAAATGAACAGTTTATTTCATCAAAGGAAAAGGAAATTTAATTGAATGAGCAAGTAAACAGACAAAATACTGTATGTTTGGAGATTGCGCAGTTTCATCTCAAGTTCTACATTCCAGTAAACATCCCTGCCTTCGGACAGGAACTGGCTGATTAAAGCCTCTGAGTAATGAATGTCTGGCTTGTGTTGTGTCTGATACAAGAGCAAAGTTTGTTCCAAGACTGTTAACATATACCAAAAAAAACAGACCCTTCAAAAAAACTTATTTATCAGTCCATGACGTTTTTATGGTTTCACTTTGACCGTTCTTTACGTCATAGAATAACCACTGTTATTTATAATTCAGTTTTGTGAATAAACATTTGATTTATAGAATATTGAATGATAATTAAAACGGCGGCACTGTGGCGTAGTTATTAGCACCGCGGCCTCACACATCCAGGGTCAAGGGCTCGATTCCTGGGTCTGTGTGAGTGGAGTTTGCATGTTCTCCCTTGTGCTTGGTGGGTTTCTTCCAGGTACGCAGGTTTCCTCCCACAGTCTAAGGACATGCATATTAGGCTAATTGGTGTTTCCAAATTGCCTGTAGTGTATTTGTGTGTGCCCTATGATGAATTGGAACCCTGTTCATCAAGGGTACCAATCCATCCTCCTTATGTCCTAAGTCTCCTGCAATAGGAGAAGAAGTCTCTTGTACAAGCAAAAACAATGAATGGAAGGCGAATTAATTGAAACATTCTTCATTTTGGAGTTTTTCGTACGCACACTGTGAATTAATCAAATCATTATTATTACCTTTGACACTAACAGCACATAACAGCAGATCTTCAAAATAAAATTAAACATAATGTCACTTGTCACTGTCATGGTTTCTACTGTAGCAAGAAGCGCTACATATGCTTTTAATATAAAATGGGAAAAGTTAAATAAGAAATGCAATAAGTGAACTTAGTTAAACCAATTAACCCACCATGTGCTAGCACTTATTGACAGTAATGTCTTATGAATAATCAAAGTACTATGGATGTACTGTCTATTAATATTCAAGTAGACAATCCAGCTATCAGCATGTTTTGGGAGGTTGGTGAAAACTGGAGAAACCTGATGCAAAACTTCACACACACACACACACACACACACACACACACACACACAGTAACCTGTGTCCAGGATCAAACCGCAAACACTAAATCTGTTTACCACTTATTTTATTGTAATCCTACGAAATTAATTCATCATATTGATGTACTGTAGAATTGAGTCTAGGGATGGCACCACAGCAACTCATGTCATGTTTTAGAGGCCAGTGGGAAATCACGAGCTGTTTAAGTTAAGTGGAATGTCTTTTGGCAGGTGTTCCACCTACAGTAAGCTTGAGGACACCTGCTGGTTAGGTGATTTTTCTTCTCGCTTCAGTACCGATAACAATTTCTGCTCTACTCTCCAAAGCTCCAGTCTGATTTAGCAGGAGGGTGCGTTTTTTGAATAACCACTTCATGCTGCTTGTGGTTTTCAATTTGATGAGCGTTCAGATCATTCCGTGGAAGCTGCAGAATAACTTCCACTCCAGTGGGAGTTGGCAGGTGTAAAGATTTTTTTTTTCTTGACTGATTCCTCTTGACATTATTAAGCAATCAGCTCCAGTAATGAAGCTTAGGACGTGTTGGTCCTTTAGAATGAATTTAATCCATGTGTGTCTAACATGCAGTTCCATTCGGTTCACTGGATTTCCTTTATCCTTTCTAATTTAGTACATGCATCATTCACTGTTTAAGAACTTATATGGTAAAATTACCAGGAACGATGGATTGTGAAGCTGAATAAATTATTAATTTTGTAATTATTACAATGTAAATTCTTTAATCTACTCAGCTAACCAGGAATAATGACTTCAGTGGAACAGAAAGCACATCCATTTCCAAAATAAACTAAACTCGCTTGGCCTGCTATTGATATCGATTTCATTTTTCATTACTTCAATTAGAGATGTTTCTTATAAGAGTTTAACTTGGAGAAAGTTTTACATACCAGCAGTTCTATTTCCACATTACATTTTTGTTTCTCCCTTTTTTTTCTACATTGTGGCTGTGATACTGTAACGTTCATCATTCAATGACAACAGTTTTAACTAAACAAGGATTATATCCTTGTTTAGATTTCATTAGATTTTAATACTAAAATTAAAAGAAAATACGCTAACATTGACCCAATCTACTTCTAGCCATGAGCTACAGTTTTTTTTTTTTTTACTTTGTACAACAAATGATGTATGTGTGAGCCATGTTGAGTAATACTTAACAATTTCCTTTAGCATCAGTAACAGCACAACTAACATAGCATGAATTGACATATTCTTCTGACTGATCCAGGAGTGCCAACACTTTCCATTCCAACAGTTTCCATTGCACTGATATGGGAACTCAGCTGAAGCAACGGTAAAACCAAAAAATAAAGACTACAGAGTATTTGTGATAATTTTTTTTTATTAATTCATTAATTAATTGTATTTTTTTTATTGTTTACTTATTTTTCCTCTCTGCTGTATATGATATTCATGTTAGTTAATTTAGAAACTTTGTTGACATGGACTACAACTTTGATTATACTGACTACAGCATTTTTTAATTTCTTATTATTTTTTCTTTTTTATCTAATAGTAAAGCCCTTTTATTAAAAACCCAACAGTATTTGAGGAATGGCTCCTGGAGATGTTTTAGAAAGGGTTTGCACTATAGTACGTAATGAAATGTATTGAAACTTCTTTAACCCCTCTTAAATATGAGTTCTGCTGAGGTAGTATGTGTGATCTGCATCCAAAATGGATAGTATAAGATATGAAGAATGATGGCATTAATCTGAGATGTGGTATTAGCACAAAACTTTTAAAATATATTAGTTTGAACAAGAGTGCAGTGATGACCACTAATGGTCCATTTAGATGGAGAAAATTCAGGCAGCACTATCAGTGGGTGAGTTGTGAGTAATGTACTGTAGGAAAATCCAAGTGACCAATATGCGAAAAAAAATAGAAAAATTGCATTAAACCCTAAATTTAAGATATGACTGAATGTTGCATAATAAGTATTAATACTGATTTGTTTTATGTGTGTATAAACTAGTGCTGAAAATCTATTAAACTAGTGCCACAGTAATAATCTGTGATTAATCACAATCAATCAGAATTTTAAAATTCTCAAAATTACTTGTGGCGGCACGGTGGCTTAGTGGTTAGCATTGTCGCCTTGCACCTCCAGAGTCCAGGTTCGATTCTAGGGTGTACCCCGCCTCATGCCCTAAGTCTTAGGCCCCCCACGACGCCGCATATAGGATAAAGCAATATATACAAGGAGTGAGTGAGATTTACAGACAGTTTCTTTGCCACTGTCGCCCTCGGCTTCTTCACCAGGGACTATCTGACCATTTTGATTCATACGCATTCACATTCCATACAGACTTAAATAATTCTTTTGCTTGTGTAAAGCTGCTTTGCGGCAATGACAATTATTAAACGCGCTATACAAATTAAATTGAATTGAATTGAATGGAATTTACTTGTATTATAAACATGCAATGTTGGAATAAAGAAATGCATGACATACTGGTTAAAGGTAACAGATTATGCATTTTTAATATTTAACAAATGTTATATTAAAATATTTTGAATGGGACCGGCGCTGCATGTGGTGGCTGGGTAGTATGGGGTGTGGCAACCCACCAATGGTGGGCTTCAAACCTGGATCCTTAGGTCCAAATATTCACAACCTAGCCACCTGAGTCACCACTCGCACATCTTGGATGGGACAACATGGATTCTTATAAAAAATAGTTTCCCTTGAAGGTAGCTCGAGCACAGAATTTTGGTTTTTATCCAAACTTATATCTTGAAGCATTTTTTAATGGAATTTGACATTCAGCAAAACTGAAGATGTTTCCTCAGGCACCTTATTAAAACAAGCAAAACATCTGAAAACTTGTTACGTACATGCATTATAGTGTTATGGTGTATGGGCTGCAATCAACAAAGATCGGCGACTGACAGTATGAGAACTAAAAGTATAATTAGGCGTTTATTACATGTAATCCAGTCATTACAGGGCTGGATACTTTCTGGACAAACCTTGTTCATATTTCCATAGTGAAGTCATACATTTTTGCTTTAAGAAGTTTTAAATTATAATGTCTGCTAACTGACTACAATTGTTACATTAATTCATAAAGTATATGTTTTCTATTCAAATGTACCAATTGGTGTGATTTTTCTATTTATTTGCGGTTTAAAAAAAGAAAAAAAACATTTGCTTTACTGAAAGCACAATATATAGCCAAGCCTTTTTCTCTCAAAACATCTAAGCATTTATTCATATCATCATTCCCTCCAAAAGAAGAAGCCACCATTTGCTTCAGCTACATGCATGTCTTTGATCGAGCCAATTTCATAATCCACATCTTTGTTCTGTTTTATAAATGACAGTGTCCACCATGTTCTGTTTCTCTCTCACACACATACAGAATCCACAAATGGAAGCTTTGCTGATTTTCCAAGGCTGTGGTGTCTTCTCCAACTGACAGCGAAAGCCAAAGCTCTTGAGCTTGAGTGCAGAGGGAATGTATTAGGGGAAATAAGCACACATATTCAACATTGTGAACAATGTAAACTAAGGAAGGCCTGTTGGATGTGCAATCCTCTTTAGAGGATTGGCCCACACCCTAATTATGTGTGTCCTGGTTATTGTTGAGAACAGGATTTCAGCTTTTGCAAACCTTTGAGACTTTTTCTTCAGGTCTGTTTCAGTCGTGTCTGTTTATGTGTATGCATTTTGTTGGTTTACAGCTACAGCGCTGCTTTGATCTTCTGACCACAGTGTTGGGTATAGCAATGGTGTGTACAGGGTATGTTGATTGAGTTTGAAATGAGGCAGGTCAGCCCTAGGATATCAGGAGGGGTTTAATGGACATGATTGAACCCTCAGGGGACAAAAGCAAGGGGCAGGGTCACCCCAAGGTCATGTTTGCTCAGGGTGTTCAGGAGCGTGCCAAATACCAATCCATGTTACCCCTGGTTGAGCGTGTTCTCCAGTGCATCTGGATACAATCGGGGTCTGACAGAGGCCAATATAATTCTGGATGGATACGGATTTAATGTAGGCAAAAGCTCCAGGCTTGATCAAATTATACAAAATCTATGAAATCTAGATTTTCTGGTCTAGGCAGAAAACCACCAAAGGCTTATGTCAGATGTATCTGAATTACCCGAAGATGACATATTTATACGGACACATCTACTGATTTGGCATTAAAGTGTGACGCAGAAAGGAATTTAGATTTCCAACCACACTGTAGCTGAAAAAAACAGTCATATCTCATTAAGTTCAAGCCCAATTTCAGCCAACAAGAGCAGTTGAATTTATATGAGGCCAGGCTGTTAGCAGGGAACAGAAATAAGAGCCAAGTGAGGGACTCACTGTGTGACAAAAGGAGAGAGAAGAGGTGAGAAACCCACTTCTCACAAGTCCCCCCAATTCTTCAAATCACTCAACACGAGGTTTCTTTCCAGCTGCCATTTGGCACCGTTAATGATTGAAACACCAGCCAAAAATCACTGGAATGTAACTCTTTAGTCATAACCAATTGTTAGGAAAAATCAAATCTAATCATAACATATTGAGGAGGCCCTCATGGCTTTTAAAATGTCTGCAAGATGACAAAACTTGTCACCATGCCTTGTACTTCAGTATTGTTTTTTTTTTAATGACATTGTAGGATTATAAAAAGAACTTAGATTGTATACCAAATGCAATCTGATATGAAGGAAATAAATCTAAGGGTTTTTTTTTTTGTTTGTTTAATTTAGTGATTTATGAATCCTGTCTAAAAAGTACACACCACAGCAGATATTTGGAATGGAGGCCTTGTAATTATAATCAGAAAGTTAGTTGGTGGTTACTTTTTGTTCCCTACAACACAGTGTCTTTAATTGACAAAGTATGACTACGTCCAAAAGCAATGTTTATGAGTTTCACCACTACAAATTGTAAGGCATACTTTCCAGAGTGGCGTTACCTTTTAAGCTGTATGACTTGCACATACTAAATAATTTAATTGATAAAGTATTGGAAAAATAATGATTAATTCCATGAAAAAGAAAGAAATCTGAATTTCAGTTCCACTGAAAGCGACCCCCACCTCTACCTTAATACTAGTTCTACCAATGGAAAACAACATTACTGGATTAATTATGTCATAAAAATGTTTAATAGGCTCCAGGCCCCCCATGACTCTGTATACAGGATAAAGTGGTATAGATGATGATGATTTGGCAAATCATCAAAATACATTATTTGCAGAACAGCTAAATGTGCACACACACAAAACACACACACACACACACACACACACACACACACACACACACACACACACACTCACTTTTTTATTTTCTCATGAACTAGCTAGAGCACAGGCTTACTAGCCACTAATAATTCAGCTCACTCATGCTGATGAGTGCTTGAAAACAATCATTTTAAAAAAAACCTTCTCTTAAATGAACAGACATGAATGAGTTTCTTTGACAATCCAAGTTTCCCAGTTGAGGTCTGCTGGATCATCATCATCAACTCATCCAGTTTACTTTGGCAAACTGTCTCGTGTCATCATGTTGGTAGGAGCTGTGGAGACGTTCTGTCCATGCCGCTTTGGGAAACTGAAGGAAGCCATAAAACAAGAATTGGTGAGTTGAGATTTTATGTCTGATTCCAAGTCAATACAATAGAGAGGTTTTTGAGAGAGCTACAGTACATGATGCCAACCCAGAGTCTGAAACATTTTTAAACTACTACCACTGATGATCCCTTCTGTTTCCTACTGCAGCCCAAAGACATGCATTGTAGGCTGATTGGCGTTTCCAAATTGCCTGCAGTGTGTGTGCTCGTGGCTTGTGATGGGTTAGTTTCCCTTTTCCAGGGTGTCTACTAACTTTACACAGGATAAGTTGTACATCAGTCATGATTGTAGCATAAAAGCTCCTTTATACCACAGTGCTGCTGAACTTATAAATCAGAAGATGTTGATTAACCAGTTCCAAGGTACAGTATATATTAATATGCTCTTTTTAAACTGTAAGGGAAATTTTCATTTTCATTCAAAAATCATTCTTTTAAAGAGTCTCAACTTTTTTTTGTTAGCGGTGCAGGTAACACTATAATATTAAATGTTCCAGCATGGTTAAGTCTTCATCATGACAGATTTCTGGCCTTTCTAACCATGAAAAATGAAAACAGGGAAACTGATAAACTGCTGTAATTCAGTGAATATTATATGGAACTAATTTGTTCTTTTGCCATTTGGTGCACCATATCCATCCGGCACATTAGACGAAGTCTACTCCCCGGCCTGGGGATATATCCATAGTTTCTGCGGCAGTCTCTTTAGAGGGCGGGTTGCCAGCTCGATGCCGATTGTCATTCATTTACAATTCATTTGGGAATGCCAATTAGCCTAACCGTAGCCTAATCTTTGTACTGTTAAAGCCCACAAACTTGAGGCGGAAATCAAACCCCGACCCTGGAGGCCTTTACACAACATTAAAATTTTACTAAAAATAAATAAAAACAGGTCTAAAATAGTTTGGCCAAAAAGAAACATCCCAAAGATGATTCATTTTCAATAACTCTATTGGATAAGATTCCTTTGTAGGCTCGATTACAAGATTTTTACAAATCTCTCATAATTTTTTTTACTGTGAAATTTCATCCAGACTATTCTGTTGACACTGTTTTAGGGTAACTGTTGATCAAATTACTGCATATTCCTTTTTAGGCAGTCCAACAGCTGCACGTTCTAACCTGATGTAACCTGGTTGGTTGAAATCTGGGCTTGGCTCTGATGCTACTGCTGGAATCTAAGGTGCTTGGATTCGCCAAGCTCATTCATCCTCTCTTAAGGTGGTCTTGATTTGTGTAGAGTTATAGAAAGTGTGGTGAGATTTTTGTGCATGTGGTTTATGAAAATATTAGTGTGTGAGACTCCAGGCTTCAGGTTTAATGTGAAAACAATATCCATTTAAAAAAAGAAATAACTGTTGAACTAAGCTCTGGTGTCAGGAGCATTGAAACTAGTTGCAGATCTTTCGCAAATGCTCTTAGAAAAAAAAAAAAGTGTTCCTTGGAAGATCTGTTATTATCAGTTGATAATAATTCTGTAACACATCCCAAAGTGTTTTATTCATCTTACACCAACATCATTATTGTTCATTAACAGGTTGGGTTCAGTTATCACTTTTAAAGCAAATTAATTACATTATTTAGAATCCAGTCAAGGCAGGTAGGTTTAATTGGGATTCTTCTATACATTGTACACTATCAGCCACAACATTGACATCATAACCAGCTGAATCGAATAAAATCGATTATCAGTTATATACTAGAAAATTTGGTCTTATCTTAAACTGGAGACAGGATCATGGAAACCAAAGGCCTATTTATGCCTGTGGGGCATAAAGCCAGCCTGTCCAATCTGACCCCACAGAAAAGCCAATGCAGCACAAAATTGCTGGAAGAAGTTAATACTGGCTAGAATAGAAAGGTATCAGAACTCTCAGTGCATCACAGCTTGTTGTGTTTGGGGCTTAGCAGGCAAATAATTGTTAATCTGGTCTCCAAATTTTCCAAATCTCAATCTGACTGAGCGTCCATGGAATGCACTGAACAAACACAGCACCCAAAGGATCCACCGCTAACATGCTAACATCCCACAGCACCAGACACCACAGCTCACCCCCAGGTGAGGGCCAGAGCTGCAAGGGGAACCTACACAATATTGGGCACAACGTTTGTGTTTTAATGTTATTGATTATAAGATTTTGCAGTAATCCCTTGTTTTCTTCCACACAAGAGGTGCTAGCTTCTTTTCTATTCGCATTACAGAGGTAAAAACAGGTTAGTGCATCTGCAACCAGCCCTCCCATGTTGTAACCTTTAACCTCAGTTTCTTGGGAGTACACTGATGAGGAGTGATAGGGAACAGATGCCCACAGTCTTCTTCACAGTCCAGTGGTCCAACAACCTGCCAAATGTAGTTAACTAGCATAGAAAACTACTTCCTGTGTTGAATCCTCATCGAATCCCAAACAGACAGTGAGTTTTATGCAGCTTTTATCTGCTGTGAATTTAGAGAACTTCTCCATGCATGTTTTTGTTCTGTCAGACAGTTTCCGTTGTTTTTTAATGGGAATGAATATTCGTACAGCTGGCACTGTGTAGACTGGCACTTCCTGCCACTATTTCCATTTCAGACTTGCCAAACCATTTCCTTATTCACTACTTCTCCAGGTTTCTTCCTGATCAGCACAAGGCCTAGCGAGTGTGCTCATGTGAATGAAAAGATGTCTTTATTTAAGCCTGACTTTAATGGTGGCATTTACTGTGTATAATGCAGTTTTATGAGAGTCTTCACCCTGTCCTCCTGTTTGCTCTAGGATTTCATTTTCATTTTTGGAGAGATGCCCTCAGCATTGCGGATGTAATTTCATGACTCTGTGCTGTCGGAATTCTCGATCCATCTCGCCTGAGATGAAACAGGTTTATTATTACAAGGGGATGTAATATCAACCCATGTGTTTCCACTGGCTACAACTAATGGCCCAAGCATCGTGTTGTGCACCCTTATAACACATGGATGGGGGGAATCAGAATGCTTTTTGAATTCCCATGGGACTCAAATGTGCTGTGGTTGTTTCTTCAAGTCTCGAGACTTGTCTGTTTTTTGTCTCCAACATATACATTGCATCAGTGGTTCTCAAATTGGGGTCTAGGGAAGTGTAGCAGTCCATGAAGCTAAGCAAATGTGTCCTGTTATATTTAGTTACAGTGGTGGAAATCAGTTTATTATATTTATTAATTAGTTTTATTCCTTGATTGATCCAATGAGTTTAATATTATTGATAAATATGGGCCTATGAATAATTTCAACCCGAACCTAATGTGTTCTGTTCAGAAATAGCAAGCTTCATGGACCTTCAAATAATAATGATAAAAATACAATCTAATATTATTCTACACAATGCTTATTACTGAGGAGACATTGGTAGTTATTTTACAGTTGTTGAAGTTTTTTTCAGTTATTGCCATCGATGAAAACTAGCACTGGGAAGAACCTATAAGGTTTTGAAACTCCTTGTAATTGCTTTGCATGTTTCTTCTGGCTATTTGCTCGGTGTGGAACAGCTCAGGAGTGAATGCGGTAATCTAGGTCACTCATGGAACTGGGGTACCTATAGATGTCTCATCAGATCCAGATGTGCGACGCAGGCCTTAGGTCGTAGGTAGCTTTATCTCACATGGAGGTCTGGTAATGGTTTGTTCACTTCCTTTGGCAATGCAAGGAAGGCAAGGGAATAAAAGAGGATTTTTGAGCTTGGACAGAAAAAGAGGAAACGATTCTGTGAGAGACAGATGAGCTCTATGCAGCTGTTGCGAGGCATCACTTCACACTTACCTCACCCAACAGCAAACCAGAGTGAAATGCATGAAACTTAACCTTGCAGCATTCTCCTTCAGTGTGTGTTCCTGTGTATATTTGAAAAGACACGCTTTGGCATGTGTATGTGAAGACATTCTCTATTGCTCCATCATTTCTTCTGTGAAACAGTGGCTTGGTTAATTGAAAGCACCTAGATAAAGCAAATTAATTAATTTCCTCTCTGCTTCCAGGAAGATTAGTAAAAAGGAAGCAGCTTATCTCCAACACGAAGCTTGATAAATGATTTTGTCTTTCCGTTTTATTTGCTCTCAGCCCAATCACAATGTGTGTTAGAGTCAGGGCTGACAGACTTTAGATACCCCCTCATCCTTTATCCTCCATCCTCCTGACACCTCAGCAGGTTTCTACCAATGTTTCCACCCCAATCCCTTTCCTGTTTCATTTTTATTAAAGCAGAACACAAAATCATTCCAACTAAGCTTTAGACCACATATGTGTGGGGTTTTAATTTACAGTGCGGTTATGAACCAACCTCATACCCCCATGTAGGCTCAAGGAGAAACAAGCAGCTTTATACGTCTAGACAATTTTGCTTTATTGGTTCCTGCTGATCTGAAATATGCCTGGTGGTTTTCTGTCATTTGGCAGAGTGCAGTGATGCACAAGTCCGCCAAAAGGGCCAACCTGGTGGCTAATGAAACCACAGTGTGAAGTGCAGATGGTGGCATAGCAGTTAAGTCGATTGACTTGCGAGACAGCGAGACAGATTTGAAAACTATCGCCTCAGTGCTGAAGCGGCCTAGAATGGGCTCCCTGATTGAATAATCGAAGATGCTCTTGGAGGAAATTAGAAAATCTCTCAGCGAGAATTGGGTTATCTAAGTAGAAAATTACTGTATTGATTTTTGTTGCACGGCCCGTGAGAGTAAATTTGCTTGAGATGCATTCTCAGGCTGTCCAGATCGAATTGGCAAGTCTACAGATTGTGTTCTTTCATTTTCCATTTTTTGTAAAATATGCCAGGCAGATCCCGAACATCCAGTCACACAACCAGTGTGTGTGTGTGTGTGTGTGTGTGTCACATATCTCCTTAAACCATTATCGGATGTTCATGAAGATCTTAGCGCCTCTCCCTGCTAAGGTTTCAGGACTTCAAAGACGTTGTGACATTCCACTGTATTGTCCGTAAATGTCGACTGAGCACCGTTCCCACCTCAGTGCATGGTGTTGTGTTCCTTGCTTTTACAAGCGCTCTGATGAGTCTATGATAAATGACAGAGCTGTATTTACCACGTCAGGAGCTTTCGAGTGTGGAGAATAATACCGCCTCTGTGTTTGACTTTCTCCATGGTGACACGAATACTGGAGGCAGTCCGGATCTGTCATAGGAGATTATACCGAGGTACTTTGTTGTTAAAGGATGAAAAGTTCTTTAACCTTCTTTTTAAAGGCAGTGTGTTTGGAGAAAAAAAACTTCAGTGCTTCTTGGTTAGAAACAAAGAACCTATTGATGTCACGTTAGCCAGTGAAATCAAGATCTACCCTTATATATGTAAGCCAATTTTTTTTCTTTATTTTTTCACATTCCCGGTAAAAAATGCTGTTCTCATTGTTTTTCTTGCTTACCAGCTTGGTCACCTGCCAATTCCCACCCAACTAACCAGCTCTCCCCTATCATATGACAGCTAGCAGCCAGGGTATTTCCACAAAGGCATGTGCATCACAGGACAGAGTGACCCTCTCAGTGAAAAACACTATCTAAGCTCATATACAAGCTCATGACTCATGACTGGCTGGTTTCATTGTGATTGGCTGAGACCTGATTTCTTGCAACCAATAATAATGTGGAAGGTGGGATTTATCAGGAAAAAAAACCAGAAACCATTCTATTTCATTCTGATTAAATGCTTTGAGTAAACAGTTATGTTGCAATCTTTGTTCTGAATCATTTCAATCGGACTGAAGAAATATTATCTATGTAAATGTGGTTGCTTCCAGAAATCTGAAGCCAGAGTCAATACCTAATAATTAAGCCAGAGACGACAATGGCAAGGCCAAAACTCCAAGAAACAACATGAGCAAGGAATTCTAAAAGGAAACAGAATCAAGGGGGTACTTAACCTGTTCTGAGTGACACCGCATAGTGCTGGGGACATTGTTCACAATGAATAGTAGTCTTTATAATTACAGCAGTGGTCCTTAGGTAGAAAACTACAGTATTCAGGTGAGATATCCTCAAACCTCAAATAAAAGCGCTTACATGGAAGCCTTGCTGGTGTGTGTTAACAGTGAGGCTTCCCTAGTGAAAAAAAAACACTTTAGTGTATTACAAATATATTCAAATCTTCTATAGTACATTGCACATATACTAACAAAAAGTTGTACCATCAGTTAATACTGTATATAAAAAAGTATACTAACATCATGCTTTTACCAATTTTTGAAATTAAACTTTAAACATGCTTCAAAATAATTGTATTATAGTTCACTTTCCAAAAATATATTATAGGAAAATATACTTTAAGTGAAAGGTTGGTGTAATTTCCAAAGCACACTTATTTAA
>JAOVVA010000016.1:11869850-11892623 GCA_028565275.1 Leiocassis micropogon
ATATATAAATGTTGATTTACACATAATTTACACATAATGAATTACAGTTCCCTCATGGGAAAGGGAATAAAGGCACTGGAGCTGGTGCCCACAGACTAAATGATGTAGAGAGGCAAAGCGGTTGAGTCTTTACAGAGCTGTTGGCTCAGCATTCAGTGTTCAATTTATTGCTCCAGGGTGTAATATGTCACAAAGCAATCTTTCAGCCAATGGCTTGTAGCAAACATTGTTTAATGGAGGTCGATATTTTCCACTACTTACTGTAGGACCTAGGGACTGCTTGTTCCCTTATGGCTAACGCTGCCGTGAAATGGTCAATACATTACAGTAGCCAATACAGTGAAGGAGTCATTAATTCAGAGTGGCCAGTGCAGGACCAAGCCTTAGGGGTATTTTTGAGACCAAGCTCTTTATTCAATGATCTATAAAAGGTCTGAGTGTATTTCATTTCTGGGTAGTGCAGTGTTCTGTCTAGTAGTTTGTATAAAGGCTTTTAATTTACATGTATAAAGCTGGGAATTTACAATCACTCCCACTTTAATAGGAACACCTGTCCCCCTGCTTATGCATGCAATTATCCAATCAACAATTTGTGTGGCAGCTGTGCAATGCATAAAATCATGCAGAAACATGTCAAGAGCTCCAGGTAATGTTAATTCATGTAAGGTTCGTGTTTAAACATCAGAAAAGGAAAAATATGATCACTGTGAATTTAACTCTGGGGTTGTTATTAGTGAAAAATGAGATTGGGTATGACTGGAACTGATGATCTTCTGGGATTTTCACACACAACAATATTGACTCATCTAATAAACAAACAAGAATTTGATAAAGTGTATATATATTTTTTTTAATCACAAGATCTGGGACAGCTTTTATGCCAGCACCCTCCTGGGTACAACCCTCCCATTTTCTGACCAGAACTGCATGCAGTGGCTGGGTTGTAGTGTTGTGGTAGGGTTAAGGGTCTTGCCCAAGGAGCCAGCAGTGGCGACCTGGCGGTGACGGATCCTGAACCCCCAACCCTCCGACCAGCAATCCAGAGCCCAGGAACATATATGTATGAAGAAAAGTGTTAGATTTGTACTGAATAAACCATAACATTCAAAGATACCAACTTAATTTATATTTCATCAGCGGGACTGCAGGAGCTTCATATGAATCTCAGCTAAACTTTGGGATGTGTCTTTGCATGGAATGAGGGTTGTGGAATTTGTTTCCAATTAATTACATACATCCTGCAACAGCAAGCTGACAAAACCCCTGCTCACAATGGATCACATTTGATTAAAATAATATAGAAAGAAATACAGCTTATTTGCCATGAAATTATGATAGGACTGTAGTCTGACTTTTACTTATATAAGAAACTGGATGTCTGGGATCCTTTAATGGTAAAATGCAATAAAATGGAGTGGTGTTATTTGCCCCATAACAAAGTGGATTAAATGTTATTACATAAAAACAGATGCTTTAGCTACAGTATAACAGCATGCTCTACATTGTTCTACTCCTCTTATACCTCAGCAGTTTGCCAACTGTTATTAATGAATGTCAGATCATGCATTTTTATCCCTTTATACTTACATTTAATGTTTCAGAAAGTCAGCAAAACAAGTAAGTTCCTGTTATGAATAATACTGTATAATATACACAGAACATTTGAACTGCATGTAGGCGGCACAGTAGCTTAATGGGTAAGACTGTGGCCTCACACGTCCAGGGTCTGTGTGTGTGTGTGGCTTCCCGCCTCAGGTCTGTGTGAGTGGAGTGTGCGTGTTACTTCCCGTGCTTGGTGGGGTTCCTCCCACAGTCCAAAGACATGCAGATTAGGTTTATTGCCATTCCCAAATTTACTGTAGTGTGTAAATGAGTGTGTGTACAGTATGTGTGTGTGCCCTGCGATAGATTGGCACCCTGTCTAAGGTGTACCCTGCCTCGAGCCCTAAGTTTCCTGGGATAGCCTGTATAAAGGATAAACCAGTATTGACAATGAGTAAGTGAGAGAACTAGCCTAAGATTAATTGGAGTATCTGCTATATTAGAATAAACACATTCCTATAAGCCTGTGAATTTCCTCATATACATCACTGCTGTGATAGAGCCACAAAAAACGAACCAACAACTTCTGAGCAATTAGGTTTAAGAAGTCACAAGCTCTCTGGTAAGAAATTGGATTAATCAGTATGTTGCACAACATGATGCTTCGGCTGAAGCAGCATAATCATACAGTAGTTAAGTGGGTGGGGGGTATGTGCCTGATGGATGTGTTCCTATGAAGAGACAAGGATCTGGACTCTCCCTTGTTAGTGTGATATGAACTCAGGATGTCACGTTGTGACAGTTTCCGCCAGGAGTTCTGCTATGTCACGGCCTCATGGTTATAAATACTCTCCTTCAGAGGAAAGCATCTTTTCTAGCCTTCCCCTTGGACCTCAGCTCATTTTCTGCTATTTATCTTTCTGTCACCTCTACACATTTCTCATATATGTTTATCTAACACCTCCTTGACCTGCTTATTCACTACCTTTTACCTAATATTCTCATATTATCTGTCTGAATCCTCCTTTTTACTGTTGTAAGGTTTGATCTGCCCTCATGAGCCACTATTTTTACCACCTACATTACATATGCTGAATGTGGTTACTCTTTGCCTCAGATAATAGGGAACACAATTGTCATGTAATTACATTTCTTCTTGTCACTATTTAGCTATTTACCATCCAAGCGATTTCTGCTATCTTCAATTCCTTGTTAACTGTATTTGCTCCCTACAAAGGGTGGGAACTAAATATATCCTAGCTTGTGTACTCCTTCAAATTCATACACACTAAATGTTCAATTGCTTTGAGTTGCATTTTCTCTGATATTTTCTGATACTGTAGTTTTGGTACCCTTGGCCTTGTTTGCTATTAAATGACGACACTACAGTGTTACAGTATGTGTGTAATAGTTCACCCTGAGAGGGAGACAAACTTCATACCTGATTTTTTATGTCTATGTGTCAAATAAATTTAATCTGAAAATCTAACTTTGTTGATGCTGTCATTGATCGTGAAGTGTGAAGAATATGAGCAATCCTGATGTGAATTAGTTGCCGAGCCATGCCATGCTGTTGAATGTTGAAATCCTCCTCTGTTCTCCATCTCCTCCTTCTCCAACAATTGGTGTTTTGTTTCTAATTACTTCTTCCTGACTACACACACAAACACATACAGTACACAAGCAAACCTCCTGCACACCCAGAATGTGTTGCCGGCTCCTATGCAACCCACATTTTCCTCATTTCTTAGATATCCTGCACAGACTCACATGCTGCCCCAAAATCACCATCCAGGAGCTGGCCAACCTGACTCTTTTGCTTTACACACATCTGGTTTAGAATTTAAAGAGGTCTTTAAAATAATCTAGCTTCCCACACTACACAATAGTCTTTTCTAACCTGATTGTATATCTAGCTTTAATCTGAGTACAATAAGGCACTAGCAGAAGCACTCATTCATCTGTGTGGACATTAATCGTGAGTTGTGTATGTGACATGACTTGCTGGTGGTTGGATGGGTGACGCACCTCACTCGAGGCTACATATCTATGAGAGATGGGAAATGGCAGGTTTACACAGTTCTCAAGACTGCCATTTTGAGGTGCGGGCAATTACCATCAATCACTGAGAATTCTATCAAGGAGGCCTGAAGTTTATGTCTTCACTTTTAAGGGCCGGAGGGAAACATGGAAAGAGATAGATGGCTGCGTTGCCCTTTGGGTGAGGGTGTATGTGTCAGAGGAGCTCAACGGGTCAGTGAAAGCTAGGTGATGTTTATGATTGGTTGACATGATGTCCTTGAAAGGCCAATAAATGCAGGAGGCTTTGAGACATTCTGTCACTCTGACAGTCCTTTGGCTGAAATGGAGCATGGAGAGAGTTTGTGTATATGTTTCTGTAACTCCTGTGGGGCTGCGTTCTGCATCAGGACACAAGCTCTCTTCGTCAATGAGATCATTCTTCTCTATGTTTACAGTCAATATGGCCCAGGCTTCTGTTTAGGCCTCAAGCCAAAGGTCAATGACCCCCATTTTTCCATACCTCCACATTACATAATGGTAATATTTCTCTCTCTCTCTCTCTCTCTCTCTCTCTCTCAACCCCCACCACACATACCTAAAGATGGGTAAAAGCAACACTACATCCCTTCCTCCATCTCTTCCAGAAGAGAGAACATTCCAGCAACAGGAGAGGTGTTGAGTAATTAGTAAGCAAGTTCTAAGGTTTAAGGTCAAAGGTTGGTGATGTCCCCAGGGCTATTTTAGTGGTGGCACATATATAGTCATTTTCACTCTCATAATCTTAAACACTGGGCTTCCCCTGATTGGTACGTAATCTTTGGCTTTGTGTGTCATTTAAACTTGTAGCCTTTGGCTGGCAAGCATGCATGATTGCCATAAAAGTTCTGTTACACCTGTGCATTGAAATAGAAATTCAGTTCAGATGCTCACTACACAGTGCATAACAATTGTGTTGTTCACTCATCTCTATTAGGGAAAAAAAAGAGTGATTGCGTTAAAAAATAAATCTGTTACTTATTGTATAACTGGGAAGTACATCATTTTAAAAGAATGCATTATTTATGGCCCTTTTCTGCTTTAAATGAAATAAGGGTCATTGGCTAATAATACTACTACTACTACTAATAATAATAATAATAATAATAATAATTATTATTATTATTATTATTATTATTATAGGCAGCATGGTGGCTTAGTAGTTAGTACTGTCACCTGCCACCTCCAAGTTCTGGGTTTGAATCTCGCCTTGTGGTCTGTGTGCATAAAGTTTGCAAGTTCTCTCTGTGCTTGGTGGGTTTCCTCCAGGCACCCAGCTTTCCACCCACTGTCCAAAGACTTACTGTAGGATTAGGTTAATTGGCAATCCCAAATTGCTGTAGTGTGTAAAAGAGTATGTATGTGTATGTGTGCCCTGCGATGGATTGGCACCCCGTCCAGGGTGTACCTTGCCTAAGTCGTACCCTAAGTCTCCTGGAATAAACTCCAGCCCCGCCCCACACTGTATACAGGATAAAGTGATATAAACGATGAGTGAGTGAGTGAGTGAGGACAATAATAATAATAATAATAATAATAATAATAATAATAATAATTGTGAGACACTGTTTTAGTTAAGAATGTGGGCTTCTGCTCAATGTTCAAATGAGAGTTTCTTAGCTTTGAATATGTGGATATTATGAAAATAGGAACAGTCAGGTAATGTTTGAAAAGTAAAGGTCATTCTGGGACATTCTGACAGCCATAATGCTTATTAATCTTGCTTTCCTGGTAAAGTTATTTTAGAGTTTGTAAGCGTTCAGGTGTGTGTGTGTGTGTGTGTGTGTGTGTGTGTGTGTGTGTGTGTGTGTGTCCTGGATCTGAGCCTCAGTGCTGTGTCTTTCGCCTCTCTGTTCTTCCAGAAGAGACAGCTGAATAAATGGTTTATTTAAATAAAACTTATACATAAGTTCCACTGAGCTAAAGCCACATTACTCAAACTTTCCTCATCTCCATATCCTGCTGTCTCTCTTTTGCCCTTGTTACAAAACACTGTAAACTTTTAAAGCAAGGTAGCTTGTTTCTACGCTACGTCACTCTCCCCTTTTCTGGTAAAATTCGCCGAACCCTTTACTTTGTGCACTTGTTTTAAAAACAAGTAACGCAATAATTGCTTTGGCAGCATCATCATTTTCATAAGTGTGGGTTTGTGGACAGGCTGCTGCACTGTACTGCTTGGGCTGGAAAGAAGGTTTCAATGCTGCATTGACCTGCTCTTTGCTACTGCATTGCTGCATTGCTTTGGTTTATATGTTAGTGTACAGTGAATACACTGATTCATTTCTGTCACACTACCATTATGCCTACAGGAAACGTGCAACTGAGTTACACATATCAACAAAGAGAATTTTGCAAGCTGGCGAGCATGGGTTCATATTTTATATGCACACACAGGAGTAAGCATCGGACTGGCCAATTCATGCATGGCAGCAATTGTGTGTGATTTCAGCAAAAGACTAAATAGAGAAAAAGAGCAACTGAGAAAACAATAGAAGCCACTAAAGAAGATGAAAAAGGAAAGAACAACAACAGCAATAACTACAATAATGGCAGAATGTTTTGAAAGAAATTTTACAGAACTTTTATACATTATCAAAACCATTCAGTCTTTAGCAAATGGCCGAATTAAATATTTTAGTTCCTGAGAGGAATGCAGCAGTGGGTCTAAGTAGTCCCCTTTGAATGCTTTTAAGACTTTTAATCCACTAGCTCTAAAAGAAGTGTGTAGATGTGCTGTGAACAATGCTCTGCACATTAGCTGCTTGCTTAGTTATGAGTCAAGTATAAAGTACCTTCACTGGGCTTTCATGAATGTTTATATGAAGGATTTATTGTATATAAATCCAGTGATGGTTGGTCATGATACACTAGTTCCAGTTCATCCACTCGATGGGGTTGAGGTCAGGGCTCTGTGCGAGCCAGTCAAGTTCTTCCACACCAAACTCATCAAACCACGTCTTTATAGCCCTGGCTTTGTTCACTGGGACACAGTCAATGTTGAAATAGAAAAAGGCCTTCCCCAAACTGTTCCCACAAAGTTGGAAGCATATTATTGTCCATGATTCTTGGTATGCTGAAGCATCAAGATTGCCCTTCACTTGGGAAACATCTGAATTCAATAATTAAAGGTTTGGCCAAATACTTTTATCCATACAGTGTATTAGACATAGGATAAAATTTACCAAGTAATATCTAATATTTAATATCTCAACAATTAAAATTTTAGAGTTGGGATTATGTCACTTAATTATATTGATGGCATAATCAGAAACTGATTCTCCACCTTCTGGCTAAGACCAAGTTTTTTGTTGTTGTTTTTTTTTTTTCAGATTAATATCTGTCCCCTACTCAAAGGCCTTGTATTCAGAAGATTATTGGGACAGGGAAGTGGGATAGGAGTTGCTCTGCTCACTCCACACAACAACACGGCATTGTAGTACTTTGGTGGCCCAAAAAAGATGGGGGTGTCAAAAGAGGGATCTGCACCCTTGCAACTAATATTTTGCAAAATCTACATTGCATCTTTTCCAGTAATATCTGTGTATGGATGGCAGCATGATCATGGGTCCAATTGCTTGAAAATTCCCAATTTGTATCAGACATACAAAACTATTTGTTAAGATCTTAAATGTGCTTTTAACTCCTCGTGTGCATTTTCATATATTTCTATTACCTAATTTGTTCAGGCAAAAATTTCAATCAATCAATCAATTCAAATTAAATCAATCTTTGTTGATAGTAAACTGATTTTACATACTGTAATAATGGATGATGTTATGTGTGATTTTATATATGTGCTACCTTGTGTTTCTACCACAGAGTATCAGCAAACTGACTGGTTTTGGTTATTCTTCTTCTTCTTCTTATTATTATTATTATTATTATTATTATTATCATTGTTGTTTAAAAAAAATAATAATTGTGATAATAAAATTAGAAAATAATAGAAATTAACTGTGCATAATGCAAAATTTTTCCTATGGTTTGAGTGGATAATAATAATAATAATAATAATAATAATAATAATAATAATAATAATAATTGAGACCAATTCCTTCTTTCTTTTTCAAGTTTAGGTTTATTCTTAACATTTACATCACACATTCCTCAGTATTTACTTTTATTATTTTGTTCTACAAACAGACTCATAGCAAGGATCCATGAGTGTGTTTCAAAAGCATTAAACCTTATTAGTCCCTGGGCATGATTAGGCATTTAAGTGAATGGGTTTCTGAGCGGAGTTTTATGGAGTTCGAGCCCACACACACACACACATACACACACACACACACGCACACACACAGTGGGAGAACAGATCTTTGAGCGATTGGTGTACTTCATTAAGGGCAGAAGAGGAGAGAGAGCCTCAGGAGACACATACCACTCTCTGTGATGGATGGCTATATCATTCGCAGCAGACCACTTTTACTGTCACAGACATCTGCTTTAATAACATGCACTCAAAGAGAGGGAAAAAGAAACAGAAAGGCAAATAGACATAGAGGGTGGGAGAGAGAGAGAGAGAGAGTAGTATGTAGTTAGACAGACAGGGGAGAAAGGTGTCAGGGGGGAAAAAAACTCCTACTGATTGACCCATAGCTCTTACTGAAATGGGAGGCAGAGCGAAACAAAACAAAAACAGAATTGGGAAAGTTTTGAAGGCAATGGAGAGGCCACAGATGTGTTGGGAGCTAGTGAAGCATTTCCTAATTAGCCAAAAGCAGTTGATGAGTATTTTTTTTCTGCCATTGAACTCACAGGACTTTCTTTCGTTCTAATAGATTTTTGAAAAATCACTGGAGTGGCACAAATAAGTTAAGAAGACAGCAATGTAATATCGTGTAATAAAACTTGGAAAATTTCAAGTCGTTCATGTCACTTGTACTGGTGAACATGAAGCAAATGCTTGTAGCTGTGTAGCAACCTGTACTGTTGTCACTTGTGGACATGTAGTGTCCTTATTTTTACTCCAATAAGAACTTGCTAACTTGTTCAATTTAGATTAGATTTAAATGTGTGACATAAGCGTTAGGTTCCATGCTAGCTTCTTAACATGCTAGCAAAACAAACATTTCCATTTGTACTGTAGCATTTAGCAAAGCAGCTAGAGGGCGAGTTACAGAAATAATTTTGTCGTCTTATCTTCATGCTTGTTAAATAGGGCAGAGATAAGAATACCATTGATTTAAAAAACTTATAGGTACAGCAGGAAATCAAATCACACTACTCATGGGATTTCATTTTCTTCAAAACAAGTTAAGGCTAGTTCTGTCTACTAGCTCAAAAACTTTCAAGCTTAATTTTTCTTCCTATGTTTATACCCACATTTAGTGAGGTTATCAATCAGAAATTAACAAACCACACATTTTGGGGGTCATTTAGTTTATTTCGTTCTTTTGATCAGAAATAAAATTAAACGTTACATTTTCAATAAAAAAAGACCCCCAATATGTCTACATACACAAATTTTGGCTATAGTTCCAGTAATGAAAATATTACAATGTAGCTAAGGACATATTATAATAAACAGAATGAGTAGCTCACCTCTCATATCTTCTGGTTCGAGTCGTTCGTTATTTTGAATCTATTGCACTGCATGACAAAATGAACGAATGACTAGGAGTAGAAGAGTCATTGAGAAGAACCGCTCAATTCTGTTTCCTGTGTATTGCACGGCATAGCGTCTATGGGAGTCACGTGATAAAAGAACAAATGATTCGGACCAAAAGACTCAAAGGTAACTACTCATTTCTGTTTCCTGTACATAACCTACTGAGGTGATTGATTGATTGATTGTGTGTACAGTTTTGACAGAGAGATGCGTGTCTTCCACAAGTTGTAGACTTGTTATCCGTTGAATTTCTAGGATCAGGCATTTCACAAATGCAGTGGGCTCCGGACGAATGTATAATTCTCAGATGTACGGCCATCTTTAAAAATGTTTGCATTGTTCAAATGTTTTGCTTTGGCTAAGAGTCTCATTACCGTACTGTGCTTGAGGTCTTTTCTAAATGTCAATTGGTTTTTACTGATTTTATAGAAACACCCATCGTAATTAGCATAGAATTGAGAAACCCTTTCTAATGCTCACTATTGTGACAGAATTTAACACTTGCATTATTTTAAACAGAAAATGTATTATTAATAGCAAGCCTAATGTTAAAACTTGTGCTTATAGAAATGAGTAAACCTGCAGTAGAAGAGAATTTGTTTTAAGGTTTGTGATTGAGTCTGTGCATCATGCTGTGCGACTCCAGGAATCAATAAAGACTGGTTGTTACCCCGCGTGGTTTAACAGGAAAAGGGGATTTATTTAAGCCCTGAATGTTTCTGTTGCCATTTCATAAAGGAAAGGCCAAAGACTCAATAACTCCACTCTGAAAGTGATAAAAAGCTCCGTGAGCTTTTACACCCTGGCAAACAGCAACATCGGCAAACATGTCTCTGATAAACATTTTGATGCACGCAAATCATGAGGGAAATGTCCATTGATCAAGCTGCTGATGAATGTGAGATAAAGCTGTGACAGGGACCAATAATCATCTGTGTTTGGATCTGTCAAAATATCGATCAGCATGAGATTCAGTGTTAAAACATGACTCAATTGATCCTGCATCAGAAATGAGCCTTTTGGGAATGCATGACCAAATGTGAATGTCAGAGAAGGTCAGCTATGCATTTTTCTCACTCTGGGTGTGTACTTTTATGCGCCATTGTATGGACCATATGTGCATATGTGTGGCTGTGAGAACAAAATTTCAGCCTCATTTGCCTCTCATTAGGTTTGGTGGTCTCATATTTTTGCCCCAGTCCCACAGTAAATAAACTCTGGATGGTAGATTCTTACCACATACGGCTTGGCTCTGACCTCAGGGAAATAGCTTGCTGAGATGTTCCATCAAATGCCCTATTCACTACCATTAAAATGGAAGCAAACATGGAGAACTAAAACCATCATCAAGTAATGTTACTCTCTCCATAAGAATATAAACTGTCAAAGATGTGGTGAACCTCATACATTCCAAATAAACATTCCTGACATCTCATCTGCAAGATGGTGAACTCTATAAGTCTTGGAACAATAATGAGAGCAGGCAGAGACACAAACATTTCAGGACAAAAAGAGGGAGAATGAGACTAAAGGACCAGTGTGATAAAAAAAAAAAGATAGAGTATAAGAAAAAAATTTACATGACATGAACAAAGTACATTTTTAATTCTATGTGAGGACACAATGACTACCTATATTACATTATAGCCTTCTACAAACTTTTGAAAAGGAAAAGTCTGCAGTCTATAATTGTGAAGATATTGACTCCAATATACTTTTATTTCTATTTCCCAAAACCTGGTCAAATTGCATCCCATTCTGAACAGGCTCTGGATTCACCATGACTCTGAGCAGAATAAAATGAACATCAGTGAATGAATAAATCACTTTGTCTCTTTGGGGTTTGAGGCCTCCTGAGGATCCCTGAACTCCAGTTTCTAAACCTCACAAACACACACACACACACACACACATACACACACACACACACACACACACACACACACACACACACACACACACACACACACACACACACACACACACACAGTGCAATAGATTTACAATATAGAATCATTGAACAACCTAGATTTTTTTCTTTACCTGGGACGCTGTAACTATATTAGAGGATGTTAATAATATAAGACAGAAGCTGAAATATTATTAAGTTTTTATAATGTGTGTTTAGTCATTTAGCTTGTGAAATAATTTCAAGAAAGAATATCAGAAGGAAAAAAATGGCGACTTCCTTTTAAAAGATTGCACTTTTAAAATATTCAATTTTAAGATTGCATTATGAATTTTACTTTCCAAATATTATTGTATTATACTGTATTGTTCTGTTCTAAAATTATGCAAATAATGTCAGCATGAATTCAGGAAATAAAGAAAGGATTAGTGTTATTTCTTTCTTTAGTTTAGTTAGTTTAGGGGACTTGGTGCACTAGGCAGGGTACCATGGACAGGGTGCCAGTCTATCGCAGGGCACAAGCATACACACACTCTCACATTAGAGGCAATATGGAAATGCCACTTAGCCTACTCTACATGTCTTTGGGCTGGTAGGAGGAAGCCAAACAATATGCAAACTCCATGCACACTGACCCGAAGACAGGACTCATACCCTCAACCCTGGAGGTGCAAGGCCACAGTGCTAACGCCACGATAGTCGTGGAAAATAAAGGAAAATATTTGTTGTAATGTCTTACCCATACTGTTAATATTTATTTAAGTAATTCTTATATGAAATAGACATACTAAACAAAAACATATTTACAGTAACAATGCTAGCACTTTTTTACTTTCATCTAAGTCCCGGGAAGTAGGACATTTCCCCACAGAGGTCTCAGGTCATGGCTAATAGAATAATCCCCTTAGAAATGTTATTATTGCAGTGTTAAAGCTGATCTTCTCATCATTCTCCCAGTCCACATGAGTAAGGAGCCGATAACCATCACATGTCACTGACATACGTAATTCCACATTAGGAGTAATGAACTGGGCCTGGTGACAAGCAGATAAATACAGCATGTTTAAATACTTAGAGGTGTCTTGTGATTCCTAAAATATTGTGACAGTTGTTAGAAATTTGCTGACTGTTGCCCTCATGGGGTTCAAAGAAAAATATGAACATCAATTGAATTAGCACGGCAGTTTTTAAAGTCTGGTGATGAAAAACCACAATGGGAGCAGTTGACTTGTGTTTTCTCCCCCGTGCGCCTGATCCATGGCAGAGTTCATGTTGTATTTAAGCCATATTAATGTCCAGAGGCCTGACCTTTTGCACCTGTGTGTGAAAAAATGGTTAGTGTCACATTTTCCCTCTCTTACACCCCTCTCTCTCTCTTCTCTCACCCTCACACCTGCAGTCCAGGGGAATGGTGGGCGTCATAGTGGATCATATGACTCCTCATCTGAGCGGCAGTAAAATAAAATGAGGTGCAATTTCCGGAGCTTCAATTAGCAGAAAATTGGTCCTGTCTGTTGTTAGCTGCTCCCCCAAGCCCTTCTAAAGGGTGTGTGTGAGTGCATGTGCATGCGAGCGTGGATACACACCACTGAGTACATGTCGGTGAAGCAGGCTGAAAAATATTAGCTCAAATAGAAATCAAGCCTATTTTTTTTTAGCTGACACTAGAAGGCTGTTTAAACAATCTAGACTAGAAAGAATCATCCCCGGGTTTGAGCACTGGTGGTGCTGTTTATTGTGTGTTGTTCCACAATAAGCCAAGATATTGCTATTTAACATGAAATGTTCGTTGAAAGACTAGCTCATACCAACCACTCCTCATTTAAAGTAGGAAGAGACTTGATCAGAATCACTAACTGCAGCCTCAGTAAGTTTCGACAGTGAGATTGATGTCCATGCCAGCTACTGCATTGCTTTGTGGGTAATCTTCTGTACGTGCAATGTTCAATTTACTCAATCTGAAGTGGAACAAACGGACATCAATAGCATTGATGGGTCAGCTTCAGCAGACCTTTAAGCTCAGGTCAATGTTGGGTCTGCACAAATACCTATCAATAGTCACTGACGGACACATGGCAGTAATACTCTGGTACAGCAACATCTGTCAGCAAAATTACACAGCTTCTTTGATTGAAAAAAATTAAGTGTTTAAGCCACAATAAAGAGATTGAACTTCGGACCCTGGAGCTGTGCCATAGGTCAAATTGTCTAATAAAATTTATTTTAAGATACTGGTGAACAAAGGGAGAAAAGCAACTTGCACATACTACACATTTACTGTAGTAACTTAATAACCTTGGGCAAATACCTTTTCTACTTCCTGATCTGTGATCTTCATGGGTTAGCCATTACTTTAAGTTACTCCACTACATATAACTGAAAGAATTCATATGTATGTCTTAAAGATGTCTTTCTCACACCACCTGCTCTACATCACACAACAACAATTCAATAGGAATGAGGTCAAAACTTGGCCATTGAAACATGATGATTTTTTTTTTACATCTTCACCTTGCTGTTGAGTTATTTCTGCATATTGAAACACTGACATGTTGCATGACCAAACCTCTTTTAAGTCTGACAGACAGAGCTCATGATTTACAGCTACAAAATTTCGATACAACGCTGAAATAATTCCTCCCTCGATGACTGCAAGCCTTCCAGACGCGCAAGTAGCAAAGCTTTCCCATAACAGTATATGTCCACCACCAAAGTTCAACTTTGGAATAAAATTTTGATGTATGTAGTGTCTCCTTTTCCCTAAACTTGTACTGTAAATCTTTATTGTCTTATATTCTCCACATGAGGGCTGTTACACAGCTCTGTTTGCACCAAACCATACCAAACCCAAATGTAGAATATATAAAGCAAAGATGAAAGTCATGTGTTCCTCTGCAGTACAGATATTAGATCGAAGGAGCGAAATATTGTATTCTACAAAAAATGGATTTAGTTATTTTTACTCATTTCTGTCAATAACATATTGACATTTGTTTCATATTTTCTTACATTTTCCACCCCCAGAACACCCTTGAAGAATTCATTCTCATTTCACTGGTCTTGTAATGATTTGACAATGAACCATATAAGGTTCTTAAAACTTGCCCCTTCTTCTGACACATCATCAAACTACTCTATTTTGCTTTTATACTACGGTTCTGGTTCACCTTGTTCATGTCGAAGCATGTCTCTAAGCCTCTGTCAAAGGCACATACCCATAAACATATTCTCTGCAGCTTGGCTGTTGGTGCAAATATCTGTACATAAACCTTTGCAAAATCAATCAGGCCCTTAAATCTTATTTACGATTCCAGTGCATTTTATGTACCAGAAATGGTCTTTGAATCGTGCTGCAGTTTGGAAAAGACACTTTTCAAAATTGTCTAAATCGCCAGCTTAGACCATAAGCAGAGGTGGGTAGAGTAGCCAAAAATTGTACTCAAGTAAGAGTAGCTGTACTTCAAAATAATATTACTCAAGTAGAAGTAAAAAGTAGCCATCCAAAATATTATTTAAGTAAGAGTAAAAAAGTATTTGGTGAAAAGATACTCAAGTACTGAGTTACTGTTTCATCGTAATATCTGATTTTTCTTTTTTTAGAAAATATGTAAGCAACCAGACAAAATGATGAAATAATGTACAAATTCTGACATTTCCAAATAATAAAATAAATTAAATAAAATATAAATGAATAAAACTAAATATCTTTACAAAATAGCAAATTAAGGAACAAGAAACACAAATTTCCTAATCTCACCTTTTTCACAACATAAAGCTTTTGAAACAAATACTTACTGTAGGTAACATATGTATGTTTCAACAGTGTAAACTATTTTCAGTGTAAGATAGACTGTATATTCAGTTTCCCTCCAAATCGCTCAGCAGATAGAAAATAATATTAGAACACATGTACAAGAGGTCTCACTTTACCATAAACTGTGTCCAGCTGAAAATTCTATATGTAGCGTTTCCGTGTGGTCATTTGACTACATGTGGTTATTGTTATTGTGGCTGATTGGTCAAGCGGAGTCATGTGATTATTGTTCCTACGTCTGATTAATGGAACACAGTCATGTGGTAGATCCACCGGCTGCATTTCTCTGGCAAAAATCAAGAATATCTAATGTGTAGACTAAATAGTTAGAAAAGTAACGAGTCGAGTGGAGCCAAATATAGCGAAGTAACTGTAGCGTTTCTTCTTCACAAATCTACTCAAGTAAAAGTAAAAAATATGGTGCAGTAAAACTACTCTTTTTTTTTCAAAAATTACTTAAGTAAATGTAACGGAGTAAATGTAACTCGTTACTACCCACCTCTGATCCTAAGTGATAACCTTTTCTTTCAAAGCCACACGATTTTATTTAAACAGTAATACATATCATGATGAAAAAGGTTAACTGTGGTTTTTTGTCTAAGGTACAACAACAACAACAAAATGCACTTTTACACGACTGTAGCTATATCATACTGTATACATTATACATACATGTACAGGTTATTCCAAACATCTTCATCCATGAGCATTTTTTTTTTTTTGCCCATTTTTTTCCCCAAGATGACTTTGAATCTAGCAAGAGAAAATGTACTAGATTTAGACTTAAAAACCCTTGACTTTTTTATTTGTGGTCCTTTGAAGTCTGTAGTTTAAAATCTTACATAATAAAAGACTTGGTTAGTCACAAGTCAAATATAAAAGCAGAATGTTTAATTCTTTCCGACCACTGATTTAGGATTATTGCACTTTTACAGCTAAAAGTGTGAGCAGTGTACTTGCGTATAAGATTATGAGAAAGGCACAGAATGAATACCCAATGAATGAATGCCCAGTCTTAGTGGCAAAAGCTGGCATAGACAGAACATGCTCACCTGAAGCTTACTTAGAATTATGTTTTTGTTTAAATTCATACAATACGATAAGTTGCAATCTTATGAGAATTTGCTGAAATTAACAGCCATACAGAAAGCTTGGGAGAGAGCTTAAAGAGAGCTTAAAGCCCTTGCTGTGGATGAGGCAGTAACCAGTTATGCCATCAGCAGACTGATTGATGGCCCTCAGTGATTGATAGAGGACACCAATCAGGACAGTCTGTCAGCACCTTATTGTCCTCGCTCCCTCCACACACACTGATAAGGAGCAGCTTGCTCGCATGTCACCTCCATTGCTATCTCTTTTATTGTGAACTCTGTTTGTCTATGTCTTGTTCCTTCCAGCTCACTCAGTGTCTCGGATCCATCTCTAGCAAATAATTCTACTTCTATCTTTCGTTCACTAATTTCTGTCTGTCTGTGGCATTACTTTTCTTTCAACCTGCTGTTATTTGTCCACCCACCCTCTCTCATTTTCTCTCTCTCTCATGTTGATATGAAGCAGCTTGTCCAAACGTAAGGTCTTTCAGCACCCTGAACATCCACTATTGGTTTGCCATGTTTTGATAAGCCCCAGGCACAGCAAACATGACATTTTGACCCTCACTTTTTTGCCCAATGTCCATTAGTAGGCTTTGAGGTGAACCAGTGACCCCTGTTCAAATGCTGCTGTAGGATTCTTTCACGGGGTGACTTCTGCAGGGCTACCTTTCAGGCAAAAGCATCACTGACAGAAGTAGCAGGCACATGATGAGCTAATTACACTGAAACAAGAGAGGATGTGCTTTTTAAAAAAACAAAAACAAAACCAGTAAGTATTTGCCTGCAATTAGGTCCCATTTACTGTTTGACGCACGGAGATTGAAGAAGAATTTGGCTGTGGTTTCATCTTATCCTGTCATATTCTATTAAAACCTTTTATTAAATGTGTACAGCTCCATTATGAAGGAAACTACAGTTTGGAAGGAAATTGCAAAGACGGTTGGTTCTTCATGTGAGTCTACAGTACATCACTAGTACAATTAGATTTCTTTGCTATTATGACAACAAAACTAGTATAAGGCCTAACATGCGAATCCTATCGGTCTATCCGTCTAGAAACCTGGAGGTGCAAGGCGACAGGGCTAACCACTAAGCCCCCGTGCTTTATTTCATTTGTGTTCAACTGATTAGCTGTAGGCTACAATTTGCTACAGCTTCATTAAAAAAAAGTTTGTGATCGGGTTTTGCGGTGAATCCATCGTAATCACCGCCCTGTGCCATTTTGCTGCAATTTATTAAACATTCATTATTACCATGGCTAATTCAATCCTCTGTGTGAATGTAAATAATGCACAGACAAATGATCACATATACTGTAATTCTATTTAAACCCATGTTTTAAATCCCATGCTCATATAGGTTTCCTCCAGGAAATCCAGCTTTTTCCTACCACCCAAAACAAGGATAAGTGGATTGTCTACAATACCTTGGCCCTACACATGCAATGTAAAATTAAATCCTCTGCAGGGATAGACTGGGATAAACTCTGCAAACTATGCCCTGATCAGGATAAAGTGGTGACTGACGATGGATGAAAGAATGTATTTTGAAAAAGTGTGATAATAATCAGATCCTACACCACATGAAATAAACCATAAACATGAATCTCTTGCACCATAATAAAGACTATTTAAAGGAATGTTTTAAGCCAACCCTTAGCATCCAGAGCTAGACTTGGGTTCTTATAAAAAAGAATTTTAAAAAAATCCTAACTTGTACCTTTGTTGTTTTATCAGATTTATAAGATTACTTTAACTCACTTTACCAACCACAAACAGTAGGCCTCATTTATGAAATATTGGTACAAATAGATCATAAATTGTTTGCAGGAGAAAGAAATGTGGTATTCATGAAAATCAAGTTAGTCCACTAAAACTTTATATTGTGAATATTGTGAGAGATTTTTTAGTATAAATTTGCATTTATAGAGACTCCATAATGTAAACCTTAATGGATCATAATGCATACTTAGCAGGGCAGCGTGGTGGTGTAGTGGCACTGTGGCCTCAAACCTCCAGGGTTGAGGGTTTTATTCCAACCTCAGATATGTAGATGTTGCACATTCTCCCTGTGCTTGGTGGGTTTTCCTCCAGGTATTCTAGTTTCCTCCCACAGAACAAATTGTCCTGCAATGGACTGGCATCCTATGCAGGGTCTACCCCTTCTAGTGCCCTGAATCCTCTGGAATAGGCTTCAAGCTTCCCACAAGCCTGATTTGTCTAAAGAGTAGAGAGACTCTCTATTGGTATAGAGAATAAGTGAGTGAGCATACTTAGCATAAGTTACTTCAATTGTATATTCTGTAGAAACCCACCTGTGTCTGTTGTAGCTGACCCACTGCATTGGCTGAGCTGCATTATGGGAAGATAATCAATCCAATATTGTGTTATTTTACTATGTAGTCAGTTTTATCTATAGTTATAGACTATAGAATGTTTGGCATTTATCAACAGACACATAAATCTTTTACACATCACATTTCTAACAGATTGATAAATGAGACCCACTGCTGTTGTTTTTTTAATCAGTTTATGCTTTATGTTCCAAATGACCTACAGTATGTGCTGGGAGGTAATTTCACCACTCCTACTGTAGGCCATTATTCAAACACAGCCCATCATTATTGACCTGAGGTTCAAACTTATAAAAAGGTGATTTTCTAAGAGTAGTATAATGTTCTGGCTGGCTGGAAGGGGGGTGTACTGGAAGACTGGAGCCGTGCCCCCTGTGTGTGGCTCGGGATGATGTATGGCTCACCGTCTGCATGGCTGCAACCACATCAAAGAACAATGAAGTGTTTATATGAGCTGATTTGGGCTTTGTTAATGTTCAGGCCCTCCACAGTCACAGAATGACCACATGGGACTCCTCTGGAGGTTACCTCACACACATATACATACCAACTCATTTGATGCAAATATTCACAATCAGACTTCTCAGACATTCTAACTTAATATCTAATTCTTGAAATCCATGTGGCCATGTGTTGTTCTGAAAGGTCAAAATGAGCCATTGTTTAAAGGGTTAAGTAAGTTATTTCTTCTGATTCTGGAAGTAGTCTTGTTGATATAAAACAGAGCCCCATTACATACTAATGGTGTAATTGGTGACAAGGGACATTTTTGTGCATTTAGAAGCCTGGATTCCACATTAGCCCTCAAGTGGATATGAAGTGTTGCAGAATGCACTCAGCTGAGATAAAATCAGTATTCATGCACGACTCCATGTTTGGTTTGTGGAGCATAAAAATCATATCTCACAATGCAAAGTCCTTAAGACTGTATTAATGCTTCTGTGGGATATCATTATGTGGAGTTATTGCTGGAAAATGGAGTTCGATTTCAAACTCAGGTTCATCCTAATCTAAGAATTAGTGCCAGTAATAATTATGAGCCACTTCTTTGTGGGTGATCTCCGTGGGTGCTATGAGCTTGGACCTCTGGAGGTTAACAGCTACACGCCATTAGTTGCAGCACTCTGGAACATGGCCATCTCAGCTACGGATCATTGTGTTTCTATCCCAGCCACAAAAACAGGCAGACTGGTGGGAGGAGGGGGTGAACATGTGTGTGTGAGTAAGTGTGTGTGTGTGTGTGTGTGTGTTTTCTAGCCAAGGTGAGGAAAAAAGGGTTGACCAAGGTGCATAAAGTTTAAGAACAGAGAGCAAGTACTTGGAGGCAAGTTGGTATCTTTAATGAACAGAGTAATGAAAGTTATGAAGTCTAACTATTGTTCGATAATGGGCACAACAAGATATTTAAAACATCTCCGTTATAAATAGGTTAATAGAAAAACCTATTTAACCTTGTCTTAAGTAAATGTGGTTGGCCATTTACTGTATGTCCATAGTAAGGCTTATTTCTAGTAAAAGTTGGTAGTTTTATTTACATTTAGCAAAATGGCCAAAATATCTATAGTTAAGTAGAATGATTATTAGAAAGAAAACTAGCCAGAAAGAATAGAATGAGAGGGGTAAAGAAGTAGAAATATTGATGGTTTACCTAAAAGATATTTACTGTAAAGCATGATATAGTCACTAGACTGGAATAAATTCATTGCATCACTTTTTTTTTCTTGTAATTAGCGAGTTTACTTTGAAGTGGTTTGTCAGAATTTTTTCCTTGGCCAGAATTAGCAATAAAACTACCCGGCTAGTGGTATGGTGGCTTAGTGGTTAGCGTGGTTGCATTGCACCTTTGGGGTTGTGAGTTTTAATCTCGCCTTGCATGGAGTGCATGGAGTTTACATGATCTCCACATGCTTGGTGGGAAATATCCGATTTGTTTGCTTGTGATTTACAGTATGTACTTCATTCACATTTTTTTACATGAAGTAGATAAGTAAAACTAAGCAAGAAAATTAAATTTCTTTGTTTTATTTGTGTTGATTAGAACCTCACTGAGGGCAGTGAATAGCGCACAAGTTAAGATACTGGCCTACTGATCGGTTCAAACTCTATTACCTATTAACAAGCCACTGTTGGGCCCTTGAAAATAGGCTCTTAACCCGCAACTGCTCATATGTGTACTGCGATAAAATGTCACTCTGGATAAAAGTGTGTGTGTTAAATGGTGTAAAATGTACACAAAGCAAATTCCAAAAAGACATGGACGTGCAAGTTTTGGGTGGAAGAACTTGACTCTGGCCTGCACAGAGTCCTGACCTCAACCCGATAGAACACCTTTGGGATGAATTACAGTAGAGCGGAGACTGTGAGCCAGGAAAATTTGATGACCCACTTGAAAAGTCTTGGTGCAGTCAGCCATGGGGTTACAGGGACAGGTTACACATTACACCAACATTCAGGTTCACTTTATGAATGACTGCACATCTGCTTATCAGTGACTGTAGATTAACACTACAGTATTTCACACTTTCTTTTAGTCGAAAGAAGAATGTTATTAGATTCCAGTGCATTAAAGCGGGACGACATTGGCATATTGAAACACTTTACAGTGATTGAGTGGCGTTAGACTGTATGGCAGTTCTTTATACATTACAGTGAGGGGGACAAGTCAAACACATTATGCTGATTGAGCACTGGGGAGTCCACATGACATTTCTAAACACATTATGGTGGAAAGGAGATGGCAGGCTTAAACACTCTATGTTAATGGAGAGGAAAAAGGGGCAAGCAAGGTCAAGACAGACTCTGCTTTACCTCAGCGCCAGTCATCCAGTTAGCAGTGCCTTCCTAAAACTCTTACATACTAGCTGAATTTTTGTCATGGGCTCGCCTTGCACAAACAAACAAGTTCATGCACAGTTGAACATGTGTCTTTTGCCTGTTTTTATTAACTGTCAGGAGGAAAGAAAAGCTTTTTATTGAGCTGTGAATGTGTGAGCAACTCATTTGATATAGAATTTAATTTAGACTACTGAATGATTTATTCCACGGTACGTATTCTACTCATTTATAAAGAATAATGAACACTCTTTGTATTCACCATGAACCTATTCAGCCTGAGGGTTTAACTGTAACAAATTTTAATAATGCAATTCTTCATTTATATCTATGATCACTTCTGTACGTACCCCAAAACCTTTTACTCAGAATTTAGCCCTCAGCTTTTTCAGTAAAACTAATATGAAGGGTAGATTTTTTTTTACCAGAACGAAAACCATAAGTTTGTGCCTGCCAACAGTTCCTGGGAGTTTAAAACAGGTTAAAACAACATGAGCTAAAAAGAACTGGCACTAGGCTTTGTTAAGCATGCCCGCTCTTATGGTTGCACTTGAGAAAATCTTTTCTTTTCAATTAGCCAGGTTGACTTTGCATGGTTAATTAACTCCTCAGCCTGACAGGTTGTCGGACTTCTCCAAGCCTCTTATGAAGGGCTTAGGGGCTGTGGGCCAGGCCGAGGCGGATTGGGTGCAGCTGGGGTTGGATTAGTTGGAGGGCTCAGGGCCTGGAGCTGGTTTTTTGGTGGGGCTTCCAGAGTGTTTGGCCTGGGCAGCCTGAGCTAATCCTTCACCCTCTGACCCACCTCCCAGTGAGACCAGAGAGCTTCAGACCTCCGACAAGGCAAGGCTGAGCTTACAAGTGGCTGAAGAGATATAATATGCAGCTCTTCCTGTGTGTGTGTGTTCTTTCTCTAACCAATAATTTTACAGCAGCAGTTTTCTTTTCTTTTCTTCTTCTTTCTTCACTTTTGTTCAATGGTATTTGTGATCCTCCCTGACTCGTCTCATCTTTGACAGTCACCATAGAGAGGAGATGTTGACTCAGGGCGGTTCCATATATACACTATATTAGACAAGCAGGTGTGCTGAACAGTCCTAAAGCTAGCACTGTATTAACATATAACATGTTTTATTAGATGTGGTGAATACTGTATAGATAAAGGGCAGGCCTGGTGCTTGGATTGTGACGGGTGAGACATTTTTTCTTGACAGATGTTGTTTTAATGTAATCCTGCCGTGTACAAATCTGAAGCTGTGCTAATCCGAACGGAATTACCTGAAGTAGGAAAACTTGTCCTCAACGCAACAAGAGTTTACAATGAACAGCTTGTTTTGGGTTCCTAAAGCCTATTTAAGGAATTACGAGAGAACACGGAATTCCACCACCATGTTTTTTCCAAAACAGACTTTTCAAGTTGAAACTTGATCATCTCGTGTCAACTTATGAAAAGAGGTTCTAGAGGGGGGAACAAGTTGTAAATCTGTCTTAAAGGACTTTTTGGTATTGTGGCTTTTGTTTTCAATAATGAGTTATCAATAATTATTAATAATGGGTTTCTAC
>JAOVVA010000016.1:11900413-11919387 GCA_028565275.1 Leiocassis micropogon
AATAATAATAATAATAATAATAATAATAATAATAATAATAATCCATTTAATCAGAGAAGTCTGTCAGCAAATTGTGCAAATTCTAAATAAATACACTTCAGTTGCTAAATATTTAGCCATATGCAATAATTTATGAAACAGTGGAGACAGATTAGCATCCCCAGTCAGTTTATAAAATATCTAGGGGTGTCAATATTAACAAGTTAACACATTTGTTTAATCTAGAAATTTTAACAGTTTTTTTTTTTTTTTACAAAAATGTTTTATATGACCAAATTAGACCCCAATGGCTTCCCATAATCGCAACACGGTTGTGTGTAATAATGGCACATTTAACATGGATAATAGGATTACTGAGGAAACATCACTAGGTGTACTAAATGGAAAGTTTCATTATAAAAAGCTTCTAAATTGATGTTTGGATAAAACCAAAGTTGTGCGCTCAAGCTCCTTTCAAGAGGAACTATTTTTACAAGAGTACATTAAATTTAAGACACTGAAAAAGGCTGTGAAAGTGAGGTGGTTGGCAGGATCTACTTTTATTGGCCCTACTGGAGACCACTGGACATCAGTAGGTAACCATAACTACATCAGTGTAACAGTCATCGCGTAATCCATGACAAATGGCAACTGCACTCATTCACTCTTGGTGTGTTAAAAACAGAAGAAAGACATTTTGCTGAATCATGTGCTAGCCAGTTGTGCTAATGAGATAATAAACACAGTCACCACTATAGTAACAGACAGGGCTCACAATATGATTGCTGCTGCAGAGTTCACCATTCAAGAGATTTAAATTTAGCATTTGTTAAATGTTAATATTTAAGATATTACCGTATAAAACTGCATAATGTTTCCTCTAACTAGTTTGTCATTCATTTCTTAATTCCAACATTGCATGTTTATTATACAAGTCAGTCTGAATATTTTTAAAATGTGATTAACTAGAATATTATTCTTTTTTTATTTTTTTATCAGCTAACAGCATTAAAAATATCTTCTGCTTTATCATTTCCAAAAACACGATCTGCAAATTTTGTGAGTCAATGCCCATGAGGATTCAAGATCGGCACTTCCCAGCTCTTCATGTGAAAACATTTACAGGTTCGCTACCATCAAACTGTTCCGATCTTTTGATGTTTTACAGTATAAAAACTTTATAATATTGTAGCATTATAATTATAGCAATTTTTTTGCTCAGGATAGTGTCTGAAAGGCATCTTTGCTTTGAAAACTATGTAACTAGAAAAATGAAGACATTAACATGACATTTGTCGCTAGCTAAAGGATCTTACTTACCATATTACTTATCTTATATGTAAACATGCATTATGGCTATGAAACCATTGTTATTTTGCTATATATTGTAATTGTTAGATTGGGAATTTAAGGAACTACAAATGTTTTTGATGCACCTAAGATGAGTAAACAATAAAAAGACAAGAAATGTAGATCTGCTTACACATTCCATGTGATTTCATGTTTTCATGTACTATGTCAAAATAGTACATTCAATAACCCCCTATTTATAATTTGCTTCAATGCTTAAACTCTAGTAACAGTTAAATAGCAAGGTCACATAGAGTTTAGTCTCAGGTGATTTAGAGGATACATATCAATGGCCCTGAGAGACACTCTTTCAATCTCTTGTGCATATATAGTATCTATGAATCTACCAAGCTATTGAAACCCCAGTAAACATTATATACTATGCTGTTGATATTCAAGGTTAATGTTCTCTTCAGCAGAGCTCACTTGGTTAGTTAACATAATTGTCCGAAAATCCATTGATTATATGTGTCAACTATAAAGAATTAATCTGTACATAATAAATATAACATAATTTAAATTTATAACAATAATAAAACATAATTTCATTAAAAGACTTAATTCCCTCTCGCTTACTTTTTGTAAATTATTATTAAAATTGTGAATATTATTTATTATTAAAATTATTATACTTATTGTACTTGTGTCAGTGTTACTCAAGTCAGTGTGTTTTGTAGTCTTTTCATCACTGCACATAATCCATGAAAGTGAACAGGTATCTATTAATGAAAAGCAGATTTAGTACTGCACTTATACACTGAGTAGAGGCAGTAAAAGAATTTAACTACAGATACTCAAGTTTCAAAAAAAATTTCGCAACCGCAAAAGTGAGTTAAAACTCTCTCTCTCTCTCTCTCTCTCTCTCTTTCTCTCTGGATATTATTTCAGCAGCTAGTTGTAACCTTACTGCTAGCGGATAGCTTTTAAAACATTTCAAACGTCTGTAAATTTTTAATGGTGGTCCACGATGGACTCCAGCATCAGTGTGTCAGTTTTCTGAGCTCTGAAGTGCTCTGTGCTTTATAACACTGATATACAAACCCCCAAACCTGCAAAGTAAACTCACAGCAGTTTTCTAAGAGTTTCTCAAGATAATAAATTTACCCCGGGCTAGAGCTCGGTTTCTCCACTTTATTGTTCACATTAAGGGATACAGAGAGGGAACAAGAGCACGTAGTTGGGAATAAACTTGGAGAATGTCTTCTGAAAATAAAGGCTCAAAATGGTTGATAAACCATTAATTCAAATTTACGCGCATTCTGAACTTCCTTTTCAGAGATGTACTGGTCAAGTCTCACAGCTGGTCTGATTAACAGAAATACAGTATGATGCAATATAATATTTGTTCATACAGTATAATTAGTTGGATCCTATATATAAAATCAGAAAATCTGAATAAGAAAATGTGTCACCATTTTTATGTGTAATTTTTATGTGCTAAAGAATGACAATATTATTAATATCCACATATATTCAGCCTCAAGACTAACACCACCACCAGGTAAATTCAGGAAAATTGAATAACACTCATTATCAAATATACACTATATAGGCTCATTTATGCCTGTAGGGACCAAAGGCCAGCCCATCCAGTCCAATCACACAGAAAAGCTAATCATGGAAAGGTATCAGAACAGAATCACAGCCTGTTGCATATGGGGCTTAGCAGGCAAAGAGTTCAAGGTTGTTGAGCCCAAATCATCACTCCTCCACCAGAATTCTCGACAGTAACAGTATGAGGTTTTTCTGCTAAAACTGTTTAGCTTTTGCCAAACATGATGCTGGGCATTAAGGCGACACAACTCCACTCTGGCCTCATCTGTCCATAGGACATTTTTCCAGAAGCCTTCTGGTTTGTTCAGATACAGTTTTGTGAACCCCAGTCATGCTTTAATGTTCTTTTTAGACAGAAGAGGCTTTCTCCTGGCAACTCATCCAAAAAAAACATACTTGTTCAGACATCTTCTAATTGTGCTGTCATGGACTTTAACATTTAACATGCTCTGTGAGTCCTGTAGAGTCTGAGATGTAGCTCTTGGGTTTCTTTCTTTTTTTTTTTTTTTTGTATTTCTCTGAGGATTGCACAGTCTGACCTTGGGTTGAATGTGCTGGGACGTCCACTTCTGGGAAGATTGGCAAATACCTTGAATGCTTTTCACTTGTGAGTAATCTTTCTCACTGTAGAATGTTGAACTCCAAATTGTTTGGAAATGGTTTTATAACCCTTTGAAACCAAGACTATTGCTTATGTCTTTCTCTATTGGCATTCAGGGCACCTGAATGTCCCTGATCAACAAACTGCGAAAACTTCTGCTGTTATAGAGGTCTGTATACTTGCTGATGATCAATTAATCAAAGGCTGATGATTAGCAGCACCTGGCTGCAACATATCCTCTTAAATCCTGTGGAAGCTGTAAGTGGGTGCTTAGTATTGCTTGATTTTTGTTAAATAAAAAAAGCGCATAGTGTGAAAAAGCTATATGTTGTTGTTCGTCTAAGGTTGTATTTGCCTAATATTAAGACTGATACAATCCGATGATTTCTATTATATTTTATTTAAAAAAAACATATAAAATAAAAGAGGGGCAATTATTTTTTATATATTACTGTATCATCTAAAATCTTACAAATTCCTGAAAAGTTCATGTCTGTTTTATAGCTTCCGAGTTGGGCTACAGTAATGATGACTATATTAACTTGTTGTATAACATGGTGTAACTGCCTCTTTCATGGAAGATTCAACTAATTCAGATTAGCACCTCACAACATTACCAAAAGAAGAAAGTGAGAGCACATATTCAACTTGTTGCATCTTAAGTTCAATGTTAACTGCGAATTGTCACTCATGACATTTAAAACTCTGAATGCTATAAATAGGCAGGCTGACCGCTAGTCTAGTCAAAGCTCAGGCAATGGAGTATTTTTCTTACATCACCCGTAAATTGTGGAATAATGATGGGAGAAAACATTTGGAATGCTAATTCAATGATCGTTTTTTAAAAACGCCCTGGGAATTTTTTTCGGTTAATGTTTTCATGATTCATATTATAGTACTTAGGATTTGTACATAGACATACTTTATTTGTGATTTAGATGGTGTTTTAATACACTTTATACCGTAAACGACATGTTTTCACCATCTGATCTTTGAGATTATCATTCAAAATGAAAAGCAATTTTGAATAAAGATGATGATGATGATGATGATGAGGAGGTGGAGGAGGTTATTTTTGTTGTTGTCATTGTTGCATGTCACCTGCTACTTATCACATAACACCTGAATTATTTAAGTTCTAGTCTGGCATTATCGTTGTCGTTGATCGTTATCACTTTAGCTCATGTTCATAGTCAGTGTTCAGTAGCCGTAATCACTGTTGTTGTTCTTTTGTTTTGAGGGTTTGTTTCACAGCGTGTAATAAAGAAGAGTCTCACTTGCATCCGCCTGCGCCTTTAGTGCCTGATATTCTCTAAAACTATTAATAATACCAATAACTTGTATTTGTATAATAACTCTTTTATCTTAACACTTTGATATCAAGTGAAAACATCTCGAATTACACTGGTAATAATATATTTGTCAGAATATTAATCCTGCACAAAAAGCGAATGTGAAGAGGTGGTTTCTGTGTTACAAAGAAAAAGATGTGTAAATCGAGTCCTAAATAAATGTATCCTTGTCTTCACTTTTATTGACTCCTGGACGATGTAAAGTGCCTTGGCATTTGCATTGTCTTTCTAAGAGTCCCTGAAAGAACCCTTTTTCTTTTCTTTTTTCTTTTTCTTAGCAGAGCCTTTCTTAATCTCAAAACAAGACCATAATGCCTTGAATGCCATCATTACCCCCTCCTCCCCAGGGAAACACAGCACTTGATTTGATTAAGTTACATTTTAATTACACCGGCTAAGTGAGGAAGGTAAATCTCTTTGCCTGTCCCTCTGAGCTCCCATTCACCTTGATAGGGAAAGGGGGAAGGCAGATTTTCTGCTGCCTAAGCTTCCTGATTGGGTTACAGAGAGAGAATAATGAGCGCTTTTCTGTTGTCTCAGACGATCTCGAGTTAAGCTCTTCAGCGCGGGCATTCACTGACGACGTTCCACATTTACATATACATAAGATTTAAAAGAGGACCTTTTGGCATTTGGATTAGTTCAGCCTCCTCAGATAGCCAGGCTACCTTTCCACATCACTAACGCTTCATAGGGAGCTTGATCCGCCAATAAACTCTGTGGCCTTTGATCAGGAGTTTAGAGTCAAAACGTCCATTGTAGTGTTAAGTGCTGAATTTTCCTTTGTTGTTGGAGAGAAATCTGTCCTTCTAGAATGCAGTTTGTTTGTTTTTTTTATTCAAGATTGTCGGATCAAATGATACAGAATGCGCATGTTTATACATTTATTTCACACAGCATTTACAAGTCATTTGGGTCCATTATGGATGCAGTTCGCAGCTGTTGTATGTGTTTATTTGGCTAACTAGCAACCCAAAATGTCAGAATCAAGTAGAAGCAGGTGTGCAGTTGGACATTCAGTCACACGCATGCTGTGCAAAGTGCCTAAAAAATATCTGATCTCCAGAGAACTTATCCTTTACGCATCTCCTACTTCTCCATTTATGTCACATCACCTGCTAGGCAAGTCCTGTCAAGATACTGTCACGTTTACAGAATCACACAGAATTTTTTTTTTTCCTTTCTTTGCCCTCAAAGTCACTCTCTCCTGAAACTAAAATAAAGCGCTGACTCACTGTCAGAGTAGAGGCATCTGCAGAAAAGACTCAGAGGGAATATGATAGATGGAAACAAATTGCAGACAGACAAATTAATCTGCTCTCGAGGCAATCCATCCTCAGCTGCTGTTTACACTAAAACAGCGTTCTTGTCCCAACGCTGGAACTGTTTATTCGGTTGATTGCATGTTTATTGCTATGTGAAGTTTTTTTTTTTTTTTCCTCCTGATTCATTGTGTAAATATGCCTGGAAGGGGACTTAAGGACTCGGGTGGTGGTGGATGGGGGGATTATCAAATCTTCATTATGCACAAGGCGAGGGCTTGACCCTCTTTATAAAACAGACATTGACCTCTGACCTATGTGCCACTGATGAAATGAGAGATCTAGGACACCAGTTTACCTCTGTGCCAAAGGGCAAGTGGAGCGAAGTGAATCTAACACGCCATAAAATTCTCAGAGACCAGGGAGAGACAAGTGTCAGAGATTCAGCTTCCAGTAGAGCTTGTAAAGCATGCTTTGCAAACGGGTTTGTGAGTTACTGATATTATGATATTACGTTTACAAAAATTATGTAAAGGAGAAAAAATACATAAATCACACATCATGCACCAATTTAGATAAGTGCATACCTTAAATATTCAATATGGCTTCAAATATTAAGAATTTTTTTATGCAGCATAACTTAAAATACTTCAAAATCAAAAATGTACCTTAAAATAGAATCATTAATATACAATAGTGGCTAAGTAATTAGACATGGAGAGGGAAGTCAACGTTTTGATGACATTTCCAATTTTTTTTTTAAATGATTAAAATAGTAAGAATAATATGTTATTATTTTGTAATACAACAATCAAGATTTACTATGAAGTCTTTTATTCTTTAAAACCAGCTATACTGTATCTGGTTGGGCATAAACTCTGGTGACACTCGATCAATCCATGCCTGTTTGATTGCATCCTGAGGATTATGTACAGAAATTTACAACAGAAGTTTGCAATTCACTTGAGAATTCCCTAGCTTTAGGCATTTTTATGCAGAGGTGGACACTCCGGCTTCAACACATTTGTTCCATCTATTAACCAAACCAGCTGAATCAAATTAGCACAACTCTGCAGCCAAATACTGTAGGCTTGAACTAATTAGTGACATCACCTGTTTTGTGCACAGGGAGAACCTTAATATGTGGCATATGGTTGTCTTAATACTTTTGTTCACCACTGAATCCATTTAGCACCTCATGCTTGAAAACATTTTTTTCCCCAAAAGTCATTTATTATAGGCTTAGGGAAATATACATTAAAGTCCTGCAACATTAAACACATTCAAAATATTTACAATTTCCCACAAGTCATGTTTAGCATGAAATTGCATCATCTTAGTTTGCTGAAATTAATTATGAGGTTGAAACGTAAATTCGTTTATTAATTTTCCTTTAGTTTCAGCGAGATTTTATATATAATTATTGAGTAATGAGATTACTTTAAAAGTATACAAAAGTTCTCATGTTAGAACATGACTCATGCAGGTGCTAGTTACAACATTTGCTAATTCTATAGACTAATAATTCAGGATTACAATGTAATCTTCACCAGAATTTCTTTTTTTTTAACTGTTACGGTTTGTAATTATGAACATAAATGTTTTATTAGACACTATGTTGAAAATTTATGAAATACTAAAACCTTAGGATTTACAAGCACTAAAGGACACTCTAATCATGGAAAAAAAAAAAAAAACACACACACATATAATAAAATGTGGTTAATAGTAAATGACCCGGAGGCTCAGTGAGTCACTTCTCTAGACAGTTAGAGGGATCTCTGTTAAAACTATCTGAGCTCATAGTTTGAGCGATAGTGATGTTCTAGCTCTTGGGATGCTGCTTCATCAGTCTCACAACACATCCCGGGCTCATTTTCAGCGTCTTCTCCTGTGATTAATATGCCTAAAGTCCAGCTGACGAGAGTAGACACAAGTGCACACTGAACCCCACTACTGATTTGTCTTACAGGCAGCTATGAACACATCAACACATGGCAGTAGTTTAGGATGGTGAATGTAATGCTGTGTGACTCGCGAACACAGAGGCTCTGGATAAGTTTCTGATATGTTACAACTAAGAGATGTCTAGCTGATTGTGTTTGTGATCTGTGACCTGTTTAGGTATTAATCAGCATTAATGTATAGGCTTTGAGTCATTTTAAACATCCATGGTTTACTATCCCAGGCAGTGCTATTCATCTAATGAAGGATTTTATCTTTTCCATAGTTATAGGAGGTAGCCTTTTAACTAAAACTTATTGCCAAATTAAAATACCAAACGTATGTTTAGCACCCGACAAATCTCACACAGGTTCTTGGTAAACATCCCATTCCATGCTATAATAATTCCTGGGAAGGCTTTCCATTAGATTAGGGATTTGTGTTCATTCATCCACAAGAGCATTAGTGAGGTCAGGTGCTGAGGCCTGGGGTGCAGTCGGCATTCCAATACTTCCCAAAGGTGTTCAGAGGGGTTGAGGTCAGGGCTCTGTGCAGGACACTTAAGTTTTTCCACTCCCTCTTTAACACATCATGTCTAGGTGCACTTGAGCACTGTCATGCTGGAACAAGTTTGGGCCTCTTAGATCCAGTGAAGAGAAACTCTAATGCTACAGCAGACAAAAACAATCCATATGCATATAATAATATTCTATATCTCATTTAAAGTACATAACTTTAAATGTTGTGGCAAAATATTGGGAGCGACCCACCTATGGGTGTAAAATGGTGGCAAAAAAGTTTGAGACAAAAGTGAAATTTAATTGTTTTACTAATTTAATAATTAAGAATAATTTGTTATTTAATGCATTGAAATTGCTCTAAAACATTTTTTTTAAGTCAATCATTTGTCAAAACTTGCTCAATCCGGCAATGCATAGAGTCAAAAAGACGTCTGCAGTACTCCGGTGGCACTTGATTGCTTCCTGAATATCATGTACAGAAACCCCCCGGCTTCAGAAAGTAAAATTCCTGAGACATATTGGTTCCATCCATTAACTAAACCAATTGATTCTAATTAGTACAACTCGTCAGCTAGATAGGCTTAAACTAATTAGTGACATTACCTATTTTGTGCACAGAGAGAACTATAATACAGGCCATATGCTGTCTTAATACTTTTGTAAATACAGGGTGGGTGAAAAGTAACTATGCATTAAAAAGTGATAATAAAGTCCATATTTCTAATACAAATTTATTAAAACAAATTGTCCATGTACTTTATTACATAGGAAAATGAAAGCAAATCTTTAAATTTCAACAAAGGCACCAGTGGTGTCAACTAATTTCCTCAAACGGCTGGGGATGTCTTCTGAAGGAAGTCGTTTGGGATGTTGTTGAGAACCTCCTGAATTCGTGCCTCCAAGTCCTCCAGTGTGCGAGGCTTTGTCCTGTACACCTCCTCCTTCACGTAGCCCTACGGGGAAAAAAATCACATGGAGTGAGATCATTCATGGGGTCTGCGTCGTCCCAGCCAACGTCCTGGAAAATGCCAGTTTAACCACGCACACACAGTAACAGCAAAATAGGGTGGTGCTCCATCCTGCATGAAAATAAGGTCGCCAATTCTACAAGTTCTATAGCTATTAAATATTATTATAAATATATATAAATAGAATAATATAAAAAATATAATATAGTTAAAAATAAAACTAAAAACTAAATAAATATAGTTAATTTTCACGTATGCAACGAATGTCCATATACTTTTGGTCCTAGTGCGTACGTCTTATTATTGAAGGATTGACACCTTTTATTTATTTATTTTTTTTGTGATAAATATTGTAACTTCCTTTTTTATTGAACTACAGTATGTCAGGAGTTAAATTTGCAATATTTCGATTAAAGTTTACTTCAACTGAGGCTTAAAATTATTTGAGTTTATTGTACAGAATTATAAATGAAAAAAAAGGAACAAGGGTGAGTTTGCTTGGTATGAATTGTTCACTTCTGTATCTACCTAATTTATTCTATTTCTCATTCTTTGTTAATTGTTCTGCTCATTCTCTCTTAGTCATTTTAAACCAGAAACTCACAAGGAGTCAGTGTAATGTAGTGAGGTCACCACTAATGTACTTTTGTTCATACATGATCCTTCCTCATGCTATTCTGGGAAAGAAATTACTAGGTATCGTTCTGGTTGATTTTCATGTTAGTTTCCACACAATTCACCCAGTTCGTAACTATTAATTGTCACAAATTTCCATAGTATATCAAGAGTTGATTTCTTGAAACTGCTCTTCTACATAATAGAAATCCAGAAACATTTAAATTAATAATTTAACTAGTCTGTAAACTTTAAAGGTGATTTCATGAGGAGATGAGTTTCCGTGTTCTTCCTGCTCTCTAACACTCTCACACTTATTAAGCTGGAGTATTTGTCGAGTGAGAAGGCTGTAACGGCGGAGCTCTCATCACTGCGTAAAGAGGATGTGAGCAGAGATGAGTGTGTAGTCTGGTGCCAACCAAATATAACACATCTCTCTTCTCCCTCTTGTCTTTTTTTCCACTTGTCTTTCCTCTCCTTGTTTTTTCCCCATTACACAGCCCTTATCCCAGTGTGTGTGTGTGTGTGTTGATACTTGCTGAATCAGTGAGCAGGGTGGATTGACCTGTGGGGGCGATTAGATATTAGGATGACGTCCTACCCGGACAGGAATTGCGCCCCCCACCAAACAGGAAATGGCCCAAGGCGGTCCTGATGAGATAATGATGTGAATGGGACATCACTCACACGCTAACAACCCACCTTCAGCTGACACACACACAAACATATACATGTACACACACACACGCACGTATCATGATATACAGTATGGAGTGTATCAGAGTGTGAGGATGTGACGAACAACTAAGAGGATGTGCAGTTTTTGGAGCCCTCATGAGAAGAGTAGAAGGATGGCTTTCTGGATCTCCTGTGAGGTGTGTTTGTGTGTGTCTGTGTGTGTGTCTGTGTGTGTGTGTGTGTGTGTGTGTGTGTGTGTGTGGCAGATGGTCGTAAACTATGGCCGCAAACACACACACACACACACACACACACACAGCTCTAGTGACACAGTTCTGAGTGACAGACATCTCCACAGTGACAGCTCCTGTGTGAATCTTTGTGTGTTTCTGCGCTATTTTTGATGCCCGGCCGCTGAAAGGCCCCTAGATACAATGTTTCGGTATCCTCTCTCCCTTTATCCCCACACTGCCACGTCATTATTTATTAAGACGTCATTCATTACACAAAGCACCAATACTGGACCAGCCTCTGCAAACAGAGAGACAGGAACACACATCTCGCTCACAGCCGAAAGCCTCGGCTTTGCTTGATCGATGCAGTTCATGCTGCTCTTAACCCCGCTAATGTTCCAGGATGTTTGGCAGGGGAAGAGATCGCTGTGGTTTTCTGGAGGTGTTGATGTATACGGCCTGTCTTTCATCTCTCCCGACACTTCGTTTGGATTTGGTGTAAACAACTAAAGAGAGTGTTTGTGGCCGGCGTGATCAGATGTTTGTGGACAAGCTCACGCAAGCAGGAGGTGTACATATGTGCGTCCGTGAAAAGGATCTAGCAAGCAAGCAAGCAAGAAAGAAAGAAGCAAGCAAAAAAGAAAGAAAGAAAGAAAGGAAGAGATCTAGTCAAAAAAGGCAAAGTCAAGACAGAAATAACAAATTTAAAATTTTCATTTAGAACATAAAAAATTTATTCAAGGATATAAAGAGAGTAAAACTGAAATTTAAGAATGGAAAAGAAAAAAGAGAGCCAAGAAGTCATAAAAGGAATTTAATAATTCAGTTATGAATTAAAAAAGAAAAAAGAAAAAAAGTCAAGAGAGAAAGAAGAACTTTAAAACATTAACAAAGACGTTCCTTATTCTGATTGATCGCACAGTGTTTCTGCAATTCGTTAATAAATAATAAGAAGCTTTATGGTTTAACAGTACTGTAACTCTGCTTCATGTAGGGTTTCATCACACCATTCCATCACATTCCATCCCTAATCTACTGTAAAATTAACACTTTACAGTAACATGGTCTTCAAGGTGTCTGTGTGTGTGTGTGTGTGTGTGTGTGTGTGTGTGTGTGTCTAAGTGTCTAAGAGATCTATATATATATGTGTCTATATCTATCTATCTAAGAGAAAGAGACAGAGAGACTTTTGCTTTTAAAAGAAAGAATGAAAGCTGGAATGGATAGAATGAAAAACTTAATTTAAAAAAAGTAATTTTCAAAATGTTGAGAAAGAAAGAAAGAAAATCAAACCACAGAAACACTAGATATTCAATTAATCAAGAAGAAAGGGCAGAATAAAAATGGAGTAAATAAGTTAAGAAAGAAAGAAAGAAAGTTCAACCTAGGTATTCAAGAAGTCAAGAAGGAAAGACAAAATGAAAATAATCCAGAAGGTTATGTTAAGAAAGAAAGAAGAGTGTTAATAATTCATTAATAATTTCATACAGTAAATAATTCAAGCATGAAAGAAAACCAGAAATGTAACAATTCACAAATAAGACATAAAAGTAAAAAAGAAGTACATTTTGAAAAGAAAATGTTGAAATGTTTTAAAGTCTTCATGCTTTTTTAAATTAAAATAGCAACTCTATCAAAAATTAATAATAAATAATAAAAAATGGACTTAAAAATACAGAACACTTGAGTATACAAAGGCACACTCAGAGTCGGAGTAAGCGAGTAGGAGCCCGAGACAGCGCTAGACCTGTTCAGAAGGGTGTCTTTTCTTCACTCGCTCACCCCCCTCCTCCACCTTCAGCTGCGCTCCCTCGCTCCCTCCCTTCTCTCCTCCCCTCCCCTCCCCTCCACTCTCGTAGATGGTGTAGTGCTCTGTCGTTCCCTCTCAGTCTGCCCGTGCAGTGGACAGGACCAGAAGTGTGTATGCGAGTGTGTGTGTGTGTGAGTGACTGTGAAGTGTGGATGTTACGGGATCCATGAGTCTCCAGTCCCTGGTCACAGATTCACACTCAGCGCCTTCTAGAGCCAAAGAGGAGTACACCTTCAACCCTAACACACCTCATCCCCCCCTACATTCCCAGCCACATGGAGCCATGTGAGCTCCTGCCTGCCTCACCGGGAATCTGACTCGGATTGCCTCCTGTAGAGACGCTCACAGATCTGGATCTGCCTCGGAGCGCAGAGAGAGGAGAGGAGCAATTGCAGAGATCTTCACCCAGGAGGGAAGTACCGTTCCCTGGGCGCTGTGGACCGGGAGCCCCCCGTGGGCTGGAGACCGGCGCTCCAGCACCATGGATTACCTGCTAGGGATTGTAGTCCTGCTGGGCATGGCGGCTCTGCCCGGGAGAGTGGCCCTGCAGAACCCAAAGAGAACCGTTCCACGGCTCCGGCTGTCCTATAAGGGTGAGTTTTATGCTGAATTGAATTTGCTTCTATTAGAACTTACAAATAACCATCTATCTATCTATCTATCTATCTATCTATCTATCTATCTATCTATCTTTCATAGATCTGTATACATCCTTCCCTCTGTCTGCTGTCTGTACAACTCAACCCTTCTTTATATTTTTACCTCTCTGATTTAACCAGCTCCACTCTGTCTCTCTACTCTTTCATTTCTGTCTATTTTCTCTCCGTCTCTCTCTCCCTCTCTTTCGCTGCCCTACGATCGTCTATTCTCATTTCGCTCTGACAGATTGTTTCCATATGCTCCGGGAGGTCTCAGGGAAACTTAGCTGTATGTGTTGGCCCGTCTTGAGATCTCTCTTCAGGTTTGAACTCTGTGCCCAGTCCCCTGTTTTATAGCTGCCACGCATAACCAAGAGCTGTCTCCTGGGGTAACGATCCCGAATGGACGCTCAGCGATCCTGTGCTGTTGAGTTTAATGGCTCTGTGCTCAGGCTTTAAAAGGGAAAGAAAAAAAAAAAGTCACATGGATTTAAGTGCACACATGCATATATAGCTAGTGTGGAAGTGCCCTCATGCCCTCATAAACCATCATTACTGCATTACTGTTAATGCGCTGTAGTGTGAGAAAACAGACGTGAATGGTAGCGGTGGTAGGAAACATTATTCTTGGGACAGAGTGCTATTTTACATGGAGACTGTGGAGAACCAAAAACTAGCACAACGTCTTTTTTGCGAGCCAGCCTCTTTCATCTCAAATGAAAATAGGCACCAGCATTTTTGCCATATTTTTGGCTGTTTGTCTTTTATTGTCAGCTAGGCAAGCCGCTGCGGTTCTTTGTCCAGACACACAGCTAAAAGTATATGACTTGATATGGGGTGGCAATCTCTCTCTCTCTCTCTCTCTCTCTCACAGTCATTTTTTTTAAGCTTACATTGGTGTGTATATACGTCTTCCAGCATTGGTGTTGATTGTAAGGTTAGTCCAAAGCATAGCTTTCCTCCAGCACGAACCATTAAAACACCCTCTCATTACTTTTATAGATGGCGCAAGTTATTTTGATCGCCTAGCCTGTCATCTGAAGTGGCCCAAAAATGTGATGGTGTGAGAAATCACACACATGCGCACAATGATTTGGTTAAAATTCGCCGAAAGTCAGTAAATATACATAAAACCTTAAGTGTACCAGGCTGGAATGTGTTTGGGATCCGCGCTCCAGCATGGGTTTTTCCAGAGAGGAAAAAAAAAAAAAAAAAACAGGCTGCAGGCTTTAATATGAAAAAGGTGCATGTCCACCTGTAGCCAATCAAATGCCTTTTTGAGCTAATACCTAAAGGATGGCCTAAAAGATTGTGGGAAATGTGTTCTGACATCAAAGCAGCTGCTTTCTAATGAACAAAAGAGGAGAAACAAATAACCCTTGTCTGGTACTTTAGTTGCCATTCATCTTTGATATTGCACAGAAGGAGTGGTGAAGTATAAGGTAAGTGGCGGATAACTTCACACATCCAAAAGGACTAAATGGATTGACAAATTGAACACAGGCACACACACACTTTGGTGCCATGTTTGGTACAACCATACACAGTTTCTTTTGGAGAATGAATTCGAGAAAGGATGGAGATCAGGATGTGTTTCTGGTGATAGAGATGTGAGGATGCAGGATAATTAGACACCTGGCCATGGTGATAGAGTTATGTGTGTGTGTGTATTATTGAGTGGACCACAGGTGTTTGATGGCTCTTTTGATGCCTCGCAGAGTGACAGATCGGCGTTCACACCCACACACTGTCTAAGAGCCAGTGCGAGAGAGAGACGGATGGAGGGATGGAGAGGGAAAGAGAGAGTGGCTTAATGAAAGGAGCCGGCAGACAGTAGTTGGCCAGACAAGGCTGGTCGTTAAGTGAAGTGTCATTCATTCACACACCCCCAATGAATACAGCATAGTAATTAAGCCAAATAAATGTGCCGAGCCACTCTCAAGGGACGCGCTCTTAAACAAGCGTGAGGAGAACACACTCTCCAGGGAGGGCTGGTCTCTTTTTTTCTTCGCAGACGCATACAAACTACGCAGATTTATCATGGCTTGTATCGTCTGTGACAGCCAGTAACGGCAGCGTTCCCTAGAGGAAGGCCTGTCAAACCGTCTCTAAGAGTGTGGCTGTTGAGCGATGGCCAGGTGATGGATACTCTCGTCTGTCTGCTGGCCCTGTAATTATTCCACCAGCCTTTTATTTTTTTCACCCCGCTCTTCCTGTTGGCAGGGGCTGAAAATTGCTCCTGTCAAAATTGTCGTTGCATTGTTTCACACGTTATACATGGCACACCAATACATTCCTAAATCAACCTCAATACTCCACACAGGTACAAGGCTCCCCCCAGCCACCCTGTGATGCCTAACCATAAGTAGAGCAACCCCTCTCGTATTGCTCTTCTCTCAATGTCTGGCTCCTTCTTAGTGGAAATGAAAACAGTGCCCCCTGCAGGCAGCATCATGCCGCACAGCCCACAGAGACGTCGATTTATTTAACAGGGCAACCCCGTCGCCGAGTCCTGGCCAACCAGCATGCGCGGAGGAGTTTAAAGAGCTTGTGAAACAACCTGATAATTACTCACTGCAGAGTAATTATGCAGGGCCTCCCAACTCATTACCCTGGCCAGCGCCATCCTGGGATTGATTGGGATGGTGCTGGAACAGGGAGCTACTCTGAGTCATCAGAATTCAGCCTAAATCTTCTGAAATAGACATTGGGTGCAGTCTGGACGAGGGCTGTAATAGCGACTGCTCGCTTGTTGACAAAGGAAGTGCCGGATGGCACCAGCCCAGGCTTCAGGGATGGAAGCTATTATACAAGGAGGCATTTGTGCTGTTCCCTATTTCTCCTATTTCACTCTCTCTCTCCCACACTCTTTCTGAACTGTTCAGTATGTCCTGGCCATCACCAACCAGCCACGGTGGTTTACATTATCAGTTCAGTCTGTATTCCTTTTTGACTTTATTTTATTTTATCTGTGTCAGGGTATTTGTTTGTTCCGCATTGTTGGGCTCGCAACAGAAAAAGAGATCACTATATCTTACCTCACATTCCACTTTCCATGAATGGGATGTTTCTACCTCACAGATCCAGGGTCTCTGGTTTAATATCCTGCATTTGGTTTGCAGTCTGTGTGGAGATTCTCTGTCTGTGTGGTTTTCCTCGTAATTTCCATAAACATATGGGAGGAGGATTCGGTGCCTACCGACTCCACCATGACCCTGATCAGTATAAAGCTGTTGCTTAAAATGAATTATCAGGCCACAGTGCAACTATTCCACAGTTAAACTGTTATCTACAGTACACTGCTTATTTTGTGTAGGGCCGCAGGAGACTTTTTTCCCCAGGGAACTCAAGGCATGAAGCAGGATACACTCACACACACAATCATACACTTCTCTATGCACCGATTTGGAAATACAGATCAATCTACGCTGCATGTCTTTGTATGGTTGGAAGAAACATACAAACTCCACACACAGAGAACACACCTCCATCCATGGAGGTGCGACAAGACAATGCTAATCACTAAGCCACTATGCCACAATTCTCCCTACTCCAGGGTTCTTCAATGGGTTCTTTCATTATACTATATACAGAAAGTATGACCAATCATGCACATTCCATTTTTCTTTTGTATAAACACAAATGTAATTTAAATGGAGCCATGGCGGTGTAGTGGTGAGCACTATGGTATCTCATCCCCAGGGCTGTGAGTTCAAGCCCCACCTCGTATCTGTGGGTTTGCATGTTCTCCCCATGCTTGGTGCAGTCCAAAGACATGCAGATTAGCCTAATTGGCGTTTCCAATTTGATTTGTGTTCTGAGTTTGTGCCCTGTGTTGTATTGGCACCCCCTCCAGAGTGTACCCTGCCTATTGCCCCGAGTCCTCTGGGATAGGCTCCAGGCCTCCTGTCACCCTGTAGAAGATAAGTGGTATACAGAGAGAGAGAGTAATTTAAATGATAGTGATTGTAATTGGAAAATCTGTATATTTAAGTAGTTTCTGAAGTTAAATAATGAGGTGAATGTGGTGTGTCCTGCCAGCATGAGGGTAAAAATTACCAGCTAACAATTTTTTTTGTTGGTCCCCAAGGATGCTACTCCCAAAGCAATGTATTAAGGATTAATGATATTAATCAATGATATTTAGGTTTCTTGCCTAAATATCACAACTTCAACTAATATTGTCACAACTATGAAACTATTTTCAATATTATTTTTAAGTGGCTGTTGCTAATATTTAAAATTAGTTGGACTTTGAATTAGCTCCACCTTAAACAAGTTTGTCTTTTAAACTTCTTTGTCCTACACATACAACAGCAGGATCTGGTGAAGGGGAACATATATGCCAGTACAGTGGTGTATTGTTCAGTACAGTGGCCTCGAACAACCAGGGTCAAGGGTTTGATTTGAGTTTGCATGTTCTCTCTGTGCTTGGTGGGTTTTCTCTGGGTGCTCCGATTTCCTTCCACAGTCCAAAGAAAGACATACAGATTGGTGTATTTAATTGGTGTTCCCAAATTGTCCATTGTGTGCCCTGTGATGGATTGGCACCCTGTCCAGGGTGTACACCGTCTCGTGCCCTCAGTCTCCTGGGATAGACTCCAGGCCACCTGCGACCCTGTATACAGGATAAAACAGTATAGAAAATGAAGGACTCTATATAAATACAAGAAAAGTTTTGTTTAATATCAGACCTTGCTCCTTCAATGATATCATTATGTTTCATACATTGGAGGACCCGAAATCAGTCTCAGAACAATTTCTGTCTGTATGACTGTCTGTCTGTCTTTATGCCTGTCCAGTTGATTTTGTCACACCATCCTGCAAAACTGGCTTGAAATAATTTAATGAAATTTTTTACAGTCCTTCGGTATTTGCCTGAAGGTATACCTGCGCCATAAATGAAATCAAAATGTTGACTAGAAGGGACATTATGAGCAGTTTTGTCCCAAATGACCACACAGCAGCCATCCCTTTTTGAATAAATACAGCGCAGAAGACAGAAAGTACCGTAATGCCCCTACAAAGTTTCCAAATACTCAAAAAACCTCAACAAACGTGCGTCACAGATCTTGGCTTTAAAGATGTATAAACGGATCATTGTATGTTAACTCTTCCTGCGCGAAGTTTAAAATCAGTTTGTCTCATATGTTCCGAAACCGTGTCGCTAATTGAAGCAGTAATGTGAAGCGCCGCTATGACATAAAACACGGGTCATTAGAACTAACATATCCGCAGCGGTGGCTCAAATCAAAATTTTGAGTAAAATGATGTTATGAACAGTCATGTGCTGGATTTAATAACCTACTTTAAACAGGGAGTGTATTTGGCTGACGACGAAAGAAGTATAATTTGGTGTAAACAAGGCGTAAGATACTCAACCTTACAAATTGTTATTTCTTTGTATTAATAAGTTAAGCAGAGTTCTGCGATACAGAAAGACAGGCAGACATGTACATGTATGTATGT
>JAOVVA010000016.1:11921845-11936846 GCA_028565275.1 Leiocassis micropogon
ATTCATCTCTCTCTCTCTCTCTCTCTCATCACTAAATGGCCAGTCTGCACAGACACAGAGGAGCCCTAAAACACACAGAACACACAACTGCAAATGGGCCGTTTTGACTGATTGAAAATGTCCTACAATAATCCTCTGTGTAATAGCGCTTGTCTGTTTTGCATTTTCAAATGTAGCCAAGAATATAAGCATCCCACTGAACAACTTTAGCAAAACATTACAGTTGAAGGAACTTTCTGGCATTCATGAAACATTCTGCAATGTCTTACTTGAGTGGTTTACTAAGTGTTATGGTTTTCATGCAAACCTCACTCAAAAAGGGTGTAAGCCTCTACTTACTTTTTATACTTTTTATTAAAATGTGTTAATAAAAATTCTAACACATAAGAAATAATAATATTGATCATATTTAAATAATGAGAATAGTTTGAATTATGGTCATACAATACATTGAGACCCATCACATCAAATCAGGTATTGAGTTTCAAAATCTAATACCAAGTTTTAATATCAAGTTACCAAATTACTGTACTGTACCATGGCCGGTTTCTGAGATATGGCCAGAGGGAGTTTGATTTGGAGGAGGGTCTCTGCAAACTCAGTCGAAATTTGTGACGTAGTAAGGAAGAGGGAACCTTTTAGATTCATATTGACACCCGGCTTTCCCTGCTACCCCTAAAAATAACTTCACCAGCAAGCAACACAAGAAATAGCAAAAAAGAATGCATGCTTTTCTATCACAGATGGATTAACCAGCTTGGATAGTGTTTAATAAAGTGCCTTAAAACAATGTTTTGGGTTAAATATTTCTCAGTTCTGCGGAAATTTGAAGAAGTTTGAATTGACTTCAATAAGCAAAAAAGCAAGACAGTATTAGAGTAGATGTTTTTTGAATGTTACAAAACATTATTTTTTAACATTTTAGCCGATCTTGGAACCTGTTGAACGCTTACTCAGTGGTCTCTGATACAGTAGATGTGTGAAAGCAGGAAAAGGAGAAGGATTAAGTGTTTCGCATTCTCTCAGCTTAAGCGCAGCACTACATTTAGTTTCAAATCTAGTCATTCATCCAAACCAAGTATGTTTTAAGTTGCAAATCAAATTCATTTGTAAGAAGATGAACTTTTTTGGGGGGCTGAACAATTCCTTTAAAATCATGTCATACAAATAAAGCTGTTGACCCATTTATGGTGTGTAAGCATGGTGACATTGTTAACGTATGTGTGTAAGACTGTGTTTAATCACAACCCAATTGCAGGTTACCTTTTGTGATGACCTTTAAGAAAAAATGCCTTCCTCCTAAAGGTCAAGCACTCGTGATGTTTAGAGACAGTAGAAACTTGACAGATCGTGTTCCAGAATGGCAGGAGTAATACTGTAGGTGTAGGACAGATGGGGCAGAGCAAAGCAGATTGTTGAAAAGAGGAAGCAAAATACAACATGTTATGGTAATGAATAGAAATGAAAATGGCTCAGGTCATGAAACAAAGAGAAAGTAAGAAAAAAAATCTCTGGGCGCATAACTTTTATTTGTTTGCATTTGCAAAAATTCTGTAAATCTGTGCAAGTAAAATTTTAGCAAATGACTTCTCTGGCTACCAGCTCTGTTTTCTCTACTGAACAAAAATGCCTGGATGTAGATTGGAACAAGAATTGAGTGCAGTTTAGACCAGAAGTTTTGTGATGTTGTTGTTATTGCTGCTGAAATTGCTGGTAAAATTGCGAAATTGTGAAGCTGGCCAAGTAAGCTAGGGAACTACAGTATATTTACCTTTCCCAGTTTAGGGAACTTCCAGATACTATAACTATTTTTTCATATTAAATTTTTTTTTTGGTTTTGTTTCTTTTCAGAAAGATCTATTACTATTAGATTTTACTCTCTCGATGGGATGCAATGCTGCTGCTACTCAAACGGTGATCCTTTAACTGACATTTCATTAAAACGCCTTTTGGATTTTCCTACAATATTGTTTTTAGAGAACGTCAAAAAAGTATGCACAAATGTACAAATTAATAGCTTTAATTAGACTATTAAATAGAAATAAAGACTATTAAATAGAAATAATGCTTTGCTCAGCATCTGGTCTATATGCACTATGTAAAGCGAAGGCCCTACCAATAAATGGTATTTCTATGAATTTGGGTACGATTTAGAAATATGGGTGAAATGTGATTTGATTTTACAGGTGAATAAGGCAACTTTGCTCGAAAGAAACACCTAAATTTTAATGCAAATTCCCCAGATCTTAATCTGATCAAGCATCCATGGGACATGCTGGACAAAAATGTCTCATCCATGGAGGTCCCACCTGGTATTTACAGCACTTAAAGGATCTGCTGATAATGTCCTGGTGCCAGAGACACAGCACACCCCAGAGGTCTTGTAAAGTCATGACTTGAGGGGCCAGAGCTGTTTTGGTGGCCTAAGGAGAATCTACAGTACATAATACTGGGCATCAAGGTTTTAATGTTATGGCTAATTGGTATAGCTAGTAGTTCTGCAGGAGAAATGTTAGAACGAGTACTAGTCCTTAGTGGTTAAAAGGAGGACATAAGTGTTAATGAAGAATTACTAAATAATTTCTGCTTAACTCCTGATGTATTTTTGTATGGCCAGGAACAACATGTGATCATTTTAAATTAGCTTAGCTTTATTCTGAATAGGTGGCATGGTGGCGTAGTGGTTAGCACTGTTGCCTTGCACCTCCAGGGTCGAGAGATTGATTTCTGCTTCGGGTCTGTGTTCTTCCTGTGCTTGATAGGTTTCCTCCGGGTCCTCCAGTTTTCTCCCACAGTCCAAAGAAATGAAGATTAGGTCAATTAGCATTCTCAAATTGCCCATTTTTTGTGTGCCCTCTGATGGATTGGCACTATGCACAGGGTTTACCCAATCTTATCCCCAAAAGTCTCCTGTGACCCTGTAACAGAATAAGTGTAACAGGATACGTGGTACAGGCAATGAATGAATAAAATAATTTATTCTGAATAAACATGATAAATATTATTGCAGCATTTTACCCCTTTTTAGATCCTTCTACTTTACAGTAGCAATTATTGCATATAAAATGGTAGAGCAATTTATTGCATATAAAATGGTACCTCTTCTTTTAGCTAGGCATGTACAAAGTGATGAATCCCAGTGAGAAACTCAGACCTGTTGGGAGTTTTTTTTTTCTCTTTAAATCATTCTCTTAAACCACTTCAACACTTTTCACTCTGGAACAATTTAAAACAATTTAATGCTCATGTTCTTGATTACGGTTAATGAAAAATGTTTGGTTTGATTTTAATTTCCTGCAAAGTTTTTAATCCCTACCAGTACCACACCAGTTGAGTTTCATTTAGGAGACCATTATGGTTTCTATTTACTTCAGAGCATTTAAACAAAATGTTTGTTCACTATGCGATGGATCATTTGGGGCCTTTACAAATCCATTCCAGCTCTCTGTAACTGCACGAGATCCATTTGGGATGTTTCTGTACTGCATGTGCTACGCGCTTATTGGCTACTGCCACATACACAGGCTGGACAAAAAGCTGCTCCTTATTCCAGCCCTTCTCCCGTGATGTATGTACAATTGTCCTGTAGTCCCTATGGGGGCATTTACTTAACCGGTGATAGATGAGCTCTCTCTCTCTCTCTCTCTCTCTCTCTAATTTCTCTCTCAATCAGATCTCTTCCTCTCTCTCCTTTTCTCCAAGCTCACAGATGTCCAGAATCAAATACAGATGGCTACTACAGCAGCACGTCGATATGAGCTCTGGAGACTTACTGCAGTCTCTACGTGTCACTGATCATTATGATTCATAGACAGTCTGTCCTGAGCGCTGTCCAAGCATTGCAGAAATGTTCGCTTCTCCTGCGGAATAGGCAAAGGTGCCGGGAACGGACTGAGTGGGGATTTTTCACAGTCTGGCAGTGATTACAGAGAGCCTGGCTTTCTTTAAGTTCACCTCATTTACCTCTCCTGCACTTCATCTCCACCTCTCCTTCTCTGCCTTACTTGTCTTTACACTTTGGTAAACTTACTGCTGGTACGAGCAGTTTAATATACTGTAGTTTCACTAATTGAACCAGTTCTCATTATAACTAAATTTTTTTACAAATCACAGAGATGTGGTTGGACTTATTTTGGCTTCATCAAACAATATATTTGCCTCTAACCAAAGCTGGAAAGTACATTAGCATGTGCTAAGACAGTAATATTACTGTTGCAGCTTGGAACAACCTACACATGGGAGAATTTTTTACATTTTCTACTATATATAGTTCTGAGAACTACAGAACGGAGAAATGTGTCTCTTGTGCATGTATCTACAATGCAAGCAAGCGTACAGTATTTTCAAACTGATTTCATTGCAACTACTGTGCAGGAGCATCAAAGACATTTTAATGGCCAGTATCTGATGATAGAGGTTTTAGACATCTTTAGACAGACTGGCTGGTTTTAAAGACTGCGTTTGTCAAAATTTAACTAGAACTTTGCAAAAATGATATCCTAGGTAAGGTTCAAAAGATCTTTGCTCATACTCTGCTATAAAACACTGCTATGGATTATACAGATGATTTGTTGTCAATCAGAAAAAAAAAAAAATTCTGCCACACATTTCTTCTTATAAACTTCAATATTGCATTAAACACATCAATAGATTGTTCCTGAAAATGCGTTACACTTTATAGCTCCCTTTTCACTTATTATGCATTATACATTGAATGAATTCTTCGTGCATATTGAATGAATAGTAGTATTCATTGTACATTATGCCACCAATACTAAAGAACCCAAGCCCACTTTTGAAGACTGCATCATGAAAATTTATGTTTGTTTTTTTACCTTTAACATATGAATTACACCATAGAGATCATCGGAAATCGTACTATACTTTCCTTGTTACTGGAAAAGCAAAGCACTAAACACTGTTTAGGCATTCTGCTAAAATCTTTAAAAATCAATTTGGTGACTTAGTAACATGATGACTTAATGTTTAGCATGGTTGTGTCGCTCCTGCATGGTGGGAGGTTTGAATCTCACCTCGGGTCTGTTTGCATGGAGTTTGCCACGTGCTCGGTGGGTTTCCTCTTGTTACTAAACAATAACATTTCTGTATTTCTGCATTGTAACCTTTTTTTATTCTAAATAATAATAATAAAAACAACTATACATATAATTATTAAAATTACATCAAAATAAATATATTACATATTAATAATATAATTATTTAATTATAATTTTTGAAAATATACAAGGAAAACAATGTTTCACCTAGAATTTCAGAATATATTAAATATAAAAGTTAAAAAGTATTTGCATTTACTTAAATACTTAAAAGCATTTACAAACACTTTTTAACTTTTATTTAAATAATATTTAATATTTCTTAATATCAGTAGTTTCACTTCAACATTATTTTTCTACCCCAAATTTTAACCTTAGCTTTCACTTCTTTTTTACAATATTGTGTTTGTTCACATGTGTAAAAGTAAAATAATATGTGAATAATAGTAATGTAATATGTTTAGTTTTATGTATACAGGTAATTTGAGAATGGTTTAAACAAATTAAGGGTCGTTAATAAATGCAAATAAATTTAAGTTTACATACAAAGTTATCAAGATAACAATGTTTATGTAAAGAAGTTTCCCCTTTTGCAAAGGGAGGACATTGTGAGAAAGTAACTAAAAGATTTTCTTCAGACAAGTTCTTGTGCAACATGATTGTTTAAAGTCCACGCATTCATTCATGTCTCAAGTTTACAGTAATGGTTGAAAGATTCAGCCAGTGTGACACACATGGACATGTTTGAATACTGCCGTTTTTCCACAATGTCTAATCATTACTAATGATAGTTTAATATTTCAGAACCTGATCTAATCAGTGACTTAAATGTTTTAAAATTGTGTTTGCACTGATAAAATCAGAAATGCCAAACATAATAATAATAATAATATATGGATGTGAAATTGTAGTCAGGCATCTCAATGTCTTATCAAGCCGTCAATAATACTGTTCATAGACTCATTTGTCTTTCCCTCTTTTCTTTCTTTCTCTCTGTCTTAGAAATGGTGGAATCCAGTAATTTAGTGACTTTCACTGGAATAACAAACAGTTCAGGTTACGACACGTTTCTAATGGATGAAGAGCGAGGGAGGTTACTAGTAGGAGCAGAGGACCATATCTTCTCTTTAGACCTCGTCAACATTAACAGAGATATCAAACAGGTAATAAGAACACACACACACACACACACACACACACACACACACACACACACACTTTGTCTTATCACTGATAACCTAATAGTATTGGCATTGGTGTTTAGTTTCATTTCCAGTGGACTGTATTTCATTCAAGCATTTGCTATTCCAAAGTCCCAGTAAAGAAGTTTAGTAACATATAACCTATGGAAATATGGTCATGCACAAGCTGTGTACAGTATGTACTGTAACCTCGTGTTTCTATAGTTGCATATGATATGCGAAAAGATTTGTACCACACCACAAAACTGGCATGGGTCCACCACTTTGTAGAGAGCAGTATAGCATTTCACATGCAAGTCTGTCATTTCATTGTTAGCAAATCATATAAGTGGCATTTGTAAAACCCAAAACAAGGCAAAGAGAGTTCAGAGGAGCTGATTAAAGGGGGAAGTTAAATTAACACAGTTTGAACTTTATGCCACATGTAGTCAATCATCCAAGACATGATTGAGGTCTGAAGTCCAGAAGGTTTGCGCTAAGGCTTCAAGGATGATGCTTTTATTGCCAAAAGGGATGGTTAACGCTAATAGCTTAGTATTATATACATAAATCGTGAAATTTTTAGAAGTTAGATATCTATCTATCTAGGTAACTCTTTTATGTATGTATATGTAGAGTCAAGTGTAAAAGTTAGTGGCTCACTTTCAATTCTATGCTTTTCTGTGTAAAAAATAAAATAAAAATGTATCTGATCTCAATGAGTGCTAATATTAGTACAAATACAACCTCAGTCAAACAACAACTTAACTTTCATTCACTGTGCCATACATAATGGTGGCAATACTAAGTACCGCCCCTATGACTCAATAGCTTGAACTGTAGATCCACCTTAAACAGCATTAACTTAAAGTCATCATTTAACGTATGACTTTATCAGTCTCTCACATCATTTTGCTCCATTCTTCTTCACATCCTTGCTTCTGTTCATTGAGGTTTTTGGGTATTCGCTTATGCACAGCTCTCTTAAGGTCCCGCCACAGCATTTCTGTTGGGTTGAGGTCTGACCTCTGATTAGGCCATACCAAAAACTAATTAATTCTTATATTTTGCTGCCATCCTGATATGGATTCACTGGTGTACTGTAATCCAATCTTACACAATTTAAATGGGTTTAGCTGACAGGCAGATGGCCTCACATTTGCCTCTAGAACACTCTGCTATACAGAGGAGTTCATGGTCAACTCAATGCCTATAAGGTATCCCATGTCCTGGAGCAATCCATTAATCCTGGCAACCCTTCCATAACAAACTGTACCTTTTCAGTCTTCTTCTAATTGTACTCCAAGGGACTTTAACAATTAACCTGCTTTGTAAGGCCTCTAGGGTCTGAGGTGTGACCTTGGGGAGGATGTATTGGGATGTCCACTTCTGGGAGGATTGGCAACTGTCTTGAATGTTTTCATTTGTGAACAATCTTTCTCACAGTAGAACGTTGAACTCCTTTTTGGAAAAGGTTTTTTAACTCTTTCCAGATTAATGTGCAGAAACAATTGCTTCTCCCATTGCTTATGTCTTTCCCTCTTGGCATTGTGTTAACAAACACCTGAATGCTCCAGACCAGCAAAATGCCAAAACATCGGCTTTCATCGAGGTATGCACACCTGCTGATGATCACTTAATCAAGTCCTGATGATTAGCAGCACCTGGCTGCAATTTACCCTCTTAAATCCTGTGGGAGCAATAAGGAAGTGCTTAGGATTACTTGGTATGTTTTGGGTCTTTTTGGCTTAATTTGTATTAAAATAATAATGGCACAGTAAAAATAGCTATATGTTGTAGTTTGTTTGTCTCAGGTAGTATTTGTCTAATACTAAGACATGCTATGATCAGATGATTTTTATTATGTTTTACACAAAAAAAAAAATTTTTCAAGTTAGAGAGCGCACTAACTTTCACACATGACATATGACATGTATATGAGGGGAGTTCAAGTGAACCTTGTAAAGAAATTTCTCATGAATGGAGGCATAAAACCAGACATACTGGAGACTTTAAGCACAGTACGGTGAGGAAACATCTTTGAATGGCTCGGAGCCCACAGCAGTTACAGCATTTCTGGAAACATTTAGAGAGTGGAACGTCTGATCCTTGAAAACTTTGCAGAAGAGACGCATCTCTCTGTGGGAACTGTACACCATGAACACCACTTGCACATTACAAGACCTCTGCTGGGAGTTGTTGCCACATGCCCCATACAGTCCTGACCTCGCTCCAAGCCAATTCCACATAAGTTCTTGAAAGGCCTGAAAGTGAAGCAGTCAGTCTGATCATGGCTCCGGTATGCTGAGAAATCTTTCTACCTTGATGGTGTCCAAGTACAAGTGAAACTCTGGGATAAGGGCATTAGTGTATTAATTATATAGAGAAATTAAGCTATTTTACTCTTATATCGGTAGAAGGATGCTGAGGTTGGAACTGCCAGGCAGAAGGTTCAGAGGGGGACCAAAGAGGAGATTTATGGATGCAGTGAGAGAGGACATGAAGTTAGTGTGAAAGAAGAGGATGCGGAGGATAGGGTGGGATGGAAGCAGATGATTCGCTGTGACGACCCCTGATAGGGAACAGCCGAAAGACAAAGAAGAAGAAGCTGTTTTTACTCTCCTACAGTAAATGTGTTCTATTATTCTGCACAATCAAAATTCCTGGTTTGACTTGACACACCCAATATATAAACAAGTGATTTGAAATACAGCAAGCACTTTTGAAAATTCTGACCAATCAGAAGCAAGAATTCATCAGCATTGTAGAATAAGCATATAATGTACAATTCTGGCCAAATTCCAGTGCTGAATGAGCTCAGACTTAAAGACATCTGGCAAGTGACTCCTTCTTCTACTGTTTACCTATGATGCATTTTAGATCAAACAGTGACAAAAAGGTAAATAATTAAATACGTTGAATATACTGAAGAGCACAGCTCCACTCAAAGTGAGTGGGTGATTATGTAGACATTTTCCATATAGTTCTTTGGCTGAAGAAGCAAACATCAGACACCAAACAAGTCTTGAGAATATGTGTACAGGAAATGCTATGAAGAAACATTTATAGTTTAAAAAAAAAAACTACTGGGTTTGTTTTAGACAATGATACAACGATTCTAAAGCAAAAACCAGTCGAGGTCAAAAGTCCATGTAATGAGTTTAAACCCAGGATTAACACAGTAGTCCAGCTCTTTTTTTTTCCTTTTCACTTTTTGTTATATGTTCCATGATTTATTTCAGCCTCTCTTCTGTTCATTGTTACTTTAAAGTTTTTACATTATGTTTTGTCTCTCACTTAATGTCTTTCCAAGTCTTTAAAGGCTGTTAGTCTGGCTAATCTGCAATACAATTAACTGAAATTTAACTACTAAAGTCTAGTCTGTATTGTACAGGTTAAAATCATGGACAAGACACTGTTTGGGTTCTCTCTGATTAGGATTTACATAATCAAACATTAAGAGCATTTAATTGCATAATTACAGCAGTGATTAACATGGTCCAGCTGTCCAACAATTATTTTAACCCTAACTGATGCACTGAGTAGCTTCTCATTTCTTAATCAATAATGTCGAAAGGCATATCCTGTGGTCATGGAAAAGATGTTACTGTGTTTCGGAAGGGTCAAATTAATGGCATGCATGAGGCATGCCACGAAAACAATTAAGGAGATTGCTGAAATTACTGGAACTGTGTTAAGAACTGTAACACCAACACTTAATCCCTAGCAGGATAGTGCTGCATGGTCAACCGTGCAGAAGAAATTCAGAAAAGAAATCCTTAATGATTGTGATCAGAAGTCACACATGGTGTTTGTAATGTAACTTCACCATGTGTTTAAGTTCAAGAAGAAGCTGAAAAAAAAGTAATCACATTAAAAGGAAAAATTGTAACCCTCTTTAGGAGGGAGGTTTAGGGTTTGATTCCCACCTTGTGTGTGTGTGTGTGTGTGTGTGTGTGTGTGGAGTTTGCATGTTCTCACTGTGCTTGATGGATTTTCTTTAAGTATTCCGGTTACCTCATACAGTTTAAAGACATGGAAATGTGTGTGTGTGTGTGTGTGTGTGTGTGTGTGTGTGTGTGTGTGTGTGTGTGTGTGTGTGTGCGTGCAATCTGCAATGGATTGCCACCCTGTCCAAGGTATAGCCCGCCTTATCTCCTGGGATCGGCTCCAGGCCTCCTGTGACCCTGTACAGGATAAACAGTATAGAAAATGAATGAATGAATGCTTTTGAGAGATGCAAGGAAACAACACCATGTATTTCGACTTGCACTTACTTCTTCATACTTCTCTCATTACAGAGAAGCATATTAAAGTTCATTATACAGTACCTACACTGCTGATGCTGTAGGTTGACTTTAGATTAAGAGAAAAAAAAAAAAAAAGCCTACTGACCTACAAAGGCAAACGTTTATTCTATAAAAACACATTTTTAATTACATTACATTTTTTTGCTGCATTTTTTTTAAGGAGCACATTATATTCAATCATCACATCATTTATTTTCACAGACCGAAACAGCTATTAAGTGATGTTTTTGTCTTTGAGCTTAAATAGGGGGTTTAACGCTGTTGTGCAGTGCTATTAATATAATGACTATAACAATTTGTTCATTTAGTAAAGGAAAAAAAAAAAACTGTCATCCACGCTGTTCACTGAATTCTGTAATGTGAATATCGTTCATCATTAGAAAATATGTAACAGTGTAGCCTACTGGAGGAATTTTTTTCTTTACATTTTCATTAGAATTATAGTTAGATTATTAACAGTAGATTAGTATTGTAAATTTGCTAATTAATTCTGCTCAAGGATAAGATATCTTGTTAAAATGACAAAGTGATCAGCTACCTCAGCTCTGCAGGTTGTGTGTGTGTGTGTGTGTGTGTGTGTGTTACATAGACTCCTGAGATTTGTTCAGTGGTAGGTCCCTCAGGATCTTTCGTTTATTTAGCCACAGATGGTGACAGCAGAAGGATGGCAGATACTAATCTTTAATTATTTTACAGCCTGCATCATTTAGTAATCAGTCATTTGCAGTTCTTTGTGTTGTAGGCTTCATACATTAACGCACTCTGTCTTGCAGATCGCCTGGCCGGCCACACCTTCGAAACGAGACGAGTGCAAGTGGGCAGGAAAAGACCTCGGAGTAAGTAGCTCCTCTTTCGGGTATACTGTTTGGTGTATACAAAGTACAAACCGCAGGCGGGGCGTGTGTGGAGCCTGTGATTTACAACAATGACATCACTGTGCATTAATGCTGTGTTTATGGTATGTGTATGTATGTGCTGCGTGCACGGTGTATATGTTACACTGCGTGTAAAGAGGGCATGGTAATAGGAACTCGTGTTGTCTTCACTGTGTGTGTGTGTGTGTGTGTGTCTGCTCTGTTGTTCCTGCTGGACGTTTATTTACCCAGAGTGCCGAGCTTGGCAGCTGAGCCAGAACTCTTGGGGCCTAGCCTTGATCACAGACAGTTTATTTACTCAACCAGCAAATCGAGCATTCTCTTGCTTTCTGTCTATGTGTGTATCCATTTGTGTGTGTGTGTGTGTGTGTGTGTGTACATGTGTAGTGTGTAGCATCTAATGCCAATTTCATGCATGAGTTCTTTTGTAGTGAAATGAGGGGCACCAGGGGGGCATTATTATCAGAGATAACACATACCACCTGCTCTACACACACACACACACACACACACACATACACACACAAGTACACACACTCTCTTACCCACAAGCACATTCACAAGTTAATCATGCACCTAATGAGAAAATGTTCTTACATGCTTCTCTCAGATATGCATACAGTAAATACACACTGTAGAACAAATTTCCAGCCAGGCCGCGTTAAGGCTAATGCATACAGTGAAAATACTCTGGAAAGTATTTTTTTGTTGAGAGTGAGTGAGAATGTTTTATTAGAGCATTACTAAACCAGTAAGTCAGGAGTCTCTTGATTCTATTTTTGGCTCAAGGCTAGAGAAGGCCGGTCCTTCTGTACTTCTTTCTCTCTGTTTTTAAACGGTGGCTGGAATCCTGGTTACATGACCGCCAACTGTAGGTCTCATTCTTCCTCATCTTCCCGGCCTTTTAGAACTTCAGCTTTCCTTAAATATGTCTAACGCATCACTTCCCTGATTTTGCCATGCCTTGTTCTGTGTCTTGAACTCGTCAGCTTATCTCTACTTAATCTTGCTTAAAACTCAAGAGTTAAATATACTAAGAAGGACAACTGCGCAAATGTCTACGTTCTGTACAAATCAGTCTCAGTCATTCCAAAACACCCCCAGACTGATTTATGCTACGCAGAGTCTTATGGCCCACAGGGGTGTCAGCATGTATACTTGTGCGTTTGTGTGGCTCGGCAATTACACCACCAAACCGTTAGTTTTGACGGTGGGGTTTCTATGCCACTATGCTGAGTCTCTTTGTCCTGCTCTGATAATGTCTCACCAAGAATTTGCTTCCCTCTGGGAGTCTTTGTAGTGTGGTGAAGACGAGTCATGGAATTGAACATATTTACAAACTTGGATGCAATTCATTTAGTCTCCATCCAGAAATCTTTAGAAGAAGCTGGAAATGCGTTGCTACCAGATGGACAGTTGATGCAATCTGCAAGGTTGTTACATTTCTGGGGAGGCGCACGTCAGGCTATGCCATAGGGTACGCAGCTACCTGAGACCTACAGCATAAATCAGCCTTTATTGTGAATACTCTACCCCACGCTCTATTTGGCACAAAAAAAAATCCTCGACATTCTGTTCTTAAGTGGACGAAAAAATGTAAGCTTTTGTACATCTATTTTATAAACATTCAGCTACAGAATTATTGGCACCATTTATGAAATGAACAACAAAAATGATTTGATGTTCGCAACCTTAATGTTTAGTTCAAAACCAAGATTGTTTCTGGAGATCCGGAGATTGCCACCGGCAGCCAGGAGTACAAACAAGTTGGAGAGTTGGCATGCTTTGCTTTGCTTTCTCTCCCGTGTCAATCAGAGGGAAAATAACCAGTCATGGATGCCTCGTGAGCTCATGTGTGTGGAAGAGGCCTGATAGCACTTTACTCCAAATGTGGTACAATGTTCTGTGGTTGCAGCATGGCTTTTCATGTTTTGGAGGAAACACATGTTTGCCTTCATCCACTGTGGTTTCTAGTGGTTGACTGATAGGAAAGAGCTTGCTGGTATAATTAAAAAAATATATGTTGTGCTATATTAAGAGCGTATATTGTGCTATTTTTTTGTTGTCGCTTTGCAGGAACCTTTTATTTTTCTGTATAAGATATTTGTTTCAAGTAGAACCTTCTTAGGGCACTTAGAACTCATCACTATAAGAGGAATGCATTGAACGAACAATTCTTCAAGAGTGGAAGCTTATTTATAGTAAGTAGTTCCTTAAATTCTGATCAAATGAGAGAAAGAAAAGCTAATCTAAACCAAACGATCCAGATTCTCACTGGTTGTGCAGTTGTGGATAAGTTGTATAAGTTGTAAATTACAATGGAAATATATAGAATAAGAGACTGTGGTTCATCCGCACTATTGTACTTTTGTCAGCACTGCTGTTACTGAACATAAGTCAGTACCTTTTGACCGATCAGATTTGAAAATTCAGCACTTCTCAGGTATAATAATTTTATTTTCAGTGCCATGTTTCCAGCCATTAATGTAGCAGGCGTATTGTGTATGTGTAATCATACAGTAATTAGTAATTAGTTAAAAGCCCTACTAGGTGGTCCCCAGTGTGTGTTGGAGGTTTTGTGTGTTTGGAGAGCAGCAGGGAGCTCCAGAAGAACAGCTCACTGAGCCCGAGTCCCACCCCCGAGTGCTGTCTGGCAAGCGCACGTAGGCCGAGCCTTTCACACAATAACAGCTACAGGAAATTTCAAACATGTCAGTCAACACTGAGAGAAGTCTTGTTTTGTAACTTGTCCAGAATGAATTTGTTAGGAACGTGCACGCACATTTGTGCTGTTTACTGAAACAAAGCTAGAAAGATACAGGTGCTTTATAATGCTTTGTTGTGTTTGCCAAATTGATGAAGCAAAATCAGGAGGATTAGAGGTAATTATACTCTGTGTGTGGCTATAGATGATCCAAACAGCACACTAAGAAGCACTGTTAATACCTAGTTTAGTTAAATACAGTTGTCAAAGAGGTTAAAGTCATGGTTAAGATGCACAAATAAATGTCTGACAGTCAGTGGTACGTCTGGCTTCATACGAATGGTACTTTTTTAGGGTGTGTTTCTACTATTTAATCTAAGAGATACAAAAAGTAATAGCAATCATTGTGTTATGTAGAATCATCATTCTAATAGGCAGTACAGTGGCTTAGTGGTTAGCATTGTCGCCATGCACCTCCAAGTTCAATTCCTCTAAGCCTGTTTGCATGGAATTTGCATGTTCACCCCATGCTTTGGTTTCCTCTCAGAGTCGACATGCAGGTTAGGCTAACTGCCTGTAGTGTGTGAATGAGTGTGAATGCTGACCGGAGGTCCTACCACAGTTGTAAAAATGGTAATAATAGTCCAATGGTCACCATTGGCCTTCACGGTCCCTAGTTGGACTACAGAGTTCCTAGATGGATGGATGGATAGCAGTGTTGGGGGACGTTACTTTTTAAAGTAACTAATTACATTACGAAATTACTGTCTCTAAAAGGTAATCAGTTATATTACAGCGTTACTTTCTGATAAAAGTAACTAGTTAGAGTACTTTTCTATTGCAGAAAATAAAAACTCCTTTGTGATTCCTCATG
>JAOVVA010000016.1:11936946-11972979 GCA_028565275.1 Leiocassis micropogon
TGCATGTTGTTTTAGTCAAGACCTTTATAATTATTCTACCATCATCACTCAGCGAAGTTTGGCCCATAATCTGTTAATTACTAATACCTCTATCTCACCTACATGGGTTTGCGCAGTGGCCGTAAGTACGGTTTATCCTGATTCATCGCAAGTTTTGGCGCCGTGATGTTTCCATCTTTCTGCGCGTCGGTCCTCGCATAGTCAAACCACATAGGTGAGATAGGGGTATAACAGCAGGAATTACAGAGGGGGGCGGGTTATCGGGGACGGGACTTATAAAACGACTTTCACACACACACAATAACGGGTTGGGAATGACTGCTGTCTGGCTCATGGATTACATAAATGGTCTGAATAACGGATTACATTTTTGAAAAAATAACTGAATAACTGAGTATTTAAATGGCGGACCTAACATCAAAAAAGTAATCTAAATACTTTAATGCGTGGACAGTTCTAATAAGCTCTCTTTGTTAAAAGGTGTTTTTATATGTATGTTTTATATATATATATATAAAAAATTCTGATGTTAGAGAGGGATTGGTCATAGGCATGGTATAAATGCAGATGTTGACGTTTAATAACAAAACAGAAACGAAACCATTACAAACCAGAAATAAACCGACAGGTACAGTACATCGACAAGAATCAAAACGGTAAACCAAACAGAACACAACAAGGCCAGAACTAGGTGTGAGCACAGCGCTGGAACTGGAGCTTGGCACAGGCACAGGACCTGGAGTTGAGATGTCACCTTATGTTCTTTTGGGAATAACTTGGTGCCAGTATGACCCCCTCAAAGCCAGGACGCTTTGTCAACATACCATCCCTGAAGCCCTCCAATGGCACCAACACAAAATCGTCAAATCTGGGGAACATTGCAGGTGTAACATCCTCAAATCCTGCCAGGGGTGCCAGCATGGTGCTCTCAAAGCCAGGATGCAATGCAGGAATGATGTCCTGGAAAACTGGCAGTAGGTGCAAGCATGGTGCTCTCGAAACTGGGCTGAGCTGCAGGTATGATGTATGAAGCCAGATGGTGGAAAATGCAGTACTCATTGACAGAGGGTCCTGCTAGGCTAGACTGAGATTGTGCAGTGCCTGGATGAGATGATGTAGGGCAAGGCTTAGGTGAGGCAAGGCAAGGCTCAAGCAATCCAAGTCTTATCTTGAACAAAGCAGGGCATGCTGTATGTCAGACAGCGTATGATATGAAACAGGACATGGATCTGAGGCGTTTTGGTCCGTCGACATGCCATCCGGCACATCGGGCGACAGATACTTCCTACCCTGGGGATATATCTGTTGTTTCTTAAGGGGTTGTGTTGTCAGCTCAATGCCCAATTGTCATTCACACACTCCTGGCAAATTAGGAATGCCGGGTAGCCTAACCTAAATGTCTTTGGACTGTGGGAGGACACCGGAGTAAAAAACCCTGAGGTAGGAGTCGAACCCTGACCCTGGAGGTGTAAGGTGCTAACCACTAAGCCACCCTGCTGCCGGATATACTTGGCTGACATCTGAGTTCTCATGGCATGATTCAGGCAGACAAGAACAGGACTGAGTCAAAGCAAAACAGGGCTTAGGTAACAAAGAGCTGACAGGAATTATGTCTCTAGGGTAACAGGACAGACATCTCAGGAGAAAAATTAGTTTAGGTTAGCCAGGTTAACAAAGGTTAACCTGGCTAACAGGAAGCATTGTCAGGCTAACGAGGCTATCAAGAAATATGTCTAAGCTAACAGGAGCTTAGCATCTCCAGGCTAATATCACTAACAGGAACCATTTCTTGGCTTATAAGACTCAACGTGAACTAACATTAACATGACTAACAGGACAAAGTGCAGCGCTAACAAGGTGAATAGGACAGAGTTCAGGGCTAAAAAGACATGCAAAAATGGGATTTAACACTTTCTTGAGACTTGGCATTGGAGGTCTCCCTGTGGACCTCCATCTGGAGTTGAGCCAGTTGAGGGGCGAGCGGAGCAGAACCTTTTGCTCCTAAAGCTCCAGCAGCCATTCCACCGTCTGGTGTGCCACAATAATCAGCTGCTAATCCTTCTACTGATAAAAAAGGAATAAACATGTTGTGTACTTACAGTTGAGTACAAAAATAAAAATATCTCGACACAGAGTTTAGTGTTCATTAAACGCTGCTTTCCTTTTTTTAAAAATGCTGTTACAAGCTGCAATTACTACCAAGCTCAAATGTTTGCATTCCTATCTGGTATATTCTAGTCATTGTTTAAATGTGCTTTTTTAATTGTCTGCTGATTCAAAACGTTCAGCATGTTTGCTTATTTAAGACTTGAAAAGTGTATACAGGCTCAAAATCTCAAGAAGTCTGCATTGAAGCAGTCAAGTTAAGCACTACTGGAAATGAGCAAAACAACCTTTACGGAACCTAAAACAGAAAGGGATAAAATAATACCAAGAGCTTTAGGGAGATTGTTAGTACAGTAAGAGTGATAACCCTCATTCGAAAGTGAATGAAACCTGGGTACAGAGACCAGAAGGTGGACGCAGACATGCATGCATACTGTACTGTACATACAGTACCCTACAAAACTAACACAAGCTGTTTCAGAGCTTCAAAGATAACTGAAACTAACAGGAGGCGACCTGACAAAAGCCTTTTTTATTTTAAACATGTGTCATTTTGTACTTGTGAAAATGAAAGCAAATGTGTGAAATCTGACTCAAATTAAATGTCTTCTTAGATCCATCGTTTTGGAAGAAGGGTGTGCAAACTTTTGCAGTACTGTACTTTAGAGCTGCATTGTAACAAGTAGCATTGGTGCGTGTGACATTTACGGTATTATAATCACTTTTATTTTTCCTGATGTCCTTTGGGAGGGACGTCATAAAACATTACGTTTGTGTGTTTCTGTGTTTGTGTGCGTTTGTGTGTACAGTACATTTGGTGAGTGGATACCGTTCCGATTGCCAGAGAATCTATTGACATTGTTAGTGTGTGAGTGAACTCTGTGATTACACCAGTTTATTTTTTACGGCTTTTTTCCCCTACTTTTTCACACTGCTTTGTTGGTGTGTTGTTTTAACTTCTGATATAATTTTGCCCATATTGCCTACTTTTGGTGTCCATACTTTTTCTCATCATGTTTGAATCAGAGAAAGAGAAAATAAAACGAGACAGATGGCAACATCACTAAATGACATTTCTGTCAGACAGCCTACACCACCAGACTGAATTATCACTGTTTAAGCAGATGGGTTGTTCTCCTTTTTTTAACAAGAAGGGTGTATGTGTGTGTGTGTGTGTACATGGAAGTATGTGTCCTTGAACATGCACACGAAAGAATCTATACCTCTGTGCTTATGCCTGTGTATGGACATGTGTGTTAAGCACACATCATTACATGCATAATCATCTGGTTTGAGTGTTTCCTGTGTTAAATGAATGTTTGCACGATGTAATGTGTGTTTATTATTGTGGGATTCATCCTTCACATGTCTCTTAATTAAATGAACCTTGAAGTCTTTCATGGACTAAGCAATCACACGCACACATCGGTTTCCTCTCTGACTCGTGTGTACCGCAATGGGATTATCCACATGTGCTGTCCATTTAAGTCTCATCAAATCCAGATACACACTAATGCTAGTGAGCTGTGAGACTAAGATGGATAGGACGGGTTGAACTGTAATCAGTCCTTCTGTGGGAATTCACCGGGTTTTTAATGACACTTCATGTTGAAATGTTACGTTTAAAAGGCAGTTGTATGTATACGTTACAGTATGTTTACATGTTCTCATAATGTATATATACATAAGGGGCGTACAAGTCAAACTGGGACTTGTGAATGAAGGCATGAAAACGATTGACATTTTTTTGAGACTCTTAGCCGCGGTGAAATCCGAATGGTAGTAAGGCAGTATGTCTCTGAAATATGTGAAACACCTGATATTTGAAAATCGACTGACAACTTGATGAGCTGTGCAATCATTCGCAAACACCGCATGAACATTACAGGAACTCGGCTGGGAGTTATTACCACATCCCCTGTACAGTCCTGACCTCGCTCCAAGCCATTTCCACATGTTTGGGCCATTAAAGGAGTTCCTGGGGGGCCAGTGTTTCAGATGTGATGCATGCAGTCTAATAGTGGCTCTGATGTAATAAGAAAAATTTCTACCTTGATCGTATTCAAGCACTAGTGAAATGCTGGGATAAGTGCATTAGTGTAGGAGAGATAAATAAAAGAGTATTTTTGACTGTTCACTGATATTATGCGCAATCAAAATCCTGGTTTGATTTGAATGCCTCTCATATATATTATTTTCTATTATAGTAGAGTATAAAAGATGGAATGCTTTTTTTTTTTATCTAAGAAAGGTAAAATAAAAAGATCGCAGATGTCCTTCCAACAGGCAACAATCCAAAACATAATGCAAGATCGTGTGAATATGTTAAATCATATAGAGAAGGCGCATGGTTGGTTTACAAGCTGTGTTGTATGTCCTTTTCAGAAAGAGTGCTCCAACTTTGTGCGCGTGCTGCAGTCCTTCAACCAAACACACCTATATGTGTGTGGCACAGGAGCTTTTCACCCCATATGTGCCTACCTGGAGATAGGCAAAAGAGCAGAGGTATGCACACACACACACACACACACACATAAAACCTGCAGAGCTGCAATACTATATCACTTATCATTTGAACAAGATATTTTATCTGCCTCTCATGTAACACGTTTTTCAGACAGATTCACACACTGCCTCTATAAGCATAGCGAGATTAATTATTCAGAGGATATAATCTCAGGTTAACACTTCCGCTGACGCCTTGTGAATGATTTCAGCAGAAAAGTGCAACATGAGAGAAAGGGAGAAAAGCACATTTGTTGAAAAATGGTGATTCATATCAGGAAAGTGAGCTTGGTCTTTCTGGGCTAGTGGAAAATAGCTATGCTTCTGCCCTGGTATTTTGTATTGCTGCTTAATTTTAGGGGTGGGACTTATTTTGTTCATGATTATGGTCAATATAGAACATTGCACAGCTGGATATTTGAACTGCTGGAAATAGAGAATATACTATACTGTAACATAGAATATTTTGTATATAAATTTCATTTGGCAACACTACAGGATCTCTTGAACTTTAGCATTAATAGAAATAACGCTGCCAGACTGGACTCAAAACAATGCTGAAGGCATCCAAAATCTGCACTATACAGAATCTGCACTATACACCATACAGTTCTTGCAAGACCTATTCCAGAACAGCTGACCTTCAGGTCTTAAAATAATAACTGACTGTTGTTGTTGTTGTTGTTACTTACTTAACTAATGCCATATGTTCTAGTTTTGAAAAAATCCGGTATTGTTCTAGAATGTAGAAATTTAATCGAAACTCGTGTCCAGACTTTTGACTGGTATTATATATCTGTCAAATCTTAACCGAAATAACCAATGTTAATTCTATCCATGGCACAAAAAAAAACAAAAAAAAAGAAAGTTAAACACAATGTGGAATGGTGTTATAGAAAAATAATCAATGATGGAACAGTGTGACACAAAGCAGAATTAAATAAACGTCCTGTAAAGGAACGCTTCTCTATGTCATCAAGAACAAGTAGTTTTTATACTACTCATAGGATAGCCTAATATAATTTAGAAAGTTCAAACCACAGGTAATATGATGTTACCAATTTTAACTGGTATTTTTATTTCTAAAATGTTCAGCTCCTCTTTTCCAGGATAATATTTTCAGACTGGACACATCCCACTTTGAGAATGGCCGTGGGAAAAGCCCCTACGACCCGAAAATGCTGTCATCCTCTCTGCTCATTGGTGGGTTTCTGCAAAAGGCTTGTGATTCTCTTGCTAACTCATAAATTGGCTTTGATACCCAGTGCTCCTTTTTCCCTAATTGATAGATGGGGAGTTATATTCTGGAACTTCAGCAGACTTCATGGGACGAGACTTTGCCATTTTCCGAACCCTCGGAGCTCATCATCCGATCCGGACAGAGCAGCACGATTCCAGATGGCTAAACGGTAAGGCAGACAGCCGATGATTGAGAGGAGAAAAGCAAGTAGGTGAGAGTGTGTCTATGCGAAACATTTCTGCAAAGGAGATTAACTCCCGCTGAATGTTTCCTCTGACAGATTGTCTGAATTAGTTGGGACTTACAAGAGACAAAAGGTCAATTTCGTCTTTAAGAGGCCGCATCGTATTTTCCCAGGATGCTAATCCCCCTCTCATCTGTCCCTGTTATCGGTTCTTATTTCAGCCATCAAACGCCCAGACCCTGGGTCACCATCACTGCCATAAACACTGCCATATTGTCATGAGAAAAGATGCTTTTGTAAAGGTATTCTTCACACCTTAATCCCTGTCATCTGTTGCCACGGATACGTCAGATCTCACCTTCATTGTGCCTCCCTGAATGCTGTCTCTCCATCACAAAAGAGTCAGTGCCGTTCACAGGATTAGTCCGATGGCCGTTCTATCAAGCCCTTATCAACAGACACATGGTCTCTTAACAAAACTAATGCGCTGTATTCAGGAGCCATTGACTGTTTGCATCAAAGAAGCATTTTGTCTACTCGTTTTCATTTATTTTTTTTAGATAAGATAAAATAATAATAATAAAGATAAGCTCTTCACCATGCATTCAGAATTCACATTTCTACCTTGTTTAAATAAATTAGAAGTTTCTCTTTTATAGTTTAATTTAACATTTGCTAATGTGAGGTTTGTGCAACCTCAAATATTCATTAAAACAATAAGAATAATAAAGAAATTATGCTACTAAAGTTGCAAAGGCTGGGTAGATCTACATTGCATTTTTGTTAATACATTGTCACATCCAGACAAACACTTACTGTATTATATGATGATATGCATATGTCCATTCCACTTGATGATTTCCATCAGAGAACAGGAACACTTAAATTACATTGCACTTCAGTTTAAATGTGTTGTCGTGATGTTTTCCAAGCATCTCTTAATAGTTAAGGTGAAAAACAGTAACAGAAATCATGAATTATAACCAATATTTTTTTGGTATATGTTTGCCAGATCCCAGGTTTGTCGGCATCCACCTCATCCCTGAGAGCGATAACCCAGAGGACGACAAAATCTTCCTGTTCTTCAAAGAGAATGCCATGGACGGAGAACACACAGGCAAAGCCACCATCTCCAGAATAGCACAACTGTGTAAGGTAACAATACACATATCTCCACACCTTGATACAAGCATAACCTCTTGACAAATTTATGAACTCTTGGCTCCCAAGTGGTTGAAAAACACTTTGATTTAACAGCAGAATGATGGTCCAGACATCCATGGTTGGGTATCACAATTTTCCAGGGTGGAAAGGGTGCTGTCAGTCAAAACGTCAAATTGGCTTGGAAGAAGCATGTGTTCGTCTTCACCCTGCCAATTATTGTAGTAGTAGGTGCATCACGATTTAGCTACTGGATTGAAATTAGCAAGACCAAATTGGGGAAAATATGGAAAACTTTTGACCCTTAACTATTCATTATATCTGTACATGATGTGTGTGTTTGTGTTTGTTATCCAGAACGATGAGGGTGGACATAGGAGTTTGGTAAACAAATGGACTACATTTCTAAAAGCTAAACTGACCTGTTCCGTCCCTGGGCTCAACGGCATCGACACACACTTCGATGAGCTCCGTAAGTGGGTGTTCATTTTTACACTCGAAAGAGCTACACTATATTAAACTACTTAACATCCAAGAGTAATGAACTTTGATGTGTTTTGTCCTTTCAGAGGACGTGTTTATAATGAGCGCCAAAGATCCAAAGAACCCAGTGATCTATGCGGTCTTCACTACCTCCAGGTAAAAGCAATCTTCTGTCTTTTTTGTTTTACCTTATCACAAGTACACACATGTCAGATACACACCATGATGCAGCTCAGCTCTTTAGACATGTCTCCTTCCTGTCCTCTTTTTTTCTCCTATTCGAACTCCTATTTACAGTACCTACTGCCTGATCGGTAGCATCTTAGCCCAGTCTGGAGGAAATGAGATTAAAATGGGAAGCCAAGTGGAACAAAAGCAGACAAACTAGTTACATGAGAGAGCCAGACTTTGAGGATAATGGATGAGCATGCAGTTCTTTCACACATATTGCCTGTGCGCGCGCGTGTGTGTGTGTGTGTGTGTGTGTGTGTGTGTTTATGCAAGTGAGATATGAGGAAGAGAGCAAGCACATCATGATTAATTACTGTCAAGCACCAAGAAAAGCAGTGCGGTCAGCCAGAGCGAACTCAGCACTCCCGCCTCGCCGTATATCTAATATATGCAAAGAACACAACCCTCAAAAATTCAATTACCAGCTTTGAGGAATTAGCCTGCTTTAATTGGCTTTCTAAGTGCCCTGTTCGAGAGATGAATAGAAGTGCATTCTGAGGAATGGCATTTAATATTACCGCTTAATGAACCTACAGGCTACAGCACTGGATCAATGTTTTATCTCAGTGTGTGTGGGTGTACGTGTCTATATAGGTCTATGACCTTGCCTGCATAGGAAGTGAATCAGTATGATAATTTTCCCTGTGCTAAATAGATTTTTTTTTTAACTAACTAACATTGTTTGAATGCATTCAAGTTCCAAACACACATAATTTTTCTTTCTTTCTTCTGTTAAACTAATTTTTTATTTTTTTTTATTTTTGGTTCTTCTGGACAGTAATATATTTCGTGGGTCAGCGATCTGCATGTACAGCATGGCGGATATCAGAAGGGTGTTTCTGGGCCCCTATGCCCACAGGGATGGTCCAAATTACCAGTGGGTGCCCTTCCAAGGCAGGGTCCCATACCCCCGCCCTGGCACAGTGAGTTTCTTCCTCTGAATAATTAATTTTGTACTTAAGTATAAAATAATATCACACTCTTGTATATTTAACCTCCTTGTATACACACTACTGTACTCTGGTTATATAAATTTTACCACAGTGCTATTAAACAGTGTCAGCATTTAGTACCGGTAAAGCTGTAACTTTCAGTTTTCTCACACTGGAACGTGTGACAAAAATCTTCAAGACAAAAGACTTTGCACTTTCCATTTTTCTGATTAATATGACAAGCTGATTTCTTTTTGTCTTATTAACTTCAAAAGTGAGACAAAAAAAAACTGCTAAGGGGAATAAGTCTCATGTCATGTTGCATTCTATTCCTTACCTATGGCTAGACCAGAGAATCCACAGCTGAATTCATTTCATCTTCAACTTCTTCTCCACCTTCCACAGTGCCCCAGTAAAACATTCGGTGGTTTTGACACCACCAAAGACCTGCCAGATGATGTTATCACGTTCGCCCGTCTGCACCCTGCTATGTATAACCCAGTGCAGCCGATTGGTGGACGACCCATCGTGGTGCGCACAGATGCAGAGTACCAGTTCAGTCAGCTGGTGGTGGACCGTGTGGAGGCTGAGGACGGGCAGTATGATGTTATGTTCATCGGCACAGGCTAGTCACTATTCATCATAATACTGAGGAATTAGACATGGCTTTGGAGCAGATATTATGTTAAACAGACATTTTAAGTATAGTAACATCAACACGGTAATGCCATAATGCTTGTGTATGATGACAGGTGTATCAGCTGGAGTGCTACAACAGCTTGCATACTCTACCAGTCGAAAGTTTGGACACAACTTCTAATTCGATGGTCTATTCCTGATTTTTTATTATTTAAATTATTAATTTATTAATTATTAATAATCTCCTTTAAACAGTTGATATGGAGATGTATCTGCTACTTATGTTATGTAAAGTCTTCATAACGGCTCTAACCTGAGGTTTGTTTATTGGTGATTTCTGAGGCTGGTAACACTAAATGAACTTCTCCTCTGTAGCAGAGGTAAGTTTTGGACTTGCTTTCCTGGGAAGGTCTTCATGAGAGCCGGTTTCATCATGGAGCTTGATGGGTTTTGCAAATGCACTTGAGAAAAACTGTTCTTCCAAGAACTGTTCCAGAACAGAAGACTTTCATGTTTTTAAAATAATGTTATTTGAATAATGTAAATTAACATTCTTACTTAATTATATAATACCATATGTGTTATTTCATAGTTGTAACATAGTTTCATAGTTATCCGAACTTGTGTCAAAATTTTTGACTCGTATTGTAAGTGTTCACCTTTCTTAACCTTTTTTCACATTTTGCATTGTTACGCTCTGAAACTGAATAACACCTACTTGGAATAATATGTCATGATCCCATTAGTTCTGGTGCAACAGCTATTGAAATGGAGAGCTACAACGTCTCTGGAAATGTATCAGTCATGGTGTATAAACAAAAAAGACACACTAGAATTCACTGATCAGTTGGCGAATGGGAGTAGTCGTAAATGCAACCAAGTGTCCAAGGATAATTCTGAACATAACGCTTCGACCACCATGAGTAGATGGTATTTTCAGTTGGTTTAGAATGTTAGGTCAGTAGTGTTTTAAGGTTGTTACGTCATTAAATTGGCCAATGAGTTCACTATATATATGTATGTACAGATATGGGGACAGTTCTGAAGGTGGTCACCATCCCTAGAGAGAGCTGGCATGACCTGGAAGAGGTGGTACTGGAGGAGATGACAGTGTTTAGGGTAACAGCACACATGTAGTTCCCTAATCTATACTATACAAGATAGAAATTTAAGTATATATGTGGTATATAAATGACCCTAATTTGTTTATTCCTTTCTAGGAACCCACGCCTATAACGGCTATGGAACTCTCCACTAAGCAAGTAAGTCTACAGTGTAAGTCTAGTTTGGCTTATGCAATTGGATATTGGTCCAAACTCACTAGCTTGTGCTTCCTTCCAACAGCAACAGCTGTACCTGGGATCAGCTGTGGGAATATCGCAGATGCCACTCCACCGCTGTGAGGTGTATGGCAAAGCGTGTGCTGAATGCTGTTTGGCCAGAGATCCGTACTGCGCCTGGGACGGCACGGAATGCTCCAGATACTTCCCCACCGCTAAGAGGTCAGGACTTGCATTTAGTGCAAATCTTTGCATACCCGTAGGGGAAACCGAATAAGACAAAAGTGTTTTGTAATCAGAATATTTTTTCATTTGTCATCCAAAATGCATACAAGATTTAAAATTGTGCCATTAATTTATTTCATACAGGCAATCAGCCTGTCTGGAAATAAACCAGCATTTAAAGCATTCATTCAACTTTCCGCAGTCTGACCGCCACACATCACTCCACAAGAACTTACTCGTGCCAAGCAGTACAAACTCTACCCCAAAATATACACATTATGCCCCTGTTATACTATACATACACCATACACCACCCCCAGAGTCCATTTCTGCAGTTTTTAAATATAATCTACCACCTACATCGCTTATACCACAGGATAGGAGTTCCACCTGTTTCAGCATTGGCTATATAAGACACACAGAGAGCTCTTCACCATAAGCACATATCTTCACTACTGAAAAGTATACACCTCTTTCCATCCTTTAGTGCGGATACCATTTGCAGCCATGATATTCAGACATTTCCTTTTTTGGGAAATGTGGGCACGATGACACCCACCTCATCAAATACCTAAGAAATATTTAATTGCACCAACTTAGTAATGAAGAACAGACTTCTCATGCTTTACACTCGTCCTGTAAGTCAGAGATATGTGTGTGTGTGTGTGTGTGTGTGTGTGTGTGTGTGTGTGTGTGTGTGTGTGTGTGAATGGATGGATGGAATTACAGGGTGTGACACATCAAGACAGAGTAAGATGCCATGTAAGATTTAAATAGTGATATATTCAGGTTATGCAAAGTAAATCTGATCCAGAGGTCTAGCTGGTGGGATTTCAGGTTTGGACCATCGTGAATGTTTTTTTTTACACTTCCAAATGTTCAGTGAGTGGTTAACATAGCAGACAAGCAGCACAGATGATTACATACATCCAACATGACTGGTTTTGCACAGACATTGTGCTCACTATAGTAATAAATGGGTTACAGACCTCTCATTGGAAAATTTGATTGGCTACTATCCATTATGGTAAAAAATAAGATTAATCAATCAGGATAAATATTCTTTTTCATCTCAGTTTGAAAGAGTTGACAGATTGGTGGTGTACCGAAGAAGGGGATAAAATATGGGAAGATCTGGTCCTGCGTTTGGAGTCATTTTACCCCACTGACTAATTTGATATTTTACCCCTCTGCAGTGAAACTCTCATAAAGGTTACTGACACTTTAACATTATAACATTGTAGATAAAATATAGATTATCAATTGTGAGATTGATAATAATAATAATAATAATAATAATAATAATAATAATAATAATAATAATAATAATAATATGCTATTATTATTAGTAGCAGTAGTAGTAGTACTGAAGCCAGGGACCTCTGTATCTCTGAAGAAAATCCTACAAAACCTTTTATCAAAGTTTCATTTTATGAACTATTCAAATATTAATCTCACTGACTTGTTAAGTTATTGGGGCTTGGATTAAGCCCATTTAATTCAAGGCATCAGTCAAACAGTTTAATAACTATAAGAATACATTTAATAATTAATACGACTTTGATAATAGCGGGTTGTGCTTTTCACTGTTTAACAATATTTAAAAAATCACCTACCCCCTGGCTATGCTTCACAGACCCCACTCTGAGAACTACTGCCTTAAATAATTAAAATGCAAAATAATGAATACCATCACCAAACTGCAGGAGCCTGTCGCCCATTTCAGTGTAATTGTACAGATCATGCTGTGATTTTTATTCAGCATATTTCCCCATCCCCCAAATTTAATTCTTGGCTATGCCATTGGTCTAATTTCTGCATTTTTCCCGAAAACGCCTGTTAAAGAACCACAGCATGATCCAGTGCAGGAAATCCTTGTAATTATTTTTACGCATTTCTAAAATAAAGGGACATGAGACTGTGCCTCCGTCTCCAAAGTGTGGCAGCACAAAGATAGCATATTACTGCAATAAAAGGCCTAACTTCAGCCTGGACCAGGCTCAAGACTGAAAGAGGTTTCCAAGACTGCAGACTCCCATTTTAACTGGACATCAGTAGGGACTGCAGTGTGGAGGCCCATAATGAATCAATGGAAAGTCTCCCAGCCATGAATCATTTTGCTTTGTGCACCAACTGGCCTTCCAGCATTTGGTGCGTTTGCCAGCGCATTTTCTTTCCTCGGCTAAGAAGTAATGAGCGCTTCTAAAGTTGATTTCCTAGATTGGAGCAACAGTGCACTCTGGTGGTGTCGTGTGGTCCGTTTCTCACAACTGGGAAAAATGTGAGCCAGGAACATGCATTAACCAAGTGTGTGATGCTGATTGCTAATTCATTTTCTATAACAGCAACTCCCACAGAAATTCAAGCTGTAATGTTTATATTAATATACTTGTTTTAATCAAATATATAAGGGGCATTCAAGTCAAACCAGGACTTTTTCCACCTTTTCTCTATATAATCCTCTGCTACATTAATGCACTTATCCCAGTATTTCACTGGTTCTTGGATACCTTTCAGGTAGAAAGTTTTTTAAGTATACTGGAGCCATGATCACGTCTGAAACACTGGCCTCCCAGGAACTCCTTTAATGGAAATGGCTTGGAGCGAGGTCAGGACTGTACAGGAATGTGGCATAACATGTAATGTGCAAGTGGCGTTTGTGAATGATTCGTTACTGATATGATATGGACTGGTTACAGTTCCCACAGACAGACACATCTCTTTAGTAAGTTTTCCAACGATTTTCTAGGATCAGGCGTTCGACTCGCTGAATGTTCGCTGAAACATCTGCAGCAGGCTCCGAGCGACCTCGTCTGGGATCGTCATTCACAGATGTACAGTCTTCTTTAAAACTATGCACCATTCACGTTTTACTGCAGTTAAGAGAGTCATCACCGTACTGTGCTTGAAGCCTTCTGTAAATGTAACATTTTTTTATGCCTTCATTTACGAGAAATTTCCTCACAGGTCTCAGCTTGACTTGAACGGCCCTTATATACTTAGCAGTTTTGGAAGGAGTCTCGGCATGAATGCTTTGTAATCTCCAAAGGTCCAGCTGTAACTTTTCCACACTGGAAAGTGGATTACAGTTTCCTCAGTTACATGACAAGTTTGTTTTTTTCTTCAAAAAGAATAAAAATAGAGGTTGATGCGGAAATTACTGCTTATAAGTGCTATAATGTAAATAAGGACAGGAACGAACTAGTTTTGTGGACGTTTTACAAAAGTTGTGACTATAAATGGATAAAACCGAAAATAATTTAGTACTGTTGGCAAATTGCTTTATGGTAAGAGGAACAAAGCATGCTTTGTTTCAGGTTACATTACAAAACCCCACCATTGATTATTTTCCTATGCATGCTCCACTGAATGCCAACATACTATTTGTTTATTTAGTAACTATTATAAATTATTCAGTAGTACAGTGAAACTAATAGAAAGAGTAAGCTTCATCTTTTGTCTTGAATTACATGAACAACTTTCTCCTCCAGGAGAACAAGGCGTCAAGATATCAGAAACGGAGATCCTCTGTCCCAGTGCTCCGATCTGCAACACAATGGTAATCATTCACACATACAGCATGAAGTGCACACACAAAAAGATCAATCAAAAGAAAAATGTATTACTGGTGACTGAACGCATATGTATGTCTGGTTTGTTTGTTTCAGATGATCTGGAGGGTTACAGTGTTGAAGAGAGGAATGTCTACGGGGTGGAGAACAGCAGCATGTTCCTGGAGTGCAGCTCGAAATCTCAGAGAGCTCTCATCTACTGGCAGCTCCAGAAGCCCGGTGATGAACGAAAGCTTGAGGTAACACATGCACACACATTTGGTCCAATTATAACAATAAATCTTTAGATTTGAAGGTTTTTATGATTAGTCTGAGTAATTCGGGAAATGCGGATCTCTTGAGATTTTAACGCACTACAGTATAGTCTATAGTGTTTACACAGAATGATGCAAGAATGGAATAAAAATGTTACATTTACTTAAATAACCACTCATTAAAAATGTTGTGAACAGAAAAGCATCTTCTAAATATATCTGCATGACTGTATGCATTGCACTTCTGCCACATGAATGGCTAATTGGATCAATGCATGAATAAGCAGCTCTGTTCTGTTGAGCGTGTATTATAAGTGATTTGATGAATTCGAATGGAACCTTTTAATTATTTTGCTTGACATATAATGGTTAAAACATGATACACTGGCCCATAAATGATCAAATATAACAACCCACTAAAACATAGTTATATGTACATTAAAATAATGTAGAAAAAAACACACTGGTGAGGCAGCACAGTGGCTTATTGGTTATCATTGTCGTCTTGCACCTCCAGGACCTGGGTTCGATTCCCACCTCGGGTCTGTGTGCATGGAGTTTGCATGGATGTTCCCCCGTGCTTGGTGGGTTTCCTTCAGAAATAAGATGTTTGCTGTTATTCTGACTTTCGGAAAAAACTGCTAGGAGTTAGGGCCTCAGCCAGATGTCTTGTTCATTACTTCTGTTTTAAAAGAGATCCTATTGAGAGCCATCTCTGTTTTGTGTAAAACATTTCATGACTGTGGCTTTTTCTAAATATTTCGTCTGTACTGTACATGTGATTTAGGATTTAATTTCAATCTTACTTTACTCACTCACTCAATCAACTTAATTATCGTCTAGTTAATTAACTAGACGATACACTTTACCCTGCATTCAGGGTCGCAGCAATCTTACCATGAAGTTTTTCCACTGCATTTTCTTTTCTGTGACTGTTCAAAGCGATTACCATATGTGTCACACTAAATGAAGTCAAATAAATGTAGACCAAATATCATAAATATTAAGCAATGTAATAAACTTCTAGTGAATGATGGCACAGATTGGTATTAACTCATAATTTGTATTCATCTCAAATCTAATTTGTAGCCCCTGCTAGTTATAATATGGGCACAGGGCATAACCTAGATAATGACTGAGGCTAATTGTTTAGCTAGCATTAAAACGTGTGGGTTTAAATTTCACAATATGGTGACTTAGCACTCTCGCCTCGTACCTCCAGGTTTGGGGGTTCCAATCTCACCTCTAGTCCTGTGTGTGGAGCTTGCATGTTCTCCCTATGCTTGGTAGGATTCCCATAGTTTAATGACTTGCTGTCTAGGTTGATTGGCGTTTTTAAATTGCCCTGGGTACTCATGCCCTACGATAGGTTGTGACCCCATCCAGGGCTGTGCACCACATTTTAACCTAAATTGCCTGGGATAGGCTCCACCCCTGCCATGACCCTACAGAAAGTGGTATACACAATGGATGGATGGATATAAACAGTTTAAGGGAAAATTAACAATGAGAAAATTTTAAAAAATCCCATATCCCACCACCCCAGCGTCAACCCACACACACATACACACACATACACAGCTGTATTGCTTTTAAAGATAGTAATCTTAAACAGTACTAAAGTGACCCTGAAATAGTAATGATGATAATTTAATAACTCTCCTTTTACATCCTTCCCACTGTGAAAAAAAGCTTTCTCACTTAACTTTCAACAATACTTTCAGCTCAGAGATGATCCTAAACCCCCAGAAACCAGCAGGCAGAAACAGTTACAGTTATTAGTTTATAATAATTATCAATGGAATTCTACAATAGAACTTATAGAACAGCGTATAAAGAGAATGCAGTAAGCAACAGGGTTTCATATTTTTACATTTTAACTGTCTGTTTCAGATTAAGTTGGATGAGAGGATGAGTCACACCGAGCGTGGCTTGTTGATCCGCAGCCTGACACAAGCCGACACCGGAGTGTATCACTGCCATGCTGTGGAGCACGGCTTTATCCAGCCGCTCCTGCGCCTCACTCTGCAGGTCATCCCATCTCAACGCGTGGGGGAGCTGCTCCTGCGGACCGGTGCTGCCGATCGCGACTCACCTGCCAAACAGAAGATTTGGTACCGAGACTTCCTTAGTCTGCTGGAGCACCCAGACCTCAACAGTGTCGATGAGTTCTGCGAGCACGTTTGGAAAAAAGAGCGCAAACAACGTGGCAAGAAAGGTCAAAAAGCAGGGCTCGGGCACTCTCAAGCTCAGGCACAGAAGAGTAGCCAGAATTTACAGACTTCAGCTCAGATTCAAAGCGATGGCCCAAAAGCAACAAATGTTCCAAATCTGCCCAAAATGCAGAGAAGCCAAGTCCCACAGGGGACCACAAGCACGGACAACCAGGGCCCCAAGCCGAGTCCAAGCACCACCTCGAAACTCCCAAATGCTCAAGCAACCCAGACCCATAGTCAGGGAAAGAGGGGCAACTCACCAGCCCGAAGAACACCAGCCAGCACAGCCAAATGGAAACAGCTCCAGGAGAACAAGAGGGGGCGCAACCGGCGTACGCATGAGCAACAGAGACCACCCCGCAGTGTGTGAGACAAGATAACATACACACACACATGCAAACACATCAGACCCATTCATTCACACACACCGACATCATTTCAGCAGCCCTCATACATGTGAATGTTGCAAACGTTGAAATAAAAGCACAAAAATACTAGTCATACTAGTGGAAGAAGTTCGTCACTGCTTAACCAGAGGAAGCACAATTACGGTGACAGAACGGTAAAAACATTTATCGGTTACGTGTATAGTTGTGGACTGATACACCTTCCTGTACATAGAAATGTTTCTAGAGTGTATGAGTCCCCTAAGACTCTTTATTCCTGGAGCGAGAGAGGGGAATCACCATTTCCATGACTGCTTCCTCTGCTGAAACATCCATGGTCGAAAAAAATCTTACACGGAAAACCAAGATGATTTATTCAGGAATAAAAACTGAATGTTGACTATTTACTTAAATTCTTCCTGGAGGATTGTACCTGTTACTACGAGCTCTGGATCAGACAATGTGAACTGCCTTCCAGCTTGAAAGAAAATTATATATATATATATATATATATATATATATATAAATCGAAACTACGGGAACTGGAGTCCGATTCAAAATGGCAGTGTTATAGGAGTAACCATAGCGGACACTGTATAGGAAAATAACTGTGTATCCATGCATACAAGACATGGTTGGATAAAACATAGGCATGTGTTGCTACCAGCCCGTCAGCCTCTTGTAACCCTTTGACTTAAATGTTAGCCTAATTATTTGTTGTATATTCATAATAAATGACTCGCCCAAGAGGACGAAGAAGTCCTTGAAGTCCTAAGTATGTTGTGCATGATGTTTAATTGAATTTTTTTTTTTCTAAATTAAATTGCATAGCAAAACACAGTTTCAAATTACAGGGGGTCTTAAGAATATGAGTATTTTATTTCATTTAAAATGTCATAAAAAAGAAATGTCTTGTGCCAACCATTGCATTGAAGGTGCTATATTTGGTTATCGCCACCTCATCTCTCTTTTTTTTTCTTTCTTTTTTTTGTGTCATACAAATGTGCTATCGCAGTCTATGTTGTAGCTTAGGCTGAAAGTGTAAATATATACAGTCAGACAACACATGACTATTTATTGCTGATTTTTAAAGGGTTACAGTTATTTTTGATATTGTAATGTTTTAAGCTCGAATTTAAACAAAACTGAATGAAATATGATAAAGCACATGGATGGACCAATAATCTTTGCCTTTTTTTTTTTTTTTAAGTTGAACTTATTAACACATTACATCTAAGAACCGAGAAACATGCAACTCATTTTTTCATACCTTTAATTCCTGTCACTGACCTCTTTGTCTCTCTTTACTCTTCATCTTTTTTTCTGTAATGCCCCCCAAAATGAATCTGTCTATATTTCTGTATTTGTATGAATGACTCATTCATGAAATTGCAAAATATTATGGAGCTATGAACAATTTGTAAGAATGCCATTAGATGTGAGACTTCCTGTAGAAATGTGTAGGCTAAACGTCTGACTGACAGCCACTGAGTACGAACCGCATGTGCATTCGAACCCTAGTGTATCCCCTTTACTGTCAGTGTTTCGTGTGATAATGTCTTTTCCATGAATATAAAAGATGTGAACATTTTTGTTTCGTTTGAACAAGACAATAAAAATACCCGCCCCCTTTTTGTGCATTATAAAGCTGTAATCTTTTGTAAAAAAAAAAAAAAAAAGAAAGGAAAGAAAAAAACAAATACCCATTCCCCCCCTGAACTGTATTATGTTTCAGTGCAATACAGAGTGCTCCCAGTGTTTCTTCAGACATGTTTTGTCTGGTGGAGATGGGGAAACAAAGGGAGACAGGAGCTCTTATAACTGTCACTGGGTGTTTCTGGCATGTTTCGGTTGTCTAAATAAATATTTCCTCTATCATTATATGTTGCCATTTGATGTTTCTGTGTTCCCGCGTTTTCTTGCCGTACATCTAGGTGCTTAGGAAAGACTCACATCTACCATTTGTCTGTCAGACAAGCCACTGTGTAATTCAGTCAGTGACCCATCAGCTGGCAGCCACTTCCACGTGAAGCTTGATAGCCCATACTGGACTCGGGCCTGGACTGATCACTCTCTCTTCAGCAAAAGCAGATCGGATAAGGTTTAACAACTTGCTGTAGTACCAGTACCTTTAAAAAGGCGTCTGTGTTTCTACATGAATACTGTATGCACTGACTCAAAAAAGCTATCCTGGTTCAAATGGTAACCAGCTTTAGCATTTAGTCAAGAACACGGCTTTGCATGGAGGGCAAAGAGAATGGAGATAAGCCTGTTGGCCAGACCCCGTGGCTGCCAAATGTAATCTATGGTGAGAACACATTTTTCCATACAGAACTGTGGAAACGTCTTAATCCACCCCTAATTTCTTCACATTAAATTAAGTTTAATGCAAATTATATTAAAGAACAAGTGTTTTACTGCGACAGGCTGCAATTAAAAATTTGGTTGTTCATGTAAGAACCTCAGCAGCAACCTCGTTTCCCCTCTCGTCTGTCCTAACCACTCTGCATTCAGCATCAGCAGTAAATCACTGGCCTGATTATCTGTCATCAACTGTGCCTGTTCCCCACTGGTTCGTGCTTTAGGTTAGATGGCTTTTTCTGCTTGAATGATTCATACTCAATGCCACAAAAAAACATTTCTCTGAAACTGGTGTGTTTACAAGGACTGGACTGAAAATGAGAGCCATAAACTTGCCAAAAATACATTTTAAAATTTCAAGAAAGTCTGGTTCTTTGGAAGCAAAATACTTTTAGAAATAAGGGGTGGATTCAGATTTTTGTACAGTACTGTACTTGCACACAGTCACTCCAAAGCACATCGATTAAGGTTTAATAACCTGCTGTAGTACCAGTACCTTTGAAGTGTTTCTGCATGAATACATGGATACATGGGTACGCTGTACTGTACATATTGTTCTACATTGAATATACCCAACAATAAAACTGTGCTTCTTGCAAATATACCAGTATACTGGGGTCACCAGAGACATCATTTAAGAAAGCGTATGGAGGGCCCATCAAAAATCAACAGATGAAAAACTGGCAAGTTTAGTAACAGGGTTACCATCAATACGGGTTACACACGCTATCAGTTGTACTGCAATGTGATCTATAGGAGCATCATCAGTGGAAAACCATACAGCTCTACATACATATTGTACCATGTATTCTGCCCCATGTATTCTCTCAAGTTTTTCTTCTCTTCCCTAAGGTTTACTGGGGGGAAAAAATTCAAGTCTTTTTTCTTTGTAAGACGTCCTACAAAAGAAAACAAATGTAAGCTTGACCAGTTCTTTTGTGTTTTGGTTAAAATGCACTAAAAGATCTTTCATTGTTTAGGGTCAACAAGCCCAACATTACTACTGGACCATTCAGTACCAGCATACCAACAATATGTGCAGTATGTATGTTTTTATTTCTGTATGTATGTATACTGTATAAGCCTCGCATAGCAAACAAGCCCAGCCTTCTGCCATTGAGTAAGCTTTTGGAGTAATAAAAAAAAAAAATTACAGAAAATTTATAATTTACAGAAGTATATTTAGTGATGACTACAGACAAAAGTGTAAAAAGTGAGGGCAGAAAAATAGATCTGAGTGTTTGTCCCATGCTCAAGCAATGGTGTTTGGCCCGCCAAACCCGCCATCTTTTCTTGGTTAGCATCCCACACTTAATGGCTATGACGCTTAAAGAATATAGAACCCTGTAGAACCTCTGCACTTTACATATTGTGCTACAGTTGGGTATTAAATTAAAAGTCAGGATCTACTGTGCCACTGTGTTATTAATATAGCCTACGTTTGCCTGCGGATCAGATCAATGAACCGTAGGCAGCATGGCATCATGGGTTTTACGCTCAGAGTTTTATCAGCTTGGACCACCAGTGAGACCATCAGTGTCTCGACCACATTTGCTTTTACAGCTAGCATGTGTGTCATTTTATCAGGTCATAAATTTAATGCACATTTAAACATGCACAAGAGGTCTCTAATGAAATTGGTGGATTACATTCTGGCTGCTGCTATGTTGCCACAGCAGGTTATCAACACTCTCCACCAGGGTGAGCTCATTAATCAAGTTCAGAGGGACAGAGTCGCTGAGATTACATCAGTGTTTGTCTGTAAATGTACAGTAAGGCTGTTGTATTCGGCTACTCCAAGCACTGATGCAAATTTAACGGTAACACACTCAGTAAAAAAAAATAATCATTAAATATATACAACAATGAGGTACAGTTTTAATACACTGGTACATTTTTGGTCAAACCCGCATTTTGATCCAAAATAAAGAGGAAAAAGAGGAAGGGAATTGATTTTCCCTGAAAGCACTTTTAACTGAAACGTATAAATCAATGTGTGCTACAAAGCCACCCAGTCAACAATCAATAGGACTTGGGAACATGTTGCATTTTGTTGCGTGTCAGCCATCTTGGTAGCTGTGGCCAGTATGTCACTGTCACTAGTGATATAGTAAACAAGAAGTTGTGAGAAATTGGTGTGAGACAAATGCTCTCGCAAGCAAACACCTAAACGGAAAGAAAAATCAAGAAAGAGTATTGGATTTATCATGACAAGTTTACACAAGAGACTCTTACCAACATCAAAGTCATGCTGATATTCAGTATTCACGTTTGCTCCTCGGATACTGTTTATTAAAAGTGTATACAGTACCAGTCAAAAGTTTGGACACACCTTCTAATTTCATGGACTTTCCTCATTTTTATTTCTTTCTACACTGTAAAACAATGCTCAAGGCATCTAAAATCTGCAAAAATCCCATTTGAACAGTTAATATTGAGATCTGTATCTGCTACAGTACTTATGATCTGTAAAGCCTTTATAACAGATCTAATCTGAGGTGCTGCTTGTTGTTGCTGTTGTTGCTACTCAGTAACCTAATGCCACATGTGTTATTAAATAGCTTGGAGAAAATCCAGTATTGTTGGAGAATGTAAAAAAAAAAAAAAAAAATCCAAATCTTTTGACTGGTATTGTATTAAGTACATAAACTGTCAAGCATATAGTTGGGTCAAAATGCTCTTTACACACACTATACTGTAGATAATGTAAAAGCCATTTTACATGTAATACACAATACACTATATAAAGGGAGCCTTTTGGGACTCAGTCATAACTTCTGGAACCAGTTAAAACTAAATAAACTTGTCTCAAAGCAAAGACTTGCTTTAGTTGAATAGAAGCCGTTTGTTCTAGAATAAAGGAAGTCAATGAGCTAAATAGGGAAGGCCTAGTAAAGGAAAAATTAGGATATACTCCCACCTAGTGGTTAATATAACAATTACAGGAGACGGTAATATACCTGGAGGAAATTTTACTACTTTACTCTGGTTTTTCTTTTAAAGCCCATCAGCAAATTCAGTGTTTTATTGTAGAGGTAAGTCTTTCCCAGGTACTCCAGGGAAAATCTCCATTAGCCGCAGTAATGTAGAAAGATTTTCTGCTTTTCAGGAGATTTACATAAACTATTTCTTGATTTAGAAAATGCTTTAAAATGAATTAATTATTATTGTTAAAGAAAGAAAGAAAAATAAAGTCTCATAGACCATGATGGAGTAACGCGACTTCACCACTAGGTGGTAGGCAATGACTTGAATATGGAATAGTGCTTCACATACTGTAAGTACATCTGTGGCATTTTTCAATATTGTGTAGTGTTACTACTGTTGCTACTGAAATGTTCTAAACATTATAAATCTACACAAACAGGCCATGATATTCAAGCTTGGCAATTGTTAAAAATAATAATAATAATAATTATCTGTTCAGCTCTATACATTAGCTAATTTTCTATCAGAATCAAAATACAATGGAGTCTTTTTAAAAAAAAAAAGACCTGAATATGTTACTATATTGAGTCAACAGCCAGAAAATCTGTTCCAAGACAGGAACATTATTGGTCTACAGTATATCCAATCTGGCAGAGCTTTAACAATTAAGACAAGAAGAATAAACTAAAATATTAAAATCCAGATGTGCAAAGTCGATACAGACATACCCCAGCAGTGATTTCCACCACATATTAATGCAAGATGGTGTATATGTTTGAAACTAACAAATATTTACTTGATTGCCTGTTTCAGAATTACTTTATTATATATATTTTTAGCTATATTGTATGAATCAAGAGGTAAACACTACAAAATGTGGAATAGTGAGTTCAATATACATGTATATACGAAAAAATATTTATGAAAGACATTATCTAACAAAGATATAGGAAATACCTACAGTATATTATCATCGTTGTCTACTGCGGGGGGAGCCTATCCCAATAGACTAAGGACACAAGGCAGGGTACAACCTGGACAGGGTACCTATCCATCACAGGGCACACACATACATACATATAAACATGCTCATTCACACACTAAGGGAAATTTGGGAACGCCAAGTTGCCTAATCTGCATGTCTTTGGACTGTTGAGGAAACCCACCAAGCACAGGGAGAACATGCAAACTCCACAAATACAGACCCGAGGCGGGAATTGAACCCCAACCCTGGAGGTGCAAGGCGACAAAGCGAACCACTAAGCCACCATGCCACCTTTAATGACATTATAATGTTTTAAGTGGATTACATGAAATTTGCAGGTGAACAAAAAATCTAAATTCATAAAATAATGTGACACATTAGTTCCCATTATGTTTTATTAATATGCTGTGAGGCATATTGTGTTTGCAATGGATGTGCGATTTTAGCTCAAAATATGCAGCTCTTGTGTGAGAAAGTCAGTAGCCCACCATAAACTTGTCCATATCTCTTATCTACATGTGTGATGAGTGTTTTCATGTGTGATGAGTATTCAGTCTCTGTCATGAGTTGTTGTCATGTACTCATGAATATATAGACTCACGAATCAAAGGACACATCAGACTCTCTGACTCACATTGCACCCCAGAGGATTTTGAGTGAAGGGATGAACTATGAAAACAAGTAGATTGAGGTCAGCATGAGGAAAAGCAAGTCTGCTCTTACTCTCCTTCTCTCTCTCTCTCTCTCTCCTTCACTTTGTCTCCTCATCTCTCTCTCTCTCTCCTTCCAGCTAAAGTAAGTACAAATGGATTATAAATGGATTTTTTGCTGACATTATTTTAACAGTATTCACTGCCCAAATAATAGACTATACAGATCTAACTGGAAAATGTGTGCATACACACTCACACACTCACAGCTTCAGATTCACTCACTCATGCCCCGGATTGCAAAAAAAAAAAAAAAAAAAAAGGTTGGTTAAACACATTGGAATTTCAGACACCAGGTGTTTAGAAATGCTAAGTAACCATAGTAACGCTGCACTGGGTTATAGCAGGATGGCCTGATGGATGGATTCAAGAAAGCAGACACATAACTGGGGCAAAGTGGTGTACACCTCACAGCTCCGGAATCTGTGAGCTTGAGTTTGTGGAGTTTCATATTTTTCCCTCATCCATGTTGGTTTATTCTAAAGATCCTAGTAGAAAAATTAGTTACTCTAAAATGGCCTGATGTGCGATGGTGAGTGTGTGTGTGAGTGTGTGTGTGTGTGTGGTGACCTGCAGTGAACCCACTATTCCGTGCAAGCTCTTGTGTGTGAAAATCCCAAAAGATCAGCAGTTTATGAAATATGAAAATACCTGGCACTAACAACCATGCCACTGTCACAGTCACTGTGATCACATATGTCTCCCATCCTGATGTCTAATGTGAACATTAACCCAAAGTATTTGATCTGTTTCTGCGTGGCGCTGAAAGCACTGATAACTGACTGGATACGTGTGTTAATGACCAGGTGGTCAGGTGTTGTTTTAAATGAGTAAGTAAGTGTATAACTTTTGCCCATAATTGTGTGTGTGTGTGTGTGTGTGTGTGTGTGTGTGTGTCATAAGATGACTCAGCACTTTACTACTGCTCTAATTTGATGGATATTACACCCAATTCACAACACAGCTATCTGCCCTTGCTCTACTATAGCCACGCATTCCCTTTTCTTTGTCTTATTTCACTGTCCTTACACTTTTAAATGTACAAAAAAGCTTTAATTCCAGCTTTAATTCCATTTCCTCCTAATTTTTTATTAGTATTGAAAGTATTTATTGAGTATTGAAAGTCGTATGTGGTCGTTAACTTCCTACCTTTTGTCTCTAATTGTCCTTGCCAAAATTATTTGTCAGGACCAATTTAAAGGTTTTAAAAATGCAACTTATTTAAAAAATAATAATAAAAAGCAGATCTAGTGCGATCTAATTGCTAGGTGGCTTTTTAAGTAGGCTGGACTTTTACCCAGAATTTACACAGTTCTAAGTTGCTCACTGAGGTGCTTATTTGGTCCAGAAACCGTTGTATGCATATCAACATCTCAGTTGTGGCAAACAACCTACTGTAGCTACCTGTTCAGTTCAAATGAAGGGAAGAATTACTTGATGTGGCTGGCAAACTTCAATACGCTCGTTAATAGGCTTGGACACAGTTGCCGAATGGGAGAGACACAAACACATGTGATGGTGTCTTAATGTTCTCTAGTTTCTTAATTAACAGCGCAAAGGGACATTTACGTCCTTAACGTTTTCTGGTGAAATCCGGCGAAACAAAAAAGAGAGGGAAACAAACCGTAGGAAGTGTCGCCGTATAGCACTCACAGAGAAGAAAGAAAGAAGGAAACATGGTGAATTCATACATTTCCCGAAATGTACGAAGACACTCACAAAAACCTAATGCTAGCTAATATTTAAGCAATATCACACTCAAAGTTGTGCTGTTGTGCTGGTCATCAGCAAAGTTGTGATGCAGTCATATGCATCACAGCCATGCTGATATTCAGCACAACAGCATGACCTCAAAGTGTAGTGATGCTTTTATTTAACAGCTCAACAAATATTATTTATTATCAACAGATTATGATTTGTTTCTTTATTTTACCAGTTATATTCCTTCACCAATACTTTCCTTATGGAAACATAATAACCGCATCTGGCAGAGCTGTCATCTGATTATCAGGGGTTAAAGTAATTAAATTCTTACTTACCTTTATAAGTACTACTAGGCCTATAAGTTGCACTTATATTGTAAGCACGTACAGTACTATATACACAAAAGGCTAAAACATGAAGGTGGTGGACAGTCCTGTAAATCTTGTTTTTTCTTGTCCTGTAAATCTTGGTTTCTATTTATATTTCGATTTATTAAACTTTAGAATACTATATAAAAAAAATAATAAATAAATAAATAAATAAATAAAAAAACTTTGGAATACTGTATCAGCTCCGTTAACTTCCGGGTTCTGTGGTTCAATCCCAAATGGCGCTAACTGGAAACCTAATGCTTTCTTGAAGGGCGTATAATCGTTTGTTCCACACACCAAGTAGTGCCCTTGGTTAGGGGTTACAGAGGGATTTGGGCGTTAGACGCTCTTTAGCTTTGTAGCTTGATTTGGGTGTTAAAAAAAAAACATGGAGGCAATTTGAGAACGTATTTGAAGCAGTTATGAAGCATAAAAGTTGTTGTTTAGGATGACTTAACGTTATCACATGTGTTGTCTTGCTAAAAGTGCTTCCATGAATGGTTTTGAATGTGGTTTTTGATATGTACTTTCATCCATGCTGTCGACCGATGTTAAGTGTAATTACCAATTGTAGCAAACCTGTGACACGGTGGGATACATATAGGTAAATGTCCCAGTGATGTTACAGTCCATTATCACCACTCGTGTAAAGCCTCTCTTCTAAACAGACTACCCGGTCAGAACAAACTGCTGTATAAGTAACTTTAGTTACATAATGTGTCCCAAATACAATGTCTGCCAACATTCCTTTTTCCCTCAAAATGTTCCATCAAAAGAATCTATCAGTTGAAACGAATACTCTACTGCTCAAAAGTTTGGGATCACTTTCTAACTCCATGGTCGTTCCTGATTTTTATTTCTTTCTACAGTGTTTCTTTCCAAAATATGCCATAATCTCATTTGAACAATGTTGAGATGTGTCTGCTACTTATAATCTGTCAAGCCTTCATAACGGTTATGCTTCATAAAGATAATGCTACAACACTCAAGAGACAGGCGCTATACTGTATGTATAAAAGACATGAGTTCCATGTGTAGGAAGCTGTTGTGTCTGAACTCTGTTCAAAACATAAAGCACCATGGACGAAGTGTATATGCAGATTGGAAATTGTGCTACAATGACATACAATGTTATACTGTATATTTACTTATACACCACTTCTCCAAAGTTTGGCATCACTTGCAAATTTCTTTGTTCTTATTTAGTCATTTGCATATTTCTTTGTTTTGTTTAGTCACATAAATGACTTAACAAAAACAAAGAAATTTCCAAGTGATCCAAAACTTTTTTTTTACATTCTACAACAATCTAATCTGAGGTGCTGTTTGTTAATTGGTGATTTCTGAGGCTGGTAACTCTAAATGAACTCTCCTATGCAGCAGAGGGACGTTTTGGTCTTGCATTAATGGGATGGTCTTCGTGAGAACCAGTTTCATCATGGTGCTTGATGGGTTTTGCAAATGCACTTGACACAATACTGTTTATGCAAGAACTGTTCCAGAACAGCCGACTTTCATGCCTTAAAATAACAACTGACTGTTGTTGATGTACTGTAACATAATTACCTAATTTCATATGTTCCTTATTTCATAGTTTTGAACTCCCCAGTTTTGTTGTAGAATGTAGAAAATAACTCACTAAACAAAAACAAAGAAATTTGCAAGTGATCCAAAACGTTTGAGTCTTGAGTGCTGTAGCATTATCTTATCTTTTTATTTTCTTAAAATATTACTTTAAGGTTTATCCTGATTCCCAAAAGCAAGCCACACCCATGCGAATGATAGCAGCAGAAAAAGGCAAAGGAGAAGTGTCGATATGGGTGTGAAAAAAGACACAAAGTTGGAAAATCAGTGAATGATCTTACTTACGATTTAAGCGACACTTGTACTGTGCAGCATCCCATATAGCTTTACTTTTTTTTGCAAAACACCCACTTTCACAGAACAGATTCTAAAGATTAAGCAATTTTTTTTTTTACTTTCAGCTGCTTCCTGAGCTGTTTTTTTTTTTTTTTGGACTTGACGAAATTATTTTGTGGCACTTTTTTCACAAAGCAATATATGTGCAATTACAGCAGCAAGTTCCTTCATGGACCAATAGTTAGCACTCAGAGCTCTTACTGTTGAGACTGGGGTTTGAGTCTTGCTCAGGCCCTCAGCTTAAAGCATCTGCTGAACAGAGCGGTAAAAAATGCTACTGTCAGCAGAATAAGTATTTCGAGGATGTAGTTCAGCTAAGAGATCAAATTAAGTATTACATTAAGTCATGAAGTCATATTTGCAACATTGCAAATGTGGGGTCATTCTTTCAGCATCACTGTCTGGTAGCCAATATTTATTTTATCAGCAACAGCAACAACATATCAAAAAAAATCTCAAAAACAAGCTATCGCCAGTGGTGTTCCAGTGTTCATAGGGTTGACACAAGGGTTTTGACTAACCAAAAATCCCTGGTAGTAAAGGACTATTGAACTTTTTACTTTTTCCTTTAAAGGTCACATATTTTTTTTCCATTTTAACATAAAATGGTGAGTCAAAATGGATCTGCACTCAGGCAGTAGAATTTACTTTAATTATCTTTTAGAAAAGGCGAATACTATCATAATTCATTTTTTGACATAATCTTCCATCGTCATTCATCCATCTGTCAACAAGCTTTTGTATTTCCTCGTTAAATAATGTTTTAGGCTGAGCATCTGAGTGAATCTTCCTCCTCGTAGGACTGCTTGACCAAACAGGTGAAAGTCCAATGAAGCAGAATTAGGACTATAAGGAGGATGCTTCAACATATCCAAAAAAAAATGTTTTTGCAGGGTGGGCAGAAGCGTGCGGATGTGATCAAGATCACCATACCCTTTGGTTGGCATTTCTTTGTGTTTAATTTATAGTTCAGGCTTCAGCTCTTTAATAATCATCTCACTGTAACAAGCCCTGTTGATTGTTGAATCTTTTTATTGATAATGTTCCAATACTGGCCCCTGATAATCCCAGAAAACTGTAAAGATCAATTCTATAGCTGATGGTTGATTACATTTTTTCTTGGTCAGCGATTGAGGATGTTTCTGTTCCATACTCTGCTGTTTACTCTCAGGGTCATAGTGATGAATCCATGTCTCGTCACCAGTTAAGAAACTTTCATCTTCTTTAGAGTATCAGTCCAAATTTTGTTTGCAGATATATAACGCTTTTGTTTATGCTCTTCTGTTAGTTGTTTTGGCACCAGGTACACTCTCAGACCACAAAAAAACAAATCACGGCTGCTATACAATTACAAATGAACTGATGTAACACAGCAGTGACTGGGGAAACAGTAGCCCTGAACGGAAAGCGTTGATAAGACAGTGGGACCAACAGACGTTTTAATATAACCGGAGTGCGGATCATTTTTGACTCACCCTTGTAATATAGATCTCAGTGCTCCCCCAAAGTGTGTACTGTATAGTGCTGAAGCTGATCATGCTTGTTTTTATACCTCAAACTCACTCTATTACACTCCTCATCCTAATGGGCTGTTTCAGTGTCTTTGTAAATGATGAGATGATGAGAGCTGAGCTGCAGACAAGCATCTGTAACCCACCCACTCTTTTACAACCTCTAGATCTAAGGGTAAAAACAAAACCACTCCAAATACAAACACCACTGCAGTGTTATGTAATGATGCTGAGAATGCTGTCTTTACCTTTTGAACAAGGAAAATTATAGTGTTTTTAAACATGTCCACTAGACCTGTTGTATTTATATATTTATATTTTGTGTATTAAGATCATATACTTTGGCTGTGTGTGTGTGTGTGTGTGTGTGTGTGTGTGTGTGTGTGTGTGTGTGTGTGTGTCCATCTTACCTTTAACTCTCTCATTGGCTGTTGGATCTTAAGAAGGCAGATTAGGCCTGGCTTCTTAATGGGATGTGTCCTATTGCTAAGGTGAACTGCAACAGTGAAGAAGAGACACATGTCTCACTGTCCCTTTAAGGGGCTATTTCAGTCAGGCAATTTTCAATTGTCATCATCAGCAGAGCGGGACGTTAAGGGTGGAATCAGGAGTGTGGAAACTGTTGAGAGGGGTGTGCAGGGACCAGAGAGCCTGATGGAAACTTGTCTTCACACATATCTCTATATGGAAGACACATAGAACATTGTGAAGGTATGTGATATGATAGAATGAACTTCCTGTACTTTTGATTGGGGTGCATGATCTATAGATGTATGCGAGTCATTGTGTTGATCTATTTCCATGCTGTAAGCGTTTATGCATTAATGTTGACACACTGAAACATGAAACAGAAATACTGTTTAATTCAAGAGAATATTGAGCATTAGTGTGTTTGCGTTAGTGTTTGTTCCACACTTATCCATAAGAGTAAATATTAGACAATTTCTGTTCCGTTGTCCACTTCACACAATATTTAGGCTATAGAGGTGCATATTCAAATTTTAATGAAGGTCATGGTGTGTGTGATCAGGTGTCAGGCTTCGGTTACACACTTCTCATGAACTGCAGGTGTATGCACTCACGATATACAGTACACCAAATATGTCAGGCACACATGTCTGCGGTAACTGTGGTCTTTGTATCACTTAACATAGAAGTGCATTGTTGAGAACATTAAAAATCAAAAAATGAAAAAAGAGAGAGAGAAGGATGGAGAGAAAGGAAAACCATGGAGCAGTTTCTGTGATAGTATTTCTGGTGCTAACAGCAGTTAATGCTAATGGACAGCTTAGCCTGACGTTAATACGGTTAGATCTCTTTAACTGATGGGCTAAGGTCATTCTTGCTCTCTAACACTGATAAGGGCCAGTGGGATGTTCTCAACCCAGACACAGAAAGAACAACTCAACCCTTGAGCTTAAAAAATGTCCTCAGTTATCCGACTGATGAGTGAAGTGGATGGAGATACTTTTTACTTTCGGTGTCAAAGGAGATCAACATTTGTGTGATTGGGATACAGCTGACGTCGTAAGTTTGTAAGGCATATGTTCATGCTTGGCTGACCACGCAGATGATATCGGATGTGTCTGCACGTCAGCAACAATGATACGTCATGGGGAAATGAAATCCTTTTGAAGAAAAAAATATTCTTCTTAGAGATACTGTATGTTGTCTGGGTTAAAGTTTCTCAAATAAACCTGCTGTGGCCTTGCAGCTTCTTTAGTGATCTTTTATATTTTAAGTTTAGCTGCATTTTAGGTTAAATTTAGCATAGAGGATAACCAATCAGGACTATATGACACCTACTGTATATAAGACAACTGAAATAACATCATAAATAATTAAAAAGTTTATTCCAGAAGGTGTCAGCTGTCATAAAGCCTCCATAGATTATCAAGAGACATGGCTGTTATGTTAAAATATGATCCTTCATGAAAATGTTCAGCTTGACATACAGTATGTTAGATGTCTTGTCAAACATCAAAACCAAATTTTAGATTTTTCAAAAATGTGTTTCTATAAGATCAGCTCAGACAGTAATACCAGCTTCAAAGCATATTGCAGGTGTTAAGTGATTGTCCTGATCACATATTAAACACACATAAAACAGTAACAGTAAAACCTTGTGTAGGTCATGGACACCATGGTAAATGTGAAGAAGCTGCAAGGCCACAGCAGGTTTATAAACATTAAAAAGTGTGTGTAATTGTAAATGTGAAATTTCCTATGTGGTGGTATTTAACATTTTTGTTGTCCAAGTTATACATTATACATTATATAATATCACCATTATAGATTATAACTGGTATACATAATAGCTGCTATAATGTATAATTAATAACAAAAACTACATTGGTTTACTCACCAGAAATTCAACAACATTGAAATAAAAAGGGACAAAGCAATGTTGTGTCATTATTAATTATTGTTGTGGCATAACCAAATATAAACATATAAACAAATTATATAAATTATATTAATTATACAGTGCATCCGGAAATTATTCACAGCGCTTTTTACAGACAAAATGGATTAAATTCTTCATTTTCTTCAAAATTCTAAAACATAATGACAACGTGAAAGAAGTTTGTTTGAAATCTTTGCAAATTTATTTAAAAAAAATAATAATAAAATAAATAAATAAATAAAAATAAATCACATGTACGTTTTGTAAGTATTAACAGATTTTGCCATGACACTCAAAGTTGAGCTCAGGTGCATCCTGTTTTCAATGATCATCCTTGAGATGTTTCTACAACGTGATTGGAGTCCACCTGAGGTAAATTCAGTTGATTGGACATGATTTTGAAAGGACTTTTATGTAAACCTCTTTTATGTAAAGAGACCGGATTTTATCAAGGTACAGATCTGTGAAAGGGTACAGAAGCATTGAAGGTCCAGATGAGCACCGTGGCCTCCATCATCTGTAAATGAAAGAAATTAGGAACCACCAGGACTCTTCCTAGAGCAGGCCGCCCGGCCAAACTGAATGATAGAGGGAAAAGGGCATTAGTCAGGAAAGTGACCAAGAAATTAATAATCAGTCTGAAAGAGCTCCAGCGTTTCATAAACGATGTGAAAAACTTTGCACTGTATAAAATAATATCTATAAATAAACTGTGGCATAATTCCTATTGTATAAAAGTAATAAAAAAACAAAATTTAACATAAATAACTTTTTTTCTTGTGGCAACCCATTGTTGATCACACTTGGTCATGCTTTATTCTATAGCTTACCTGATTTTTTTCTTACAGGCCTGATCTCACAACCTCATTTCAGTTTACGCAGCTTATCTCAGGTGTTAAGACAAATTTACATTAAAATGGCTAAAAGCATTTTTTATGTTTGCTGTTTTTTCATGTAGTTTTATAACAATTGTCAAATAAATGTTGTGTTTTTCCAAGAACACTGCCATTAAAAGTAATCTTTCCTTAATATACACACAACTATGTCACAGACTCAGTTAGATACTCAGAATCAGTTAGATACTCCAACTCCCAGAAAACACCACAGCCTACCTACAAACATGGTCACCAGCAACTACACTTCCCAGCATACACACACACACCTCATCATGTTCACAGTTACCTGACTTTTTTTGTCACATACACCTAAGCACAATGACTTACACACAATACAGTATATAAAGTGTCCTCTTATGACCAAGGATTGTGAGATATACTGTATAAATTGACTTTAAGTGGGAGATTGTGCAGGCTGTAATACAGTGTAGATGATCTGTAGGTGCACAGGTTTGATATTGTATACTACAACTGAGTGCCTGTATGTACTAATACCTCTTGGTTAGAAAATATCCCTCAGCCATTAGTGTAGTCTGCAGTTCTGTGGTCAGTGAGAGGTAAGCTTCTTGGGGTTGTGTTGAGGTTGAGGTTTGGTGCTCCTGTATAGACACAATCTGTTCTGCAGTGACGGTAAAAAAAAAAGGGGGTGGAGAATTTACATTATTATAGGTAAACAATCGCCCAACCTTGAGAAAGTTAATGTGTGGGTTAATCATGTCTGTGGGTCTTTTCCAGTGCAGAGCATTCATGTTAATTCAATGAGATTCTAAGCTTTTTCTGAAATCATACGCTCCTTTTTTGTATTATGTATCATCCTGGGAAAAACCTTACCTGATGATGAAATTTCTACTTTTTCTTGAAAATGGCACACATTTTTAAACTGAAATAAGTACTTCTTTATATCTATTTCAACCACTAATAAAATTCAAACATTTAAAATATTGCTGACTTCCAAAAATCAAAAAGCTGATGACCAAGTTTAAAGATTCCAGTCTGGCTGCAGACCTTTGTTTCTGATTACATGCTTTTGATCAGGCTTTTGTCCATTTTTCTGCTGCAAGTAACTCTACAACAACTTAATTGAGGACATAACATTTTCTGTGTGAGGAAGTCACTCTTGGCTACCCAGCGTTTAGACATGTTTAGGCAAACTGCCTGTTTTAATTTCCATGTTAAACCCCAACATTGATCTGACATTGATCTTTGCAGAAAGATGACTTAGGTGAGGATTTTCTTGGCTAGTCTAAAACTCCCCACCCTTTTTTTGTTGGTGGTGTCTTAAGGTTCTTGCTTTATGATCCTAGTTATATGGAATCTTCTTTTCTTTAAAATGGCATCTGTACTGTACACTTCATCACTTTGGTAGAGGTTAATCTAGGTTGTGGCTCATCTGTGTTTCTTTATGAATCTAGTCCATGTCTTACTACTTCTAAGTGGTTTGCATCTGGTGGTATGGCCTATATTGGAAAATTTACCATGATTCTTCTCTTAAACTCTCCTTCAAATGGTGGATTGTGATAAACATCAGTCCTACCCTGTGGAGGTTAATAGTGATGTCACTGACTTACTTTTTCTTGTACTGGCAAAGGGAGGAGATCTTTCTTTTTCAAGATGCCCAATGCTTGTGCAGTGACATTTTCTTCCTCTTTTTTCACCTTCAAAGTGGCTGGCTTCTCTCCCACAGACAGCTCTTGTCTCCATGCTGGTTGCTATTAATTGTTTAAACAGTTGATGGATCAGGGCTCACTGGGGCAACATGAAATACCTGTCAGTGACATGTTCCAGTATTTTATAATACTTAAAAAAAATGTGTGGGTTCAAACTTAGAACATGGTACAGCTAGATGTGAATATTAGTAAATAAATGCTAGAATTCTGATCTGTCATGTTATATTTATCTTTTGCTCTAAAACTCAAAAGTCTTCAGTGCATACAGTAACAGAAACTATACAATTCTCCTTACTGTTCCAGTACTTTCAGAGTGGAAGGTAAACTGTTCTGTATTTGGTTGTCCCTCTCAGGGAGATGTTTTAGAAAGCAGTTTGTCTCCCTACTAGAAATATAACCCATTTCTAATGCTTTGTGTCCCTAATTATCAAACGAATTCTTAAGGAACCCTCAAATCTCTTTTGAGAGTGGCAGGGCACCTGTGAGAGAAACACTGGACACCAAGGCACTGCCTTCGGTATAATCAATCTATATGCCGTACAGTACCTGTCTAAGTAAGACATGTTAGCAATGTTTTGAAATATAATTCAGATTTAGGGATTAAACATACAAATTCATGTGTTATTTACACCGACAATCCACTGTTAGGTCTGGTTGTTGCTAAACATTTTACCTGTGTTTTAAATTTATGTATGGTTGCTCTGATGTTCGCAAATACATTTTAAGCTAAATGAAATTGTAATTTGTGGGAGTTAAGCATGTACAGTAGCATCCACTGGATTTAAAATGGATTATAGGTTATTACAAAAGTAAACTGTTCTGACAAGGAGAATTAAGACAATACAAATGAAATCGTACGGAAACAGATTAAGACTCCACAGTATTCATCGAGATTATCTCTCAAAATAATCTTTGGTGTCTAGACTCCTCCAAGTCATCCACTATTTTGTGGATGTGTCCATATGGAATCAGGGACTGGTGGAGCATATTGAATGGGATTTAAGTGCCTGTGAGTAGGCGTAGTCACGAGCATACGATCTCTGCTGCTGTTTGATGATTTAACCTGTTGGGAGGTGACTCACTCTCCAAACCTTATGACCGATGACTAAGTGTGTGGAAGTTACATCTTGGGGAATACTCTGCAATACTGTACTTAGGA
>JAOVVA010000016.1:11973079-11984163 GCA_028565275.1 Leiocassis micropogon
TCTCCAAACCTTATGACCGATGACTAAGTGTGTGGAAGTTACATCTTGGGGAATACTCTGCAATACTGTACTTAGGATGTGTTCATTCAGGTAAATATGCATTTGCCCATTTGAAAGACATTATATCTAGGATACAGTATAAGTGAGAAATTAAATGTTATTGGTGTTGCTCAAGGCAGCACGGTGGCTTAGTGGTTAGCAATGTTGCCTTGCACCTCCAGGGTCCGGGTTTGATTCCCACCTCAAACATGGAGTTTGCATGCTCTTGGCATGCTTTGTGGGTTTCTTACCAGGTACTCTGGTTTCCTCCCACAGTTCATGCAAGTTAGGCTTATTGGCATTCCCAAATTGCCCGTATTGTGTGTGTGTGTGTGTGTGACTGACAATCTGGGATTGAGCTGGCAACCTGACTCCTTAAGTAGGCCTAACTGTCACAGAAACAATGTATGTATCTCCAGGGTGGGGAGTATCCTTCGATTGATGTGCCGGTGGGATTTGAACTCACAACCATCCAATCAGTGGATGACAGCCACCATTTCAATAAACGCATAATTGAATGCATTATTTACTGTATACATTTAAAGCTCATTCTTGATGCTTTTGAGTACATAAACCATGAAAATGGGAATTTTATAACCATGACCGTTAAGTTAGACATGCAGAGTTAGGCAATGCACTGATGAATACACTACATTCTATCCTATCCAGGTTTTACTCTCTTGTTTTAATAAGGTGTGGCAGTGCCAAATTAATGAGGCACTTATGTAAATTAAAACTGATCATTCCCTATAATGAAGAAAAGCACTAGGTGGGAAGGAGGCTAATCAAGGCGTTAATTATTCACTCTGGACACTCAGTATTTTGGAAGATTACAGTATGCGACTTGTTTTGGGTGGCTGGGGTGGGTGTTGGGATGGGATGAGATGGGAGGGGGGCTGCTTGTTATAAACGCAGCCGGTCTCCTTTAATTTTGCTTCAACAGCGCCGGTCACGCTCTGCGCATGCGCACTACAGTGGAAGGGAGTTGAGGACCAGCGGAGCCGCGCGCAGAGACTGGGGTTTCTTCGGTAAAAACCGAGATGCGCGTTATTGACCCGAGATCTCGGAAAGCGAGGACGGTGTAACATGCCGTGGAGAGCCGCGGACCCCGACCTTAGAGCCTTCTCCCGACCTGTCAATCCGTGTCTCTGAAAGGGAAGGTAGCTCCAGGAAGGTGACTAGGGCTCGATCATGGGGAACGAGGCGAGTATGGAGGGTGGCGACGGCGCGCTTGCCGGGGAGCTGACAGGACCAGAGGCGGAGCTCAGCCGCCTGAGCGAGGAGGAGCGGAGGAGGCTCGTCAGCACCATGGCTGAGGCGCAGGCCAGGCGAGTTGTTGTTTATTCCGGGGGGGAGAGAGAGAGAGAGAGACCTTTTTTAGGTGTTGAAGGGATGGGTGCGCAGCTCTACTACGCGCAAGCGTGCGTGTCTGCGTGTGTGTATGTGTGAGACATTTCTGCTTTGCTGCATGTTGGCACCTCACGACAGAGCAAACACACCCATTTACGATGCATAATCTCAATCAGCTTAATAGACCAGTGCACCAGGAGTCCATGGTTGGCTCTGATGATCCGTTCAGGGCTAATTTACGCCGTTAGATCACAACCATCTTGTCTTCAAACAGAAACCAGAGCAAGGAAGGAGTGCCACTGGTTCCTACCTGAAACAAACAACCAAAAAAAAAATAAAAAATACACCTTTCAAAGATTGATAGGCTTTGTTTCTTATCGTTGTTGTGGATCTGGATTCATCACATAGCAGTAAATAGTTAACAAGGAAGAAAAGGGGGGAAATGCCATTATTTAATGCAAAAACCCGTATTTTATGGTAAAATTCCTTACTCCTGCCAGTTCCAGGTCCTTGTTATTGTCCTCTCGTATTATTTGTCGATCTGTAAGTGATTGGCCTTCGGTTTCTTCGTTTTGCACACACCCCCTTCTTTACGGGCTGCCTGGGTGATGTCATAGGCTCCTGTGGAAACCACTGGTTTGGAATAAGGCGCAAAACGAGAACGCGTCCGAATCAAAACCGTCCTATAATGCAAAAGCAGGATATTTAAACTGTGCTGCCGCGAATAAAAAGGCAGAAGTGCAATATGAAGATCGATACTGAAATGATGCTGTTCTTTAAAATAGTTTTTATTCCAAGGAGGGGAAAAGGGGGGGGGGGGTACATGTTGAGAACACTATATATAGCACGGCGAGCAGGAATGCCGTGACGCGCCATTACTCTCTCTCTCTCTCTCTCTCTCTCTCACTCTCTCTCTTTCTCTCTCTCCCTCTTAAAGGATGTATAGTGTAACGTTACAGCTGAAGGCGGAGGAGATCGAAGGTTATAAGGAAGCAGCGATGATGGAGAGAAGCCTGTGATGACTCTAAGCTCGCTCTCCATGGTGCTGAAAATTATACACGATGGGTACTGGGGGGAAAAACGCACTTGGAGTTCAATTTGTGGCCATGCACAGTTTTAAAATCTAAACAAAGAAATGTTGCTAGCATTTTTAAATTAGTAAATTAGTATCTACATTCATGTCCTCTATTTGTATTTTCAGAAATCAGGTGTTGGTCTCCTTTAAATCAAGAATGTCTCAATACCACTTTTCAATAATTATTACACTCTCAAGAAAGAGATGGACAAATCTGTACTTGTAATTATCTCCACTCTTCTTGTAATTGTACTTGTACTTGTAATTGTCTCCACTCTCCTGTAAGGACCTTCTGCTAAATTTTGAGGTTTGCTTGTGGAAATCTGTGCCCTTTCAAAAACAAGAGGCTTAGAGCACACACTGATGTTGGGGCAAGGACGTCTGGTATATATTCAGCATCGCAACCACTCCCCAAGAGTTGAAGGTGGGGTTGGTGTCAGGGCTGTGTACAGGACGCTTAAGTTCTTCCAATCCAACCTTGGCAAACCATATTCTTCTAGAGCTCACATTGTAAACAAAAGCAGTGTCATGCTGGAAGAGGTTCAGGCTTCTTATTTTCAGTGAAGAAAATACAAGTGAAATAAATATAATTATACATAAATATGTAATCAGTCATATTTAGGTATAATTATCATGATTAGGTATCAAGAAAAAACATTAAAGCTTTTATTCGTTTGGTAATTAATGATACAATATATACACTTAACCAGATGTACACTAAAGGTGCAAAGGAAAAAAATACTATTTGATAAAAACCCAAAACTCTTTGTATTGGTATGTACTTGATACTGACATCTTCAAGCTGATGGTCTGATGTTTTAAGAAATCTGCAGCGGTGTTTACATGCATTATTTGCCTCATGTTACTCAACATGGCATGCTTACAGAATCAAATATGTCAGTGCATTGAATGAGAATGTACTCCTAATCAGTTAGACCATTATTTTAAGCCAGCATCCATACTCTGAATTCCATTGCACATACAGATATTTAAGGTGCCCACATCTCTGACTTAATATCGTTTGTGCATGAAGTATCTATTTATAGATTGCTATATGTAATGTGATATTTTATTTACGGATAATGTTTTTGTGAAAGCCTCATGAGTGGTTTTCTGGCAAAGTGAGAAAGCATTAGTATCATACAGTAGACAGTTTCATGCAGTGTATTTTTCAAAGATCAATGTAAATTTAGGTCACACTATAATTCTTGGTGGATTAAATATTGCATATAACTGCATTAAAAGTGCATCTCATTGTGCCCGAATAAAATATTGATCAGAATGTAGTATGTATTGATTAGAAGTGACAGTTAAGACCATCCAACTGCTGAGCATATCAACCAGGCACATGTTTAAGTAGATTTGTACAATGTTTGTGATAAGGTTTTTATACCAGTGTATGGAGTTATACATTGGGGGAGAAAGGAATAAACCACAAACTGCTGTGCTGTTAAAGAAAAATAAATCAATGATGGAATGTGGAATTACACAGTAGATGTGTTGCTGATTATTTTTATCCAATTGTTATTATGTTATTAAGTTAGTTATTTCCTGTTTCTATGGCAGTGTCACATCACCATACATGTACGTATGTATTTGCTGTAGAAATGGTAATGCCAAGACTTGCTGTACGCTTTAACAACTGCTTAAAAGGACGATAGTGTTCATGAGAGCATTGGGCCTTTAAAGTAGGCCAAATATTAGTAATTGCCAGATGATGATTTATGCTGTTGTTTGTTTGGATGGTAATATCGAATATTTTTACCAAGCAACGCTTGTATATTCAGCAGCTGTCCCTTTGCTTTGTCATGCAGTGTCTGAGTTCATGTTTTGACTCACATGGTCTGGCATCAGTAATCAACAAGTCTGGATCACTTATCCACATTAGACCTAAAGTTGTGTTAAAGATTTTAGCTATGTTGTGTAATCTGTGGCATAAAATACCAATCTCAATTCTTACTAATGAAGATGAATTCCTTATTTGTTTACAGGTCTTCAGAGCACCAGACAGCTGGAGGAAGAGGTGCTGGGGGCCTCAGTAAGAGCCGAACGGTAGACGCATTTGGAGAGGGTCCACCTCCCAAGCCGAAGCCAGGCCGCAGTCCTTCCTCCCTCAGCCTACTTGAGTCCCGTTTTCGGCAAGAGCCCAAAGACCCTGAGCAGCCTCGCACCGGCATGTTTTCCTCCTCCTTTTTGAGTGGGGTTTCTTCAGCAGTCTCATCTGCCAGTATTCCCAAATTCAGCCTTTTTGGTGATGATGATGAGGATGCATCTAAACAAGGACCAAAACCCCCTGGCCCACAGCAGAGTTCCACCAAAGGACAAGCACCACCGGGACAGAGACAAGCAGCTCCACCACAGGGGCCTGGAGGAAAGCCTGCTGGGCCTGGGCCTGGAACTGGGCCTGGAACTGGGCCTCAACAGCAAGGACCTAAACCTAAAGATGCCGTGCCTCAGCAACAAGGTCCTGCTAAAACAGATACAGGAGGAACAGGCAAACCTAGTGCGACACAGCAAAGCCCAGCCAAGGTTGCACCTAAACCTGGTGGGACTGCAAAGCCTGGTGGACCGTTGTGTCCTCTGTGTAAAAGCACTGAGCTGAACTTGCAGGCCAAAGACCAGCCACCCAACTACAGCACCTGCACACAATGCAAACAACAGGTGTGCAGTCTGTGTGGATTTAGTCCTCCTGATTCAGCGGTAAGATTTCACCATACCACTTACATAACCCTTAATGAATAACTACACTGAGGCACCAAGGTGGAAATAATTAACAGTATAGTACACAGCAGAGATAATAAGATAATGTCTCTTTTAAAGTGTCTTGAATAAGAATGTGTTCATTGAGACTTTTAATCCAATGAAAAGAACTTACAAGTTTTCTAAATTTTGAATAACACTATGTTGTATAGTGATAAAAATAATGATTTATCTTGGATTTTATTGTTTCACAGTTTGTTCCTCCTGTGATTGAGCATTAGCTCAGAGTTACTAAGACTAAAGAAAATATAAAACATTAAAAAAAAAATAAAAAAAAAAGATAATATAAAATATTGTCATTATCATCCCCCTTTAGCCTGAGGTGAAATTGGCCATGTCTGCCCTAGGTGAAGATTACCAAGGTGAATCACACATAATTCTTCAGGATGGCAACTTAAAAAATTTCTCTAAAGCATTTATTTAGCAAAAAATATTTTGTATGTATGATGGTAGCAATCTATTCTGTATCAAATGATCAGTCACAGAGCCATTCTTTAAAATTTATGCGTTCTGGAATATGCCTGTACCATAAGGGGGAAAAAAATCACTGTGATAACTTGGTTATTCAGTACATTCAGGTCATCAACTGACGATTTTATTGCCACATAACGTTGCTGAACCTAGACCGGACCACCTGAAGTACTCCAGATCACTCCAGATAACACTTCCTCCAGAGGCTTGTACAGTGGCTTATACATGATGATCGCTTCATCACTTCATCCTGACAAGCCCATCAAACTGGTATAGGGACAGTCTGGACCCATCAGACCACATGACCTCTGTCCATTGCTCCAGAGGCCAAACTGTATGCTCCCTACTAAATCCAAGCCTTTTTTGTCCAATTAACCTCACTAACACGTTGGTTTTCTTCTATCCGCAGACCTGTTAAGTCCCAATCCTATGTGTTCTTATCGTATTGTGCATGCTTTAACTTTTACTACTAAAAATGAACGATAGGTTTATTGTTAGTAACTAAAGTAACTGTTAGTAACACTTTATATAAACCATTATAAAACCACCATTATTAGGCTTTGTGTAAATCTGAAATTTATCATCAGAACATTGGGTGCAAACGAACCCCCAGTGTTCCGATGATAAATTCCAGATTTACTCCAAAACCTACTCAGGATAAAAATGAATGACTATATAATTTATATGAATTATTATTATTAGCAGTAGTAGTACGGTGGCACAGTGGCTTAGTGGTTAGCCTTGTCGCATTACACTGCCATAGTTAGGGGGTCGCCTTTGGTCTTTGTACATGGACTTTGCATTTCCTCCCTGTGCTTGGTGGGGTGTAGGTTGATTGGTGTTTCCAAGCTGCATATAGTGTATGATTGAATGTGTGAGTATGCTTGTGCCATGCCATGGGTTGGCAACCTGCCTTGTGCTGTAAGCTCCCTTGGATATGCTCCAGGTCCATGCACAGGATAAGCAGTATAGATAATGGCTAGATCTATTATTATTATTATTATTATTATTATTTAACAACAATATCGTTATTATTATTAGTAGTAGTAGTAGTTGTATCGTTAGGTGCATAATTCTTTATAAAGAATTACTATAGGTATATTACTACCTACACCTAAGGTTAAATAATATATTGTAAGAACTGTTCAAAGAAGCACTGTAGTCACCAATGATTTTGTGTGCAGTAACAGAAGCTGTGTTATAATCTGAGCTGCAGCTTATAACGCATCATAATGTCTATTAGTCAATATAACACATAATAAAACACTGTGTAAGGTTGTTTCATGTTTAACTGATGTAAAATTTTTAAGCCGCCTTTAAATGCGAATGAAAATTCATCTTGAAACCAATCACATACGCCATGATGCCACATGACATGCAGTGCAGATACTATTTCAGACCTATTTATTAGAATATTAGTATGCACAATGGTCTATTAAACATAACACGTTACATAATCTGACATTTTGAATCCATACAATCATAATCTTGATAATGTTAATACATTTATACTGTTATATTGCACCTCGTCTAGAATGACATTCTATTAGTGCTATGAATATCTGACCCCTAGTCTTATGAGCTCCAATCTCCTGATTGGAAATGCAATCTTTTGTGCATTATATTTTAATGAAGGGAAATTTAAACGAGCTCTGTTCATCAATTGGCTTATGGCTGCAGTGATGTGCTCAGCTCTTGTGTGTTTTCAGTTGTCTGAAACTGTCTGTTTCTGTTTGTTTTTTTCGCTTTTCAGGGTAAAGAGTGGTTATGTCTAAACTGCCAAATGCAACGGGCAATCGGCGGCATGGAACCTCCTGGTCCTCCAATGATGAAACAGCCTCCCAAGCAGGGCTCGGCCCCTCCATCCCCACAGAGGAAGGAACCACCTACTGGGTTGCCCTCAAAGGATGAACCGAGGAAGAAGCCTCCAATGCTGACCAAGCAGCAAACCATGTCAGATACAGGAAAAGGAGCCACTCCTCCATCAACTCCAAAACAGAAGACTCCTGGTTCAGGGGCACAACAGAACTCCCCTAAAGGGGTGGAGGAAGCTCAACCTGGACAAAAATGTGCACAGCAGCCACCTTCACTTCAGAAACCTGAACATGGTGGAATGGGTAGTCCTCAACCCTCTCCTGCAAAAACCACCCAGAAGCAGGATGGAAGTGGCTTTTTTGGAGGCTTTGGTCTTGGAGGATTGACCGAAATGACAAAACCCCCTGCAGAGTCAGTTACAGGAAAATTGTTCAGCGGTTTTGGCAGCTCATCCAAACCACAAGATGGCACCGCAGCACAAACGGGTGACTCAATTACTGGGAAGCTTTTCAGCGGGTTTAGTGGCCTGACAGAAACACCCAAGCCACCGGTATCCACTTCTCAGGCAACTGAGGGTGTGTCTGGAAAGATGTTTGGATTTGGTTCTTCAATCCTTAGCTCAGCCACCAACCTCATCACTGGGGAAGAACCAAAGTCTCCTCCAGGGTCATTGCCTGATTCCCCCATCGACTCTGGAGTAAAATCGTCCCCTGGCTCACCTCCAGATTCTGAATCTCCCCCAGACACCCCACCAGTCTATTCCAAAGACGCTGCTTCTCCCAAGCCTGGGTCCACTGACGGGAAGGCCATAGCAGATAAACCCACCTCAGAGGCTACCAAAACAAGAGATCCTCAGACTACATCCAACTGTCCACTCTGTAAAGTAGAACTGAACATGGGAACAGGAGATGTGTCCAATTACAGCATCTGTACAGAGTGCCAGAAAACTGTGTGCAACCTTTGTGGTTTTAACCCCATGCCACATCTCTCTGAGGTAAGTGGTATATTCTTCATTAAAAATGCTATTTCACTTGGAAATTCCTTACAGCTTGCAAAAATCAAGTTGTAGGAAAAATTAGACTAACATTGGTGTATTTTCTTACAAGAGTGCAACAGCTGTTTGGTAACATGTCTCATGAGGTCATAAGACTACTTACTAGACAAACTTTTAGGCCATTTATTTTGCCAACGACTGACAAAAAATAAAGAATTAAGTACCCTTTTAGACCAGTGGTTCTTCTGAGGTTCTTTGCATAGTTATTGGTTCTTTGTATTCTAAAGGGGTTTTGCTTGGAAACACTTGACAGAGCAACACAAAGTTGAAGAGTCTTTAACAGCTTCTCCGGAGGGACAAATTAAAGAAACCTTATGGGGATGGATGGAAATGTTTTGTAAGAGTATAGATGTCGAACAGATGGTAGTCAACTACACTGCACCAATAGCACCAATGCATAGGCTGAGCTCTGTTACATAAGCAGTGCCTTTAGAATACTCATGAGTACCAACATTTTGTTTCCATCCTTATCACACAGATTAACTTGTCTTAAAATTATTCTGTGAGGTGTATAACTTAGGCGTCAACTTTTTCTTCCCATTTTTGAAGGTCATATAATACTTTTAAGGATGCTCCACCTATGCGCTATACTCATTACAACATGAAGGCACTTTGGCTGGTGTTTATTGTGCTAGTGTGTTCTGGGATTTTTAGAATCCTGTTGCTCAGACTTGTAATCCTGCTAAACTATTTCAGGTGTACTAATCAGATTAGTGTTAAGCATGGCCATCCTGCAATACCTCACATGGCCAATATTACTTGATTTCTTGTGACTGCTTCCATTGCTCTGCGTGTAGCTGTGGGCCAAGGGGGAAAATCTTACAGCGTGATCTTTCTGCCATCATTTGACTTTACACACAATGTAGTTGAAGGTCTGTAGTGAGAGTGAAGCTAAATGTCAATTTAAGTACACTTCCATTTAAATAAAAAGATTGGAATGTCCCCTTACAAGATTGCTGGCTTTTAGTTTCGGCATGTACTCTCGTTTTAGCATTACTCATTATAGGAACAGACTGGTCATCATATTAGAAATATCTTCTCCGCCCCCCGCTGAGTGCTTGTCTGAACTGATTGTGTATGTGAATTTGGTCGTGATGTGCTTTGCCTGAAGCAAAGCAGCTTGATAAATTGGATAATTGGCAGTGGCGTGGACTGGGCACTCAGCATATTGTCCTAGAGTTGTCAAATCATGTTCCTGAAAATCGTTGGACTATTGTGAGTGCACACAAGCCAAAAACATACATTTTCCCTATTTTGGTATATTGATATACAGTATTTTTTTGTGTTTGCATGTGCATATGTGTCTATGTATGCGTTTGCATATAATCCGTTCTTGCTAACAGGATTTAAATTGTAGGTTTTGTGAGAGCGGAACCCTTCTTTATCTTTCCATAATTATTTTATATGGAGATGACGAGATTTACCTTTTGTCCCATTTGCTTGTGTCTCTTTCTCCTAACTCTGTCAACCCAGAGGAACTAATCTGCTCTTTTTTGGGCTTTTTTTTCTCTTAATATGACTGCAATACTTCATAAAGCCTTTTCTCCTGTTCATCCTCTCTGTTGATATATCTGATTACAGAATAAGCACATTCTAAGAATTGCTTTTATTCTGAGGTAACAACCTGTTTATACTAATATCGCACCATTTTTTAACTGCTTGTCTACTTCTAGCTTTGGGCTTAGCGTTTTTGAGATGCTCCCTCAGCTGAACTGGCTGTGTACTCGTGGAGGGCTGAGCAGCCTAATGGCCCATTCAGACTCGTTTTAGTGCCTCGCCCCCTTGATGGAGGGAACGTGTGCCAAATGCATGCCTTCACTGCTGCTGCTCCTCCATGGCGACAGAGCATAGCAACACTGCCATGTCCCCCATAGTAGTCAGTTATGAAACGCTGTTCAGACAGCCATTGCATAACAGGAGAGCACATTAGAACTGAGTGCTAGTCAGTTCCAGATAAACAGTAAATGTTTTTTTCCAGCTACTGTACTTCTACAAATTTACATTCAATTATATACCTGCTTACTTATTCTACACTCACACTATCCACATAATCGAGTGCATTTTATAGCTGAGCTTAAGGTCTTGCTCAATAATCCAACCAGTTGGCAATTGTTTGTGGTGGGATTTGAATATGCAACCTTCTGATTCATGGTGCAAAGTTTTAATCTCTAACCCACACCAACTTACTCAGTTAGCGTAGATTATTCTTTCCTTTTTAAACAGTAAAGTCTAACAACTAGTGGTCAGTAAGCCAAATCAAGTGTCACTGCTTCCATGCATTGGAGGGTTGGTGATCAAGACTTAGATCCCTCTCCTAGGGTGTGTTAGCCATCTGCTCCTGGCTTGGAATCAGGATCAGGCCACCTGATGTGTTGCATCTCGTCTATTTTCTTGTTTCTCATGATAAAGAATTTTCACTTCAACAAGGACCTATGTATAGGTCTATATATATATATATATATACAAACCGGATTCCAAAAAAGTTGGGACACTATACAAATCGTGAATAAAAACTGAATG
>JAOVVA010000016.1:11993181-12009523 GCA_028565275.1 Leiocassis micropogon
GTTCCCTAATTGCCCGTAGTGTGTGAATGAGTGTGTGTATGTGTGTGTGCCCTGCGATGGATTGGCACCCTGTCCAGGCTGTACCCCGCCTCGTGCCCTAAGTCTCCTGGGATACGCTCGAGGTCCTCCGCGACCCTGAATACAGAATAAAGCAGTATAGAAGATGAGTGAGTGTAATGGGTTTGATCTTTTTGCACGGGTGGTACCACAGACACGCGGACTCGAGGCGAGTTATTTAGGTCCGGTGGCAGTGCCCAGCTGGCATGCGGGCACACGGCTGGCGAAAGGTGGCGGGGGCAGAGTGGCAGACTGAAGCACACGGAGGAAGCGCCTCTGCATGCTCCTGAAGATATCCCCTCCCGCTGACTTGGGCCAAGACCGGCCCTTCCCAGCTGTCTCTGGGCGCGACAGCAGGGGTCCATTTTTGATGTCCGTCAGCTGAGCAGCTTTTCCGGCTGGGATCAGGGTCCTTAACGCGATCCACCAAGTGGCCTTTTCCTCTTCCGCGGCACCTTTACTCCCATGCAGACCCTGCCTTCTCATCCCCGCCGCGGAAGCTCAAGCAGTTCTTCTCATCGCGGAGATCAAAGGGCGGCATTCCGGTCTCGCCTTTAAGTCTCTGGGGGCATGTAGGAGTGCTTTCTCTGCGTGCTCCAGTCTGCCACTCTGCCCGCCGCCACCTTCCGCCCGCCATGTGCCCGCATGCCAGCTGGACACCGCCACCGGATCTGCACATGCACACCTTCACTCCATTCCTACCCTTTCTTTCCATCCTTCATCCTTAAACCCTTTTCCTTCCTTTTCTTTTTCTCTAAATAAAATGACCCTTTCTCTCCTAAGACCTCGCCTTGTGTCCGTGTGTCTGTGGTGCCACCCGTGCAAAAAGATAGAACCTGTTACAATACATTATTAAATATTTTTTCATGCGATTCTGAGTAACTACAAGTGCTTCAGAATTTAAGAATTAAATAAATAAAGAATTAGTGCTCTCAGGAAAAAATGGTCTTTCCTTTTCTGCAGGTCAATGCACAACCTCATATGGCTAACCGCACATTACAGGTTAATGACTGGGAGTTATTGCCACTTTTGCTGTGCATTCCTGACCTCACTCCAAGTTATTTCTACATGATTGAATCATTAAAGGAGTTTCTGGGAGGCCAGCGCTTCAGATGTGAAGCAGGCAGTCAGGTCATGGCTTTGGTGTACTGAGAATACTTTCTACCTTATTGGTATTGAAGCACTAGTGAAACACTGGGCTAAGCACATTAGGGTAGCAGGGGATTATTTAAAGAAATAAAAGTAGCTGTTACTCTCATAACTAAGTTGTGTTACTTATTATACACAATAAAAAGTCCGGTTTTTACATGAACAGCCTTGTATGTTCTGTTTTTCCACATTACGACAATAGGCTTCACAAGCCAGCCTCCTCCCATTGTCAAAGCTTAAACTGCTAAAGAAAAAGCCAGAAATGATTGACATACCACTATTAAGCAAATCAAAGCAATGACATGTCCTGTGAAAGCCTAGTTCTTTTGTTCGCACCATGTACGAACTGTTGCTTCAGCTCTTATTGTACAATTGTGAATATATTCATCCTTGCATTTGGTAACACCCAAAAAACTCTTGCACTCAGTCTTATTGTGGCTTTTGTTTTATGTAAAAACAATTCATATGCGCATATGCGGGGAGCCTGGAGCCTATCCTAGGAATCTTAGGGCACAAGGCAGGGTATGGGGCTCCAACCCATTGCACTGCGCAAGCACACAATCACTCATACACCAAATCATACACTACAGGCAATTTGGCAACACCAGTCAATCTAATCAGTGCTTATTAGCTTTGAATCCACTTATAGTTTCTAGAGAACACTATTGCTACTATTGCAGAAGACAAAAATCATCCAGGCTATTTACTCCATTACTGTCCTTTTATAATACTAAATCTACAAAGTAGAAAGATAAGAAGAATTATCAAATTTTTGCATCAATTTGGATTAATTCATATTTTTTCATGTACTCACTTGAGCTCTTTTTTCCCCTGCATTTTCGATGATATACTGGTTTCTGCAAGAACCCCTGCTGTGACACAAGAATCCCAGGCCTCCTCGATCTGGATTTAGCCCTACAGCTAAACCAGTGGAGAATAACAGGGACGCTGAGCATAGCACAGCTCATCTTTTCAGCAATCAAATGCGAGAAAGTAAACTCTCAGGATTTACGTAAGCCACTGGAGTGAGGTGCTTCATGGCAGAATGGTTCTGTGTGGACTCTGAATATAATATTTTTTGTTGCTGTTTCTAGCAGTCACAGACAGGGTGACTTGCATGTCATGAAAATATTCATGAAATGTCAAGGATGTCGTGAGAAGTAGATTGTTATTATGAAATGGTCTTTTGTTACAGGTTCGTGTTGATTATGCTGCGCTGAAATGCATTGCTCCAATGTGAAATAAAGATTCAGGCAAGCTGAAAACATCCTGTTTTGTATAGACAAGCAGCTCTTTCATTGAGTCTGCAGTCTGTTTGCTGACAGGATTAATCGTCTCTAAATACAGGCATTAAGTCATTATGCTGTAAGACCTCCCCAGAACAATCAGCTGTCCGCTGTGGTAGTTTACGCAATATGTGGTAGATGTCATGGCAGAAGGGAGAAAGTCAAACAGAATCACAAAGCACAGTTGTGAGAACTACCTTTATTTCTCTACATAATCCCCTGCTCCACTAATACACTTATCTCAGTGTTTCGCTAGTGCTTGGATAACATCAAGATAAAAAGTTTTCTCAGTACGCCGGAGCCATGATCGATCTGCCTACTTGAAGAGGTATTTCCGAGGAATTCTTTAACGGAATTGTGGAAATGGCTTGCAGCGAGGTCAGGACCGTACGGGGGATGTGGCAATGACCCCAGCCGAGTTGTATGTGCAAGTGGTGTTGGTGAGTGATTGTCTGTACAGTTCCCATGGACAGATGCGTCTTTTCCAGAAATTGGTGACAAGTTACCCGTTGATTTCCAAGGATCAGGTTTTCCTTTAACTGAATGTTTATAGGACAGATGCAGTGGGCTTTGAGCCACCTTTGCCGTGGTCGTCATCCCCAGACGTATGGTCTTTTTAAAGCGTTTGCACCATTCAAACGTTTTACTGCGACTAAGACTCTCAACACCGTACTGTGCTTGAAGTCCGCTGTAACTGGCAATTGGGTTTTATTCCTTCATTCATGAAAAATTCCCAGTTTGACTTGAACACCTCTTATAATACTGCTATCATGATAAATTATGCCATGACTATGCTTTTATTTTGTAATATATCATAGATAATATCCTTTTAAAATATAAGTTAAAAATTCTGATTGGAAGAAGTTTTAAGGAATTTGTAGTGTAACCTTTTAAAATGTTGGCTATTCTTTCATTTTTCTTAAATTGTATAAAGACATTAAATACAATAAAATACTAAAAACCTTTTAGTACAAATTCCCAAGCATTTTGGTCGCAAACTTTGAATATTATAGAAATCAGGAATTCCATAATGACTGTAATGTGATACTTTTTATATTATTTCATTCTTAGTCTTAAGCTGTAAAAACACTGTAAAAAGTATGAAAAGGACTTTATTTAATGTCTTAGCTTTAACGCAATTGTTTACCTGTTAATCCATTGTTAGGCGGCACGGTGGAGGTTAGCCCTGTCGCCTTGCACCTCCAGGGTCCGGGTTCGATTCCCGGCAAGGCTCGATTCCTGTCTCTGTGTGCATGGAGTTTGCATGTTCTTCCCATGCTTGGTGGGTTTCCTCCCATAGTCCAAAGATATGCAGGTTAGGCTAATTGGCTTTCCCAAATTGCCCATAGTGTGTGAGTGTGTGTGTGTGCCCTGTGATGGACTGGCACCCTGTCCAGGGTGTACCCTGCCTCGTGCCCTAAGTCTCCTGGGATAGGCTCCAGGTCCCCCGCGAACCCTGAATACAGAATAAAGCAGTATAGAAGATAAGTGAGTGAGTGAGTAATCTGTTGTTTATTTAGTGCTAATCTTATCAGCCATGATACTCATATTTGGTCATTTGTTTATTGTCTTACAGAAAGAGTGGCTATGCCTGAACTGCCAGACCCAGAGGGCTCTCTCTGGACAACTTGGGGATTTGCCACCTCCTCCTTCCCCTTCAAAGATGCCAGCTAAATCCCAACCTACCCCTCCTCCTTCCCCAGCCAGAGTTGTCTCCACCACCTCTTCACCCCCTGCTTCTGTCGTCACTGCTTCCCCAACCAAAGCTCTCACTCGGACCCCTAGTGTAACTCAGGCTCCAGTTGACAAGTCTGAGCATGACTCAGTCACAGCTGATGCTAAGCGTGTAGTAGATTCAGCTGCAGTGAAACAAGACAAGGAACTGGCAGTAGTAGAGAGCACACAGGTAGTACCTGAGCCAATCAAAAAGCAAACACTTGACACTGCATATGAAAACACAACAGTGAAATCCATTCCACCTGAGCAAAGCATCAGTGCTCCTGACATTATCCTAAGGGATATAGCAGATGCTAAGGAGACAGATGCCAGGCAGTGTGGGATAGTAGAGCAAACTGAGCCTAAAGCTCAGAACAAAAATAGAGGGGGTAGTGAGTCTGAGCAGCATGAACCAATAGAGAGAGATTCAACTTTGAACAATATTGCAAAAAAACATGACAGTACTCATAAAATCTCCAGCAAGGCCACAGTAGTTGATAACAAGGCAGATATCAGACAACTAGTGAGATTACAAGTAACCATTAATGAAGCCAAGAATGATCAGGCATGTGATCATGTTGCTAAGGTGGTTTCACCAACCAACCCAGCCAATGAATGTTCTCCTGAACTAGTTTCACCAGCCAACATGCAGACAAGTTTAGAAAGTATACCAGATAATAACAGTCATGCCAATGTAGATTTATTTTCCAGTCCGATTATGATAACAGAAAAGGAACCTGTTATTAATATAGGTCATCTTTCATCCAAAACTCTGGAAGGGTCTTTCACTCCCGAAACACATCCGGTAGTTTGGGGCAAAAATGGGGTTAAAAATGAAATGATATCTTACAATGATTCAGACGTGAAACCACAATATCACACCAGCTCATATCACATGTCAGCACACCCAGACATAACAAAAGAGGAATTTGTGGAGACTGGGGATGAGGTAGAAATAAAAACAGGGATGATGTCTCCCTCTGAAACTTCATTTGTATATTCAGTTAGGCCTGAAGTTGTTATAAATAAAGTCGAAGGAATATATTTGGAACAGGCAGAAGAGAAACAGTCAGGAAGAAAATCCAAAGTTGAACAAGAGTCAAAAGCACAAGGAGTCGCACAGAAGAGCACACAAGAGGCTCAAGCTCCTTCTGCTGAAACACCAGAATGTGCCAGCCCTGCTTTCCCAACCCTGAATGAACCGACGAAATCCGAACTAACAACAAAACATGACATTTTAGATGAAATATCACATCATAATACATGTCTAAACTCAGCAACCAGCACATTCTGCACGTTCCCTGATAAGAATACTCATGAAACATCATCGGGTGCTAATATAGGTGCTAATGAAAGTGAGGCCAGAGAAGCAGACCAAACTCAAGCAACTGAATGCCTTATACCTAAAGTAGCTTTTGAATTTATTGCTAAAGAAAATGAAGAGATGACCGAAAATGGACTAGAAAATATAAGAAGAGAAAAAACAACTAATCAAAATCAGACTAGCCCTACTGCAGGAGATGAGCTTGGAAAGTTTTCAGCAGGAAATAGGATAAGTGTAATTGACAATACTAAAAAGGAAAACATTCTACAAAATGTGGATGTGGAAGACACAATCGAACTACAGTCATCCAAAAACAATTATCATTATACATCAAAACACGCAGTTTTTAAACTAGAAAATATTGCACTTGATAAGAAAATAATATCCAGAAAAGATGAGGTTTGTCTATCCTCTCAGATGTCCAAAAATGAGCATATGTTTTCAGGGAATTTACATCAAGTGGTGGAGTCCTCAAAAGAAACTGTCCCCAGAATTGAAAATGTAGATGACAAGCAGCACTCTGAGAAAGTAGAGAAATGTGATAAGCTGGAGCACAATGACATAAGATCAGAGACGTCATCTTCTTCTCTTACTGAATCTGAGGAAGTGCAAAATGTTTTGAATGAAAGAACAGTGAAATCCAACACTGATAGTGTGAAGGCTGAAAATGAGTGTGCCGTAAAAATGGATGATTCACTATATGCAGTAGAAGAGTTTCCTGAGAGTAGAGAAAATTCAGTGGCTGATGTCAGTAAAATTAAACAATCCTTATATACAGTCCCAAGAAATATTTCAGAACATTCCACTATGCAGGTTGTTTTGTCAGACCAGAGGACACCCGAACCTCCATCTCCTGCAGCTAATGTAAAGGATAACGTACAATTAAAAATCCAAATCAAGTCAAATGAGCAGTCTCTACTGTTAGCACAAAAGTTAGATTTTTTTCCCCCAGTGCCTGATAAAGAAAATGAAATTGTTAGTGGTAAACAGAAACTAAAACCTGACTCACAACCTAATAAAGAAATCCCAAACATTCAATCGAATAGTTACAGTGTGTTCTGTGCCTTAGATCCTGTAGTAAAACCCAGCCTTCCGTATCCTGTAGTTAGTAAACAAGACAAAGACAAATCACCTGGAGAAGTACAATCACTAGGCACTCAAGAGAAAAATCAAGATGGAACAAAGCCATTGATAAAACCCCAAAAGTTGGGACAGGTACTGTAATTTTATAGGGAGCACATATTGGTTGAGGTAAAATGTTAAAGAATTACAAGTTAGATTTCCTGTAGACTTACTCTATCATCATTCTGTATTCTGATTTCCGGTGTAATTTGTACATTTCCTTTCTCTTGCAGAAGAAAGAAGATGCAGCAAGGGTTGTGGAAGAACATGAGCTTTTAAAGGAACCTAATAACAAAGACAAAGTCAGTCAAGAAAACAGTGCTCCAAGTCTTTCAGATTTGGCCAAGTTAGAGAGTACTGTTCTTCCAATACTTGAATCTCAGACAGCATCCTCTAAAGATCAATCACAAAGTGAGTCAGTCAAGACCAGGTGCCAACTGGAGGTGTCGCCAGAGGAGTCTCCAGAACTCACTTCAGAGGAAGACTGGCAAGCAAATGCCAAAGAAGAAAAGACCAATACTGTCCCTAAAAAAGAGAAGAAAAAGCTGCTTGTCCCAACAGAGCTTAAACAAGATTTTCTGGAGGACAGCAGTGAGGAAGAACCTTCACCTCTTATTGAGAGAGAAAATAAAGTAGATGAAATAAATTATGTAGGAAGTTACAGTGCAGGGTCAGCAGAGAAAGAAAGTTTGGCAATAAGTGGTCATGAGGATGTGTCACCATCTGTTGAGGGAAACCTTAGTAAAGGAAAAATAAGTTATGAGGAAAATAAACTACCAGAAGATGTAAAGAAGGACATTAAGAAGAATGAGTCAAGCAAGGGAAGGAGTCTTGTTAAAAACAGTAGTATTAATCCTGAGGATGAGCTAGATTGCAAAAGTATCATTTCTGTGGCTAAAATTGAGGAACTTAGTAATAGGGAGCAGCCCTTTGAAGAAAATGGTGCTAGCATTCGCCATTTCAAAACAATCGAACTCAACACTGTGGCCACTGTTCGTCAGGCTTCAGATGATGGTGAACCTGAGAGCCTTACAGATTCCCCTGATGACAGGTCTCGGGGGGAAGGCTCCTCAAGCTTACATGCATCTAGTTTTACTCCAGGCACATCTCCAACCTCACTATCTTCTCTTGATGAAGACAGTGACAGCAGCAGCTCAAGCCATATCAAGAGCAGTGGTGAGGGCAAACAGCACAGGAAAGCCAAGCACCGGCAGCCTGGTCAAATGCTACCCACAATTGAAGATTCATCTGAAGAAGAAGAGCTACGTGAGGAAGAAGAGCTCCTTAAAGAACAAGAGAAGCAAAAGAATTCTAGTAAGAAATCAAAGAAAGACAAAGAGGAAATACGAGCACAGAGAAGGCGAGAACGTCCAAAGACTCCACCGAGCAACCTATCTCCAATTGAGGATGCATCTCCAACAGAGGAGCAGCGGCAGGAAGCAGAGATGGAGGAATTCCGTAGATCTTCCTGTTCAGATTTCTCTCCAAGCATGGAATCTGAGCCAGAAGGTTTTGAGATTCTTCCAGAGAAGATTGCTGCTGTTCAAAAAGTATATCATCTCCCAACATCTGTCTCTTTGTATTCTCCAACAGATGAACAATATACAACTAAGCAATCCAGGGAAACCACAGAAAAACAACCTTCACATCCTTCATATGATGCTTATGAGGACATAATGCTCAGAACAAAATCTCCAACAATAGAGGATATTCCACCTGGAAAAGAGTCCCTTTATGGCGGCATGCTAATTGAAGATTATGCCTATGAGTCACTGGTTGAAGACACACATGTAGAGAAAGATACGATTTCTGTATCAGAAAATGCAAGAAAACTGAGATCACCCGATGAAGTCTATGAGGACATGATGCAGATAAAGAAAGATATGTTGCTTAAAGAGCAACACATGAAAAAAGATAACACAATGAAAGAATTTCCCACAACAGATACAGCTGAAGATGGTGTCTTTTCGTGCGTCAGAGACACATCTGGCACAAGACAAGACACTATCTGTAAAACCATTTCTGGCCAGTTTGGTAAGGATGGAAAACCACTGTTAAATGCAGAGGAAGCCTATGAGGAACTTATGAAAAAGCAGAGAGGTGTCCTGACTCCAGGCATCAGCCCAACACAAACAATTCCTGATTTGACAGACAGAACAAAGGAAATTGAGGTGACTACATCTGAAAAAACAGAAACTTTTATTCAAAGAAGAATTCTCCCTATACCAGATCTGACAGTCACTCAATGTTCCTCAGGTGAAGAGGAATCTGGTGAGGAGAGCACTGTAGATCAAAATCAGGATGATGAAACAGTTCCAGATTTTACATCATCTTCTACACATGCTGCAGTGACTGAGCCAACATCATTTGCTGTCAAGTTATCTCAGGAAAGGACAATTGATCCTTCAGGTTCCATGCCAGCTTCAGAGCATGTTATGGATTCAATTTCATCAAGGGCAGACTCAATATCACAGCCAGTACCATCACAGGCAGCCATGGCTGAAACAACAGACCTGTCTGATGTTGTTGATTTGTCAAAGCCTTCAGCCTTGAGTCACATTGATGCATTACCTACTCAGATTTCTAGTTTAGTTTCTATACCTTCTGTCCCAGTTACAGCACCTTTACCCACTGTACCACAATATACTTCAACAGTACCTACTGTAATATCAACTGCCCCACCTGTCCCTCCCAAGCCAGCTGTTCTACGTAGAGGTGCATCTCAGGAAAAAAATGGCATTCCTGCTCCCCCTCCCTTACCACCACCTACTTTACCAAAGCCTGCTATTTATCCTAAAAAGATTCCACCTCAGGTTCCCCAAAGAACAGCTACAGCAGGTTTACCAACTACAGGTCCAAATGCACAGATGAGACAACCCATGGCACCAAGTTACAAGCCGCATGTTCCTCCTCCTGTCCCTCCAAAGCCATCCACAATCCCTGCAGGACTGACATTCAGCCACAGACCAGGAGAGCCAGTCAAGCCACCCATAGCTCCAAAACCTATGTCAAGTTCCCAACCACTTTCTTCTATTTATTCTCCAATAAGACCAATCATTCTCCCAACAAGCACTGAAGATGGTGCATTGAACCTGAGTCCTGCATCTGATATTAAAACAGGGCCTACATCACCAATAAAAACCCCTACATCTCCTAGGTTTGGGAAGTCCTTATATGATACTTATGTTGTTATCACTCTGCCTTCCCAGCCTGGTTCACCCATAGAAGGTGTAACAACCCAAGCCCAAGCAAGTTCAGATCCCTCAACACCTAGCAAAGAGTCTCATGTACATTTTGATTTTCAGTCACAATCACAAATACAACTGCCACCACAGCCACAAACAACTAGGGTACCATTAGCTTTCACCAAAATAACAGAATCCATAGAAAGGCAAGAAATATGTGAAAATGAAAAGGTTATTTTAAGCATGAATCATGTAATTGAGGCAGTTTCAGCTTCACAGCCCTCAGTAGTAATTCCAAATGATGTCCATGTAGTAACTACTGAAGTCCAAAGAACAACAGTGTCTGTTGTGCATGGAAAAACACCTCCTTCAACTCCATCTCCAACTCCAAGAGCCCCTGGGATGCCAGATTCAAAATCACAACCAGTAGCTGTACAGAATGGGCATGCTTATCATTCTGGAGTGATTGTTGACCTGCGTGCTCCAAAAGCAGATGCAGAGATATGTATGAAAGGTATAGATCTGTCATCACCAGAGTCACAACGGCAATCCTTCCTGGTTGATGGTCGGCAACAAACTGCAGTCCAGTCATCTGTAATGAATTTGAGCACCGAGACTTCATCAGTTTCCGTTGTAACAGACAGCATGACAATCCTCACTTGTACAGCTACTATAGCATATCCCAACAATAATCTTTCTCAGGCCACTTCAATGCCTCTACAACTAACAACAGCTAGATCCTTTGAACCAGTTTCCCAAATTATTTATCGTCCTGTTGATTCTCAGCCTGAAAAACCAATCAATCTCTCCACAACTTTAGGCAAGTCACATTCTGTTCCAGTTACAACATCTCCTACGCTTGGTGTTAGTACAAGTATTCCACCTCAGTTGGAAACTTGTGTATCTGGTGCAGTTGACCTCACGACTGTTAAGCCAGTACAGACTATGGTATCCGTAGATGGGTCCTCTTCAGAGATGGTTACAACAGTGATTACAGAGGATGATGGCAAGCCAGTAGACCTAACAGCAGGAAGACGGGCAGTGTGTTGTGATGTAGTATACAAGCTTCCATTTGCTGGTAGCTGTGCCACTCAGCAACCCTCAGCTCCATTGCCAGAGGATCGTTTTGGCTACAGAGATGACCACTACCAGTATGATCGGTCTCCCTATGGCATGAGAGGTCTTGGTGGAATAAAGCCCTCCATGTCTGACACAAATTTGGCAGAAGCTGGCCTCTTATTGTACAAGAGTAAGAATAGGTATGACTACAATGGGGAAATGGAGGGTGCTGTAGATCTTACATCAGGAAAAATGTCTATAGCAGGTCAGTGTGATCTTGCAGATCTTTCTCAGAGATGCCATTTTGAGTTACCTTTACTCATTCCCATCTGAGACTCTTTTCCTGCATTTTAGAAAGTTCTCCATTTTATGTTTTTATTTGTTGGAATTTGCATGCTTGTATTTTCATTTTTATATTGCATGCCACTCTATATGATTTGCTCTTTCTTAAATCTTTCAAAACACATTTTGCATTTTAAATAATTTGGGCATGGCTTGGCTTTCTGTCTTTACGAAAACTTGGTGTAAACATAAGCTAAGCTCATATACAATATGAATTTTTAACAGGTGAAGCTGTGGACTACTCGAGCAAAGCTTCTGGGGCATTTACTGGAGTTACAATCCCACAGTACTCACAAGCCAGAATAACAGCTGCTGTTGGAACTCACTTTGGAAGTTCTAGTGTCCTGAGGTCCTCAAATGGAGTGGTATACTCATCTGTAGCAGCACCAGTTCCTTCTACATATGCCATAACTACCCAACCTGGTTCTATTTTTAGTACAACATACAACTCCCTGTCAGGCATGCATACTAGTGACACAATGCCATCATTATCAAATCTGCAAAATCAACCCCTCACTAGATCACACAGTTTCCTTTCCACTGTTGCTGTGACTACAGCAGAGGAGCAGGATGACATGCCTTTGAACCTGGAAATCAGTGTTTCTAAGGATATTTTCTCCAATGATCGAACAGAGATAGCGTCAACAGTAACCACAGGAGCATCACTTGACTACACCGATGCCTCACTTGAGGCAATTGCAGCATCACTAGAAGCTCTCTCCTCACCCATGATTCCAGGTGATGAAAAGTATCAGATGGAACGGGAGCTTCTTGAGCTAGAAAAGATAAAACAGCAACGCCTTGCTGAGGAACTAGAATGGGAGAGGCAAGAGATTCAGCGCTTTCGGGAGCAGGAGCAACTTCTAGTTCAAAAAGAACTAGAAGAGCTCCAGGTCATGAAGCAGCAGATCCTGTGTCAACAAGAGGAAGAGAGGCAAGCTCACCTCATGATGCAAAAAGAGACATATGCTCAGCAACAGGAGCAGTTGGAACAGATTCAGAGGCTCCAAGAGCAGCTGAGACAGCAACTAGAGGAGCAAAAGTACAGACAAATGTATCCAGGTGAAATCCAAGAGACTCTTGGTCATATTGTGGGGACAGACAAAAAGATGGACAGTGGTTGTCAGACTGATGAAGAAGATGATACTGAGAAAGCCTACTCTGCAGGAAGGAAAAAGAAGAATGCCAAGAAAAGTGTAGATAGTTGTGTACAAACAGATGATGAAGACCAGGATGAGTGGGAAGTTCCCAGTCGTAGCAGACGTAGCAAACCACGAGGTAGTAAATACAGTACAGCTGACAACTGTGGAGTTTCTGTGCAGGCACTTACAGAAATTTCTGTACAAACAGATTCCACTGGGACGCTTAGAGGACATACTGTACAGACTGACACCAGAGTTGATTTTCCTAATTCTGATAGAACAACTTCTCCTAAGAGACGCCCTACCCCTTTAGAAATAACCCAGTCACCACATCTTAAAACAGATACTTCCAGTCTACAGGTTTCTCCTGTTCCTCCCAAATCCCCCAAAGTCCTTTATTCACCAATATCTCCCTGTATGTCCCCTAGTAAATCACTAGAATTTGTTTCCTATGAAAAATCTAGTGGTGATACCAGCCCACAGAAAATATGTTCTGCAGATCCATCCAAAGTGGTTCCTGGTAGTCCAAGAGCAAAAGTCATGCAGCGGTCACTTTCTGACCCAAAACCTATGAGCCCTACTTCAGAAGAGCGAGCAGCTAACTTCCAATTTTCTGAGGGTTACTCTGTAAGTACACTTTCATACATGTGGCATATATGAAGTTTGTCCTTCAAATCAAAAATGCTCAAGGATCTATTTTCATAGTATGGTTTCTATTACTTATCACGCTAATCTTACAGAACAGAACACACATGTTTATCAGTTAGTAGATTAAATATTGATGGTGCTGTTGATTTAATTTCGAGTTCATCAATTCATTCTAAAATTATAATAGCCAATATAAAAATGTACATTTGTCTCATTTGTCTCTTGAAATTACAAGACTTCTGTTTTTTGTTAGCCTGCTCCTTTCCTGTTTTCTTTATGAAAAACAGACTGTTGCAGCCAGACAATAGCTGTCTAGAGTACATATAGATTTTAGAAGCATTTTATTATGGTATCTTAGCTTGCTACTAAACTGTAAGTAATGTTTAATATAAATTTAAATAGAACACTTTATTATCAAACAGAAATAAGAATATATTTGCATCAATTTATCTGTATCTTATTGTGTTCAAGATTAATTTAGTCATATAAACCTCATATTATCTTATTGTATTGTCAAACACATCACCTAATGTATTTAATGTTATACAGGCATTAAAAAATTTTTGCATGTTATCGAGCAACGCTAAAATTTTTGCGTTTAAATTTTTTTTTTAATGGATAAAAATCATATTGCTTTATTGTTTTGCTCGTAATATGAAGAAAATATTAAGATTGTTACCTACAGTATATATTATTTTACAATAATATTACATATATATTATGTAATATAATTTGTATTCTTTTTTCCTTTGGCAGGGTAAAGGATCTCCAAGTAGCACACCCACTGGTACACAAAAGAAAGTAAAGCGAACCCTTCCTAACCCACCTTCTGAAGAGGAGACCACCAATGCTGGTCAACCGGCATACAGCACTGCCTCTGCCCGTCGCCGCCTTTGTCGAAGCTCCAACATGGCAAGGGCAAAAATCTTGCAGGATATTGACCGTGAACTGGATTTGGTAGAACGGGAATCCTCTAAACTTCGTAAGAAACAGGCCGAATTGGATGAGGAAGAGAAAGAGATTGATGCTAAATTGCGCTATCTGGAGATGGGCATCAATAGAAGGAAAGATGCATTACTTAAAGAAAGGGAGAAGAGGGAAAGGGCTTACTTGCAAAGTGTTGCAGAAGATCGTGACTACATGTCTGACAGTGAAGTGAGCAATATCCGTGAGACAAGAAGAAGTGATGATATAGAGGAAGTGAGTGGACTTGGACTCGAAAGACCCCACACTGCTCCACAATCAGAGCTAGATGAGTTTGTTCCCCCACAGACTAAATATGAGTATGGCAAGTACACCCAGTATCATTACCCACAATATCAGCAGTCCCTGTACCAGACACAACCGCCATACCAGTCCCAAAGCATCTACTCTTCTGTGCCCTCTCTCACTGCTTCACAGCAGCAGAGCTACCACCAGATGCTGCTACTACAGCAAAAGGCAAGGCAACAAGCTGCACTTCTGTCTGAACTAGATGCCACCAAAGTGTCCACCAATTATGAAAATTCATCTTATCTGGGAGGGAAGTATGGCAATCATCTTGATCTGCATGGCCTGGAAGACCGTGGAGGCAGCATGGCAGGAAGTCCTATGTCAAATGTGTCTGCAGATTCTTTCTATGCTGACTTGGATCACCAAACACCAAGAAGTTATCTGCTCCTAGAAGATGCAACAGAGCTTACCAAGAGCACACCCGGTCTTTCATCCACCAGTTATGGAATTGCTGAGAGGGAATTGGCAAAAGCAGAGCGCCTACTAAGACGCACAGCAGCAGATGTTGGCACTGATTACCTTGGCAGCTCCTCGAGACTTCATTCCTATGGAAAGAGTCAAGACGATGAAGACCCAATGGAAGAACCATATGAGTTGAAACTTCTGAAGCAGCAACTGAAGCAGGAGTTTAGAAGGAGCACAGGAGGGACTGAGAGCTTAGAACAGTTGGCTGGCCTCTCACATCACTATACTCCTAGCTCATGTGTAACTAGTGGAGGCTATAGGGCTTTCCCTAAGACAGAGAAGTATAGCATAAGTAGATTAACCTTGGAGAAGCAGGCAGCCAAACAGCTTCCAACATCTATGCTTTACCAAAAACACAAAAGTATGAGCAACATTGGAAAATATGCCATCCAGGACAGTAGAGGTTTAGACACAGATTATAGCAGCTACTTGGGATCTAGTGGTGCCTCACCAAGATCAAGCAGATTATTACAGGATGAGATTACGTTTGGGCTTCGTAAGAACATTGCAGAACAGCAGAAGTACCTGGGCTCAACTCTTGGGGTCAATTTGGCTGGTTCACTTAACTTAGCCCAGAGTCTCAACTTGAGCTCTGGGGTGAGATCAACGCTAGGGGAGGACTCTTCTTATCCAAGCGGGAGCCGCTCTCGGCCTTCCTCAAGGCCTACTTCCATGTATGGCCTTGATCTTTCTATCAAAAGGGACATCTCTAGCTCCTCCTTGAGGCTCAAATCAGAGGGTGACGCTTCCTCAGAGACTTCTGCCTATCAGGCGCCATCAGGTAGGACAAAGCCTACCAGCTTGCCTATTGGTCAGGGTGGGCGTGGGCGAATTCCAATCGTGGCACAAAACTCTGAGGAAGAGAGCCCACTGAGTCCGGTGGGTCAGCCGATGGGTATGGCACGGGCATCTGCAGGTCCGCTCCCGCCTATATCCGCCGACTCCCGTGACCAGTTTGGGTCATGTCTCTCTCTTCAGGATCCTCAGCAGCAGCACCTCAGGGAGGACCCTACCAGAGGACGCAGCTATATGCTCATAGATGACCTTCAGGGCACAATGTCTGATAGCGAAGGTAATTTTTATCTCCTTCTGCTAGGATACCAGATCCATCCCATTTGCTTCAATTTAATGTGGCTGTCATCTGTTCTTTCTTTTCATGAATATTATTTAAGTATCTATATAAATGAACCTTCATTAATCAGTTGACTGTGTTGCAATAATAGTATATAATTGTCAGCAGCTTTGCTTTCTGTTTTTCATCCATTTATTATTTTTGTCTGGTTGTATACATGAATGCTTTATATTAAATATGCCTGCTGGCATTCTTTTTGGTTTCACATTTAGTTTATATTGAGTTATTATGCTATTGATATTCAATATATGATATTGAAGATGTTCCCATCATATTTTGAATATTTACATACATATTTACAATTGTTTATATAGATAGCTGTTTACATAATACACATAATATAATATAATACGTTATATAATGCACAACAACTTGCAAAAAATAAATGTATTATGTATTATGTATTATGCATTATTATTATTATTATTATTATTATTATTATT
>JAOVVA010000016.1:12009623-12022593 GCA_028565275.1 Leiocassis micropogon
AACAACTTGCAAAAAATAAATGTATTATGTATTATGTATTATGCATTATTATTATTATTATTATTATTATTATTATTTAAACTAATGAAAAGTCAGTCAAGAAATTCCAGTAAACCACCAGACAAAAACATCACATGGGCAGATGGCTTATACTCTTATTGTTAAATTATGTTAAATTATATCCTATAATAAGCAATCAACTATTTAAAAAATGTGTACAAGTACTGCCCCATAAACATGTAAAATGATGAAGCAGATTTCTACATATTTTTCTTTTTCTCTTCCTTCTGCAATTGCATTATGTTGATAGATTTGATTATTGTGGTTAGCTATTAATTAATAACTTGCTACTAGCTAACATCTTTCTAAATTTCATGGCTCAGGGTTGCCACCAAGATGTTTTCAGTTGACTATAATTAAAATCAGTGTCAAAATGAGTTCCAGTGAGAAGCCATCGGAACTTACATCCAATTTGGAGAAATATAATGTATATAAAAATATGACGGTGGCAATTTAAAATTTCATTTTAAATTTAATACTAAATGACTGTGTCATAAACTACATATAAGGAAACAAATCAAATCTATTAGGATATTCACTTTTTTATTTACTGTACTTAAAGTTTGTTAATGTTATCTATATGTTTGGATTGAACAGTTGTGCCTGTTTTATTGAATTATTAGATTTGACTTTCCAATCAATTTTCAGTTTCTTAATATCTGAAAATATAGATATGTGCTAACATTAAACAAAAGCCCTCTGACTGATTTTTATTGTTTCTTTTTTGTTTAAATGATCTAAGTTATCTCAAATTTTTCAATTGTTTGCATGTTTTGTGTTCTTACAATAATATATGAATGAATTGCATGTATTTTCCTTTTATTTTTTAAATAAACTTGCTTGCTTCCTTGCATGAGGATCTACACACTGCTGCATGCTATGCTTTTCTTATATTTATGCTATAAATAATTGCTTGTTTTCATACAGTATACGTTATTTATTGATGTATAAACAGTAAATGACAGCATTTGCACAGTATACTACACACATAATTGCATTATTTGTAAGTTATTATTGTTTAAACACAATGCACATTTAGTTTCATTTTATTTAATTTTTGTGGTCTCCACACATTAATACCATATGATGAACACATCATATGTTCCATATGGAAGTAAATGCATTTGCCTTGGTTACAGCACTAAGTGAATCCCTGGTGGGTCTGAACAGAGATGATCCAGGCAACACACATGAAAATGTCACAGACGGTAGAGTATGACAACCTTAGCTTTCAGCTCCCCCATCTCTCCCTTCTAACACCCACCATTTTCCTGCCCTCTAACACCCAATTTTAAGCCCACCCACTGTACCATGACCATCCAACTCCCAATCACCCATAAGCCCATGGTCCACTGTATTGACTAAAAAATTCATCTCCATGACGACAACATATAGGGAGTATGATAAGCACACATTAATACGGTATATGCAGTACTGGATCAATGCGTTTTTGTTGCATGCTCCACAAACTAAACAAAAAGCAATTTTTTCTAAATAGGCTACAGTGCCAACAGTATAATGGTTAACCTGTTACTGATTTACATGTGAAAAATTCATTGATTAGGTAAATGCATTTCACATTTTTAACTTCATTACAGATACTGTACATAGCAAATTATTTAAAAATAGACTTAAACTCATGAATAGTCTTCATTTTCATATCATGGTACATTGGATTATGAAAGTTCGGAAGGATCAGGTTGGTACATATACACATCTCAGTTATCTTTTTTTTAAAAAACTACATTCCAGTTAAAATCAATAAAATCTATCTAAAGGTGTCTGTTTACGCCATGATACAGCCAACTCAAGCATATAACTCATACAATATAATGTGTCCTCCAATGAAAAACATTTCAGCTTCTTTATACACTGCCTACCTCCCCTTTTTTTATTCCTTGATAAGCCTCATTAAGTGATTTTCTTATGGCCACACATCTGTTTAGTTCCAACGGTCCCCACAGTCATTCAGGATTCTTCCGACCACATTTCCACAAAGTTGATATTTTGATACTGTTCCCAATGTCAGTAACAACATGACCCAAAATTTTCTGTAATTAAATAGAATTATTTGCTTATTTAAATACAAAAGGTCTTCTTTATTTTTATTTTTTATTTTTTGGGCTGGGCAGTGTTTACAAAAGAATGCAGATTATTACCTTTAACTACTCCTACTGATAAAACCATTGTATTTAATGATGATTTCGTACAGTGTTTGTGCACTTTTTTTCTTTCCTCAAGGGTTTCCAAAACTTTTAAATTATGGTACAATGAATTTTTTTGATTACATCATAAAGGGTAGAGAAAAAAAAGAAAGAAAATGTTTTCAGTATAGCTCTGATGTTACTGCCATTATCTCTTCCATATCACTGAGCAGACAAAGAGTTGTCCTCATTTGGAAATTTGCTGACGATAGTTTTTACTGGTATAAAAACCACGGCTATTCCCTACTGCACGATATCCTGTGTGTGCATGTTTGGAAAATATAAGAATAATAGTACCTTGACCTGAAACTCTGTACAGTGCACCAGTCTCCAGTGTTTATTTCCTATCCCTATGACTGGAAAGAATGGCTAGGTTTCTGATTAATAAACAGGTGAGCAGTTTTTAATAGGGTTGATTATATTCTGATTTTTCTGAAGCATACCATCTCCGTCGGGAGGAGACTGACTGGTTTGACAAGCCACGAGAGGACGGACAAGGCCTGGACAGAAGACAGGTGAAAAAAGACTTCATATTTATTCCCACATTATACACAATTATACAGTACATCTGCTTGTATCACAGTCCTCTAGTGTACTGTATATCAAATGGAACAGACACATTAAGAGAATATAACTTTTTTAGAGAACATATTTAGAGTCACTATTTGTTCATCTGTTGCAGCAATGCAGTTTTCAATTCCTTACATAGTCTCTCATAGAAGCTAGGTGTCTTTGTGTGAAACTGCCTGTACTTGTATGATATGATGCAGATGAAGTCCCAGCCGTATCCGTTTTCCCACACAAGAATAAAACTACAAAGGGATCCTAGAGACCGCAGTGTGTCAGGTAAACGTCTAATATCAAAACTGCCTAAATATCACTCACTTTATGAGGGGCATTCAAGACAAACTGGGATTTTTGATTGTGCAGAATAACAACACAGTTATGACAGTCAAAACTACATTTACATTCATGTGCAAAAGTTAGTACTTCTATTTAAGTTTTATGTTTTTTGTGTCAAAACATGAACAATCTGATCATTGTCAACATTTGACATTAGTCAAATACAACCTCAGAGGAACGATACTTTTTTTTCACCAAGCCATTATTTATTTAACAGAAATAAAGAAAAAACATGTGGGCAATACTAAGTACCCTCCATGATTCAATAGCTTGTAGATCCACCTTTAGCAGCAATAACGTCAAGTAATCATTTCCTTTATGAATTGTTGTTATGTGTGTTATGGAGGAATTTTGGCCCATTCTTCTTTACAACATTGTTTAAGTTCATTGAGGCATTAAACTCAATTAAGTAATTTTGGATATCCCACCACAGCATTTCAGTTAAGTTGAGGTCTGTAAATCCATTACAGCACAATTAGAAGAAGACTGAACGAGTACAGTTTGTTTAGAATTTTGCAATTGTGCTGTCATGCTTAGTGAGGCCTATATGGTCTGATATGTGGCTCTTGTGTTGTTGTTTTTTTTTTTTTGTATTTCTCTGAGCATTGCATGATCTGACCTTGGGGTAAATTTACTGAGATGTCCACTCCCGGGAAGATTGACAATTGTAACAAATGCTTTCCACTTGTGAAAAAACTGTAAAATATTGAACAACAATTGCTTCTCAACAACCATTGCTTATGTCTTCCCCGCTTGACATTGTGTTAACACACCTGACCAGCAAAATGCAAAACCTCTGCTTTTATAGAGGTCTGTACACCTGCTGATGATCAGTTAATCAGGAGCTGATGATTATCATCACCTGGCTGCAATTTACCCTCTTTTATACCATGGAAGCGGTAAGGAGGTACTTAGTGTTGTCCACATGTTGTTTTTGGCTTTTTTTTTTTTAAAATAAATAATGGGACAGCGAAATAAGTTCTATGATGTTGCCTAATATTAAGATCTGCTATGATCAGATGATTTTTAATATGTTTTTACACAAAAACATGTAAAATTAAAAAAAAGGGGGGAATAACTTTTACACATGAATGTATTTCTCTATAGCATTTCACTAGTGCTTGGATACCATTAAGGTAGTTTTCTCACTTCGCCATGAGCCATGATCAGACTGCTTGCATCACGTTTGAAACACTGGCCTCCCAGGAACTCTTTTAATGGCCCAAACAATGTGGAAATGGTTGGAGCGAGCCCAGGACTGTACGCGGGTAGTATACATGAATTATTGTTTGCACAGTTCCCACAGACAGATGTATCTTTAAAGTTCATGACAAATTATCAATTTTTATCAATTGTCAATTTTTATCATCATTTTTCATTTTTCAAGACATTCCACTCACTAAATGTTCATAGGAAAGAGTGGACACCGAGCCACCTCGGGCGGGATCATCATTCACGGATACATGGTCTTCTTTAAAACCTTTCCATCATTCACCGTACTGTGCTTGAAGTCTTTTGCGCCCTCATTCACAAGTCCCGGTGTGACTTGAACGCTCCTCGTATTTGAACATTACATGCAGAAATAAAAAAAAAAAAAAAAAAAAAATCTCCTATTATACTTTAAATTCTATGTATAATATAATGTATGTATAAAATGAAAAGAAAGACAAAGTATGTATATGTACGTTAATGAACAATTTACAATACATAATAAGCTAACTATAAATATGTGAGAATTATTACATCTGAATAGGCCTAATGCATTGCACGAAATAATTAAAGTATTTTGTGCTTTTGTTCCTTTCTTTAATGGCGAGGAGTTGTGTGTGTTAGTATTCATGCCTATATATTGGAACTAGATAGATTTCATGACAAGTCAAAATTGTGTGTAATACACGTCAGATTATCCTCAGAATGATGTAGTGTTGAACAAACAAGCTTCATTTGAAAATGTATGACAAGTTAATTTCAGATGCATCACAATTAAAATGTGTAATTGTGTAAAATGGCTATTGATACTCTATAAATGCAGTGAATGAAAATTTAAATAGGAATGTAAGGAGTAAAAGGCTTTTTTTGTACCCCTTGGAAATTAAATACCAAACAGTAAAATAATTTAACATTAAGTAAATTCTAAATATGCCAATACAGTGTTCATTTTTTTTTTTTTTTACTTTATTTGTCACATATACAGTACATTACTGCACTGCGAAATTCTTTCTTCGCATATTTCAGCGTAACTGGGGTCAGAGCACAGGGTCAGCCATGATACAGCGCCCCTGGAGCAGATAGGGTTAAGGGCCTTGATTAAAGGCCCAACAATGGCAACCTGGTGGAGCTGGGGCTCGATTGCCATTGTTGCCAAATATGGTATATTAGTATACAAATTTAAGGCAAATTTTTGTATTGTAAAACGCATTTTTTATACGAAAATAGTGTTAATGCAGATAATCTGTTCCAGCCACCTAAAAAATGTTACTGATGTTACCAACGTCCAGCCCCATGATCATATTTCTTCGTATAAAAACAATCAAAACATTTTGAAAAGGCATGTAAATAGGCATTAAACCTTACTTAACCTTAATTTATCTTAAGCCTTGAATGGCTCCCAGACGTATGCGCAACTGGCTTGGTTCATTTGCTCATATGTCGACAATGCCTTGTATGCCGAAGTAAATTTCTTGCAAAAGTTCAGTTCTTAAGACGAGGAGTTTGTATGCCGAGGTATTACTGTATAATATTTAACCATTGGAACAATAATATCATTTTTATAATTGTGGTTATGGTAAAGTTCAGGAACTGAAAAATGCAAAACAAATTGTTAATATATTTACTTAATTTGCATGCGACTTGTAACATGCTATTAATCAAGTTAGTCTACTGTAAGTCAAAATGGAATGCCTTTTAATTTAAGGTCTTTGCAATGGGCCTGCAGGCAACGGACTGGGCATCCGTATAATCGGAGGTAAAGAGGTTCCAGGCAGCGATGGGGAGATCGGCGCATACGTGGCCAAAGTCTTACCTGGAGGAGCGGCAGAACAGTCTGGAAAGATTGTGGAAGGTAAGACTTTAAAGGAGAGGTGCTTTATTTAGAATGCTTTTTCAGTTTGTTTCATTGATCGTGAAGTTTAAAAGCTGTATTCTAAACCTGCCGAAAATCTCCGACCTTCACAGAAAAGATCAGCCTTCTGACAATAGACATGGTTTGACGTAATGTTTGAATGAGGAGGCCTGGTAAAAGAAATAAATAGATCCGTATCTGCATGGTGATTCGTCACCTTCATGCAGCAGGAATGACTCATTCGTAAAGTGGAGAAGTATAAAGATAGATGAAGCTAGGAATATGCACTCGAGTCTGTAGTTTTATGCAATGGCATGTGTTTTCCCAGCATTACCGTGGGTTTCAGAGACAGACAGATGTTTCTCTTATGCATGAAGAAGCCTATTGTTTTGAATGCTTTTTTAAATGTTGTCGTTCATTGTTCTACCTTGGAGTCACTTACAGTAGTTTAGAATGTTTAGTTAAGATGACAGTGTAGTGGTTAGCACTGTGGCTTCACACCTCCAGGGTAGAAGGTTCGAGTTCCCCCTTGGGTCCGTGTTTGTGGAGTTTGCATGTTCTCCCCATGCTAGGTGGATTTCCTCCAGGTACTCTGGTTTCCTCTGAATTTTTAAATTGCCTGTAGTGTGTGAGTGAGTATGTGTCGATAGAATGGCACCCCATCCAGGTGTACCATTTATACCCTTCATACCCCGAGTCCCCTGGGATAGGCTCCAGGCTTCCCATGTCCAGTACCATTTTCGGATATGATTGGCTTCTATATCTGATTCTCACAGTTCCCAAGCATGGAACGAATGTGTTCTCACTACTCAAAATGAATCAGACTTTGTGGTCAAGTGTTCTTAGAACCGATCCTGGCACCCTAATGTGAAAACACCCTTAGAGATAAGTGAGTGAATAAAGATGAGTGCTGTAGTCAGAGTGTGCACTACTTGTCAAGAGACTGGACGTACCTAGCCATAGTGTTTGGTTTTGATTTATTGTCGGTATGTTTTATAACAACACTGAACCTGTCAAAGCTATAAAAAAAACTTATCTGTGACATAAAAAATAAATCAAATCAAAACCCTCTTGTATTTTTTATTCTTCGAAATTGCATCTAGACATCAGCTTTGCTTGATCTTTCTTGGCATTCTTTCAAGCAGCTCCATCAGGTAATCATCTGAAATGAGTTTTTCAAACAGTCTTGAAGGATTTGCCACAAATGCTAACCACTTGTACACTTCTTTTCCTTCATTCTGCATTCCAGAACTTCTACAAATAAATAAGAAGAGTTAAATATATGTTTTCAAGCGAGATTTTAAAAGCATCTAGGCTATAATGTTTCAGGAGAGCCATTAGATCAGGATCTTTACATGGTAAGTTTATCTGTACCCCTTTCAGATGGGCTTAATCCTGTTGACTGTGGAGGCCAGGGCCCATATTCACAAAGTTTCTTAAGCCTAAAAGTTGCCCCTAGTGGTGAAATTCTAAGAAAATTCTTAGAAATATGACATTTTCTTAGAATTTCCCCTTAAATTTAAGACTAAATCTTAGTAAAGATAAAAATGATTCACAAAACATCTTAGTCCTAAAAACAGCTCTTATGGTGAAAAATGAGAGGAGGACTTTTAAGAGGCTTAAGAGTTTCTATAGCAGAGGACAAAATGGCGGAAAGAAGAAATATTCTTCAAACACTGAATAAAAACCTAAAAGTAAACACTGCTCTTCTGTCCAATTTGGTTTTCTTGATCTTTAATTCCTTCTATTTCTCTTGGATTGTTGGCTACATACCATCCAAAAGTGCAACTTAAACAGACCTGCAGTCATGTAAATTGGTAAAAGCTGAGCCATTTTGCTCCACTTTTATTAGTTGTAGTCCAATCTGAAATGGACTACAAGTAATAAAATTAGTTAAATAAATGTAAGAACTTAAATATAGTAAACGCTGCGTGGAAATTGGTTGCTTCAAAAGTGGACACATTTTCAACATTTGGCTGTTTTAAATAATCTTAAGATATTTAGCCTTTAAGAGAAACTTTGCATAAAGTAGCCTTCAGTCATGATTATACAATTTCTTCATATACAAACATTATGATTTTACTGTCTATTCTATTATCATGTATTCTATTTTTAAGACCTTTGCAGAGGTCAGAGGTTATTTTTTATCAACCAATCACAGCCCTTGAATTTCTACGTCATCCCTAGCAACAGGGTCAACCACACCTCCTCACTGAGATAAAGGTTTTTGTACTTTCCTTACTCAGAGTTGCTCTGAGAAGTTTCCTAAATCACTTTTAGTCTAGGACTCCCAGCTAGGAGTTTTTACACTAAGATAGGAGCTCTCTGAGAGAATTCTAAGAAGCTTTGTGAATACGGGCCCAGGTCATCACCTTCATTCATAAATAACTCTTACAAGGTGTGCTTGGGTTCATTGTCTTATTGAAAAACAAATGAAGGCCCAATTAGGAACAAAGCTGATGTTTGAATGCAGCATGCTATTGGTAACCATGATGGTTAAATGCCTTCAGTTTGTAATAAGTCAATGACACTTTTTTTTATTCTATGACTTGCCAAAGTTGGACTCATCAAAAATGAACCAAGCATAGGTTTCTACTCTTCCAATCTCAACTGCATTTGTTTCCTTTTTTTTATTCATGTCCTTTAGTAGTGGCTTCCTGACCCAATGGTGGTTGGGCCTGGGCCTGTATTCACAAAACTTCTTAGAATTCTCCAGAGAGCTCCTATCTTAGCTTAAAAAGCCCTAGCTGGAAGTCCTAGACTAAAAGTGAATTAGAAATCTTCTCAGAGCAACTCTGAGGAAGGAAACTACAAAAACCTTTATACTTTTTTGTTTTTGTACCTTTCTTAGTCTAGGACTCCCAGCTGGGACTTTTTAAGCTAAGATAGAAGCTCTCTGAGAGAATTCTAAGAAGCTTTGTGAATACGGGCCCCGACTTTTAATTCTAAGAGTTCATGCTGGAATTTGTCAGATGTTTAAACTTAGCAAAGCGTGTATTATATTAGCATTAATAGAATCTTTTTGCAACCAATAGAACATTATCTTTAATGTTTTTAGCATTAGCAGCTGAGTGAGGTAACATGATGTTTGACTCGCCTGTGACAAAACCACTTTTTGATGGTTTCTGCAACAGCACTTGGAGGAACTTTAGAAATCCAAGAACTTCTCCAGCTTGACATAAGTAATGCTATTTTTTCGCTTTACTGTGTAAGACCCTTCTTGTCATATTATGGATGACTAGAACCACAAATAATGTCCTTCTATACCACCTTGTCACAACACAGATGGCTGGCAGAAATGTGTTATCAGGGGAAAGCAATACATAAAGGAGCATGTAATGAGGTATACAGAGTAACTGGGATGAGATCATGAATATGGGATGAGATCATGAACATTTTGAAATGAAATGAGCTATAAGCATTCACAGAACATGCAAAGCTCTAAGAGTTGTCTGTTACCATGATTTATCAGACTGAATAGTTAAATATCATTTCATGGAGCTTGAACTTAATTATAGTCATTAAACTTTAGTACCCTAGCTCAGCTTTGATTGCCGTTCACAGAAGTCAGTAGCACCACCACTGCTACCTGGCCATCCAGGACTTTTTAGTAGACGGTAAAAAATTTATGGTATAATCATTATTTTGGAAATGTTCTCACCCTGGAAATACCTCTTGTGGGCTGTTTTATTCGTTGTAAATTCTGCAACCTGTATTGATCACAGTTGTAGCTGACAGGGAATACTAATGATGTGCCTTTCTCCTGGCACAAGATTGCACTCAAGGGAACTGTAAATTAGGACTGCTTTGGCTTTGTCCATTGTGCTGCATGCTGTAAATGCATCTTGTAGAAGGAGAGAGGAAAAGCGCTGTCTCGATCTGTGTCTCTATCTGTGCTTGAGCTTTTTTTTTATGAGACGTGAGCAAACAGCTGGGGTTTTTTTCTGGTCATGTTAATCATTGTTTAGACTTTTTTTTTTTTATCTTTATTTTATGGTAAAGCAGTACTCATCTTGTCCACTCACAGCCATTACATTATCTTTGATTGATGTTTGAAGTTCCCCTTACTTCTCATTCTTATCATACAATATAACCCTAAATAAATGAATAAATAAAATCTTATTTGACAAATTTATGATTATAATATACAGTACTGTGCAAACGTCTTGACCCACCCCGCATTTCTTCATATTAAAATACATTATATGATGTAGATTAAATTATAGAAATTGGAACAAATGTTTTTGCAGTGACAGTCTGCAAAGTACCTAATGATATTACTTAAAAACTGGTTGCTTATATAACAACCTCAGCAGCAACCTCATTTCCCCTCTCGTCTGTTCCAACCACTCAGCATTTAGCGTCACCAGTATACTAATCACGGGCCTGATCTGCATCTGTTTCAAGTACATTTTGATTGACAGGTTTTTAAAAGCCCGAACCCATTTACAGCCCGACATTATTCAAATGTGCGCAAGCACACAGCTTTTGCCAAGAATGAGTCATTTAAACATGTTTTAACATAATTTATTGATAACGTTTACTATAGCCTATATGATTAACATGCCTTATCAGCGAGGAATTCCCTGTCGTTTTGCTGTCGTACTTTAACAGAATGTTGCATTTTTTGCATTTTACATAACCCCCTGGCTCATTATTCTCATTATGCACATGGTCAAAACTTTTCCACACCTCAGACTTAGCCTCCGTTTCACCTCCTCAATATCCATCTTCGCACCTTTCTAATCGAAACGCATCACATGACCACTTATTTACCGCACAAGCCCGAGCAAGGCCCGAGCCCAGCCCGAGCCCAGCCCGAGCCCGTGTAAAATGATCTTCAGCTCTACTAATCTAGAAATCACAACGTGACTTTTTAAACCTGTTTTCCAGAACCAAAAATCTCAGTTTCCAAGTTTCCAAATGACCTGCATTCATGAAATATATTACAGAGCATTTTACTGAAATATGATTCTTGGAATTCTGATGGATTTAGTAATGACAAAAAACTAAAAACTTTAGGTACACTAGATGTTTTTTTGCTTGTCTGTTCATTAGTTTTTTTGGTTTTGTTTGTTTGTTAGTTTTATTAAAAGCAACAGTAAAAAAAATTTTTTTCCAAAATCATCCAAAGACTAGATTTATGGCGGAAAAATACCAATAATTCAATTATTTGTCACATGTACCTTACAGCACAGTGTAATTATTTTTTGTACATACCCATTAGGAAGCTGGGGTCAGAGCACCCCCTGAAGCAGATAGGGTCAAGGGCTCAACAGTGGCAACCTTCCAGTGCTGGGGCTCGAACCCCCAACCATCTGATCAGTAACCCACAGCCTGGAATTATGCATATTTCATTTTTCAGAACCACCAGAAATGAACTGTAATAAAATTCACTGTTTAAAAAAATTTCATCATTCACTTGTAGCTTCATGCCTAAAAGCAGAGATGAAATCTAACCTTCTGCCATAACATTTGCCTCTACGCTGCATGAGCTCCTTCCCAGTGTATCACATTCCACCCATGTAGCAAATGTCAAATGTTTCAGCGCTGTGTGTGAGTGTTGGAGGTGCGTGTGGTCGGCATGGATACAACAGCGCACTGACTCGATGCTAAACACTAAGGCTTAAGCAGCAAACGATAGTGTTAAAGGGGTGTGATCAGGACATTAAGTTAATATTCCGCAGCTTTGAGTAGATGCACATGTTAAGTCTGTGAGCATTAACTACGTCATGCGCTGACCCCGCAGGCATGCCGACGCTATACCGCAGGGTGGGAGCACTGCGGCGTAGAAAGAGGGCCTACCTGGCCTACCTCAAGACTCGTTTTCACCTGTGTAAGTGCTCCGAGTTGGAGCCTACGTTTAAGTTTGAGGTTGCTGTGGCCTGCACTGATTTTTTTTCTAGCTCTTAGTGTTTGTGTGTGTGTGTGTGTGTGTGTGTGGCATCATAGGGGTTTTAACATGGAGTGATGTGGTGTGGCTTCTTTTAAGAAATGTGGACTTATGTAACACTAATGGCATGTATTTCTTTGTGTAGGAATGCAGGTCCTGGAGTGGAATGGGATCTCTTTGTCTAGTAAAACCTACGAGGAGGTTCAGGCTCTGGTCAGTCAGCAATGTGCCGAAGCAGAGCTCTGCGTCAGACTGTAAGTACCAGAGTCTTTTTAAATATCAATTTTTCATTATTGTTTAATTGACTTTAACCCTTTTTCTCATCTCACGTATTTATGTTCTAGGGATGTGAACATGCTGTCAGATTCAGAGGGCTCCCACTTAGACCTTCATGAGCAAACCAAAGCAGGTATTTAAAATGTGCTCATCTGTGAAGATTTTCACTGTCTGTACAAACTGCTGTTTATTCATTGTTTGCTGCAAGACCGGATATAAGGTAAGTTTCGTTATATTACGGCAAATCCAAATTTTGTCATCAGTGTCCATGGAGAAAGAAAAAACAAAAAAACAAGCAGGCAAAGTTCAACCCGATCAATCCGTAATCAGAAATAAGGAATGGAATCTGGGGTTTAAACCAGAATGTGGAATGAACTAGAACACAAAACTAAAAGATATGTTTAGATACACTGAACGTACAGTGAACACCAGGCTTACACGAAGCATATAAAAAGCAAAAAGCAGTTGCTGAATTCCTTAAATAAGGATTTAAATTGTGTGATTGAAGAATATATGCAGGAATATGAACAGGCAATGTCCAGAAAAATTGAGCAGGATGTGTGTGCATATATA
>JAOVVA010000016.1:12023243-12037629 GCA_028565275.1 Leiocassis micropogon
TATATATTTGGGGCATAAGCTATGTGTATGTGTATGTATAAAATTTAGAGCTTAATATAAACAAATCATGAACATGATCGATATTAATGCAGGGGTAAAAAAAAAAAAACATCTTTATATACTTCTATCATACAGTATGTTACTGCCAGCTTTTTTTTTTTTTACATATTTTCAGGACAGGAAAATGTGAAAGATTTCTTGGTCAAATGTCCATTATACTTTATTTGTAATAACAGACATTGTCACAAGATTTAGATCCATAATGTGAGGACAGAATTAAGTTAAAACTCTTGAGATGACATGAGGAAAGAAACCTTTAGAGCACTCTAAGGGAATGCGTTCTGATATCAGATAGTGGAATTAAACTATAAATCATTATAGTATACGGGTGTAGGAGAGTATTAAATGTTATGTATGGGCAGAGGAGACTTGGGTAGAAACTGTTTTTTGGGACATCAGTTCTGAATCAGTTCCTTAGAAAACAATGGACATTTACAATATGTACTGTATATATGAATTATTATTTTTATTTTTTTTTACTGAGCCCTGTCCATGCTCTGTGTAGAACGGCCGCCACGCTCTCCAGGTGTTGACCCCAAGCAACTAGCTGCAGAGCTGCAAAAGGTGTCTCAGCAGCAGGCGCCGAGCTCTACAGCCTCCTCTCTGACCGCTCTGGACAAATCCTCGGCTTCAGGAGCTTCCAGCTCTGTGCCAAGCCCCGGGCAGCCAGCTTCACCTTCTGTTAGCAAGAAACGCCACAGCAAGGTGTGTACACACACACACACACACACACACACACACACAAGTCCGAGTCATGTACAGTCTGCTTAAATAAACGCTAAAAGCAAAGAACAATACAGTATTACACATCTACTTCTATATCTTTTGACCAGACCTCAGAAGCTGCAAAGACCCCGTCTCACCCGATCACAGGAGAGATCCAGGTGAAGCTTTGATTGTAGTATTATCCTATTCATTTGCTTCTTAGATTATAAACCCTGTGTCCAGATTGTACTGTGCTTTGTCTCACATCTGATCTGACCTGCTTTTGTAGCTTCAAATCAATTATGACAAGCAGCTGGGAAACCTCATCGTTCACGTTCTCCAAGCGCGGAACCTGGCACCGCGGGACAACAACGGCTACTCCGACCCCTTCGTTAAAGTCTACCTGCTGCCTGGGAGAGGGTAAGTTAAAGTGTAAAGACCATTTGTTTCACAGCATTAAAGGGTTGATGAAAATTATTAGTAGTGTAAAGGTTAAATGTGCATAAAGGTTTGAGCTTGTATTGTTATATATAAAAAAATATAAAAAAATATAAAAAAATGAATTGTGTATCAGCAGTGTCAGCATTTGGGTTATAAAGGGGTGAATATAACAAACGGGAGAGGTGCGTTCGATAGCTATTCAGAGCATATGAAAGAGACTGATAAGAGTTCAAATGAATAAGGTGATACATATTACAAGTTTACCTGCCTGTTATACTATAACTTACATCAACAACCGGGTTCATCTGTAAGCGTTTATTAATTTTAATTTTTTTTTTTTTAATAATGGCAGCTTTTACAGCCTATAGCATTTGCTGCATATTTATTTCTCTTGCTAACTTCCAGGAATTTTTTTAATTGACTGTTTATGTATCTATGACTTAAAATAAGAATAGAAACTTGTTTTGTAAACATTCTAAAACATTAAATGCAACAAGAATAGATAAATTGTAAACAAACAAAAAAAAACCTAATGAATCACATATGATGGAATTTTTAATGAATAACAAAATTTAATTCTTAACCAATTCAGGGTCAGGCCACATCCCATTTGTTGTTTTATTTTTAAATACCAGCACATCCCATAATGTTTTACCCCTTACTTAAAACTTACATATTAAGTATATTATTTAAAATCAGGTTTTTTATGTCTAAATTAGTTTTAATTCTTTTATCATTTTCCACAGTTTAATATAAAAATAGTTTACACTTGGTATAAAAAAAAACTAAAACTGCCCTTAACAGCTAATAGGATTCTTGTATACAATTACAATTAGCATTAAATCAGCAAAAGAACCGTTTAAAAGCCTAGTACATTATAATGTAATCAATGTGCGTGTGTATATTTATGTGTGCTTGTGTGTGTGTGTGTGTGTGTGAGAGAGAGAGAGAGAGAGAGAGAGAGAGAGAACTATTATAGGAAAATCAATATGTCTGTTTGTTTTATATGTAACTTGAGAATTCCTCTGTCCTCAGTGATTGTGTAGTTGTGCGTTTGGTATTGTGTTGTATGCTTGTGTTAGGCCTATTACCAGCTATCACAGCCCTACCTGTACTGAGCCTGCAGATTACAGCAACGCTATTGCTATGCTCCACTTGGGCATGAACGCATGGGCTCCTGCATAAGCATCAGTGCACAAACACACACACTTATATACACTTACACACATGCATTCAATTTCAGAATATTTAACTGCAGTAGTTGCATGGACCATGCTAGCCAGAGTGTTTCGCTCATTTATTTTCTCTGCTTTTCTTACTGGCTTATACAAACACACACATACACACACATTGTCACACAGCAACACACGCCTTATGGATTGTTGTCTGTTTCTGCTGCATGCTGGATCCCTACAGTCAGGTCATGGTTGTGCAGAATGCCAGGTATGTTTTTCCGTCCTACAGTACCATCAGATTTTTTTCTCAGTTCCATAGCACTATAGATACAGCACATCTGAATGGCTCAATAAAGTGTCTTTGGGTTGTTTTTTAGCCTTAAGTTGCTTTCTTTATTAGTCGTGTTCATTGCTTTTAAAGGTCACTAGACTTCTGCTGTTTTTCATACTTCATAAATGTTATTGTAAACGAAGTATAGGTCGCTGTAGACCTATACTGTGCCTTGGGCCATGTGCAACTCATTGTCCAGTGATGTGAGGTGTTACACTCCAGAAGTAAATGTACATGGCTGTTTTGGTACTCGATTTGTACCCTGAAGTGACCCCTTGTGGTGTGTAATCTGATTGCAGCGCCGAGAGCAAAAGAAGATCTAAACATGTCCAGAAGAGCTTGAACCCTGAGTGGAATCAAACTGTTATCTACAAGAACATCCATCTGGAACAGGTGAACCATCCACTGTCTTGAAATTCTGGGGGGGAAAAAAACCCTGTATACAGTCCTAGCTTAATTTAAAAAAAAATCTCTAAAACGTGTTTAGCAATGTGCACATTATCAATGTATTTCTAAAATTAGATTGCATTAATAATACAACATTGTATTTAATATTAATGTTTATCATAAGGAGACATTTATTTATTATTCATGGAATAAGTTTCCAGTGTCAGTGCTTTGAAGTAGTCAGTAGGATTTGTGTCACAGAACAGACACAGAGTTCACATTTTCTGTTTTACTTTAAAATGACAAGCTGAGGTGCGGGACCAGTTGTTTATAGCTGTTAATAAATTACAATTACAATTTTCTCTCATCAGTATGGCTATGATACCTATGACTGCATCACAGCCGAGCTGATATTCAGCACAACTTTTTGTGATATTGCTTTGATGCAGCAGTTCAACAAACACCATAAGTTATCAACAGATTATGATTTGTTTCTTTATGTTCTAAGTTATTTTGCTTCTCTAAAACATATCCTTCCTCGACTGGCAGAACTAACTAAACACATCTGGCGTAGCTGGAGACCGCTAGTTAGTGACCGACATTTAGTGTAATAACGGAACGAGGTTAGTTTTAGCTTCTCAAATTCAGTCCTAAGAAATTGACGAGAATTAACGAGATATTTCCAGTAATTCCTCTTTACAATATCATCTAACTTCACAGGTTTCATGGTTGAATCCCAAATAGCTTAAAATAAAAAGCTAGTGTATTGTTCAACACACTAAGTAGTGCCCTTGATCATCTAAGACATGGAACGATACATACTGTATGGTTAAATATCACAGTGCTGTTATGCTCTATATCACCACTAGTAGAATGCCTCTCGTCCAATCGGATTAGTATTCAGTAGAAACTAACTGTTGTTTAATGTGTGTTATTCCTTATGTAGTTCAAGCTCCATATTAATCAGTAGTGCAGTAAAATACTGTACCAGACTGCATTATTATGCATTACAGCATTAGCGAACTTGCATTGTAACTATTACATATGTTCCATTAATGCTGCAGTCCAGGGTTTGTTTCGTACCATGATAATAAATGATGTTAACTACTGTACTGTATGTAGTCCATTGTAACAGCAATACGTCCACTCCTTCCTCCTACCATTTAAGCTTAATAATGTGAAATGTGAGCATGTCCTTTATATATTTATTGTATAATAAGCTTTAGAGTTTGAAAATATAACGAAGCAGAACAATTTAATCTAAGGTAACTACTCAATGAATTTGAGAGGAAAAAAAGGCCCAGGGCACTAAAACCGACTTCAAAACTGAGGCAGTCACATTATGTGAGCTTTCAAAAAATCTGTAGCCCACCACGATAGTGAGGTCTCAATTAGAAGAGAGCTCTTCAGAGAGAATCGCAGGCTTTGGTGTGAACAGGGACCAGAATCCAGGCTCCCAGAAGTGCTTTAGCTTAATTAAGCCAAAAATGCTCTTTTCAGTCTCCTTAGCTTTTGGAGGCAAGTAATGACAGCCCTGACTGATTCAGTGCTGCTGGATTGCTGAGGCGAGGCAAAGAGGTATTAATTGAGAGAGAACAGAAGGAAGGGAAGTGTGTAGAACTGACTTTTGCAACAAAACCCTCTGGATTTTTTACCTCATATTGCTAGGCGTTTTGATCATTTTTGATATGTTTTATATAGTTATTATGTATTTATTGACAGGGTGTCAGGACGATACTAAAGGTGAGCATCAGGATTGTGACGCAAAAAATGGGTCAATAGTAATTTATTTTTGTTCTTTTATTATAATTTTTAATGAGGGTGTGTTGGACATGAACCTCTTTGATCAGAGAAATATAATTTTTCATTAATATACATTTAAAGTGTTTATTAATTTATCTTTAGTAACTGGATCATAGGGCTTTCAATGGGCTATTTATATTCTGAATCTTAGAAATTGCTGGGAGCATGTCTAATGGAGACCAATTTTAGGCTACGTTCACATCACCAGCCTGGATAGTGACTCTATTTTTTACCCTAACATGACACAGACCTGATTTTTTATATTTTTTTATATTGTCAGAATCCACAAATCTGATGTTTTTCAGATCTAATCTCAGTCACTCTCATATATGGTCCTAGATCAGATCGGAAGTGACTTTTTGCCTTTGTGCATGCGCAGAGCACTGACGCCATCAGTCAGCACTGGTAGCATGGGGATTTCATAGCAGTGCTAGCAATAGGTGCTAAAACTGCTAAATATAGCTCGGTCCTCAACAAATACAGTTGCTTGCCGTCCTCCAGAGAAAATCCCAAACACTTTTTTTTTTTTTTTTGCTACAATAGCATCCATGCTTGAAATGAATGAGTGACCACGCAAATATGTGTTTTAACCCAGACGGTGCCAACAAAGACGTACCCATGTATGCATGCATGCCCTCTCAGACCACAGATCCATCCACATTAGAGTCAGATAAAAAACTGTCATGACATGCCAAATCCAATCTGACCAAAAAAAAAAATCAGAATTATGATAATAATGTGGACGTAGACATAGACTTCATAGACTTGTAGCTGAGGTTGAGGAACTGACAGAACTCACAGACCATGCTGACTTTGTTGGCATTCCTACCTCTGACTGTTTGTTTCAGGGCCTACAAGGCATAATGAATAGAGGATCTGGTTTAGTCCACAGCCACGCTGAGTTTAAATTCAGCCACATATACAGATTTGCCTCACTAAACAGACACCATACGGTGGCATTGAATTACACCTCTGCATGTATTAAACTGTTAAACATATTTACATTAATAAGATAAAGCTGGTCAGTAGATAAAGATGATGTTTTCTGTTCTATGTGTATGTATGTATTTAGCTGAGAAAGAAGACATTAGAGGTCAGTGTATGGGACTATGACAAGAGCTCCTCCAATGACTTCCTGGGAGAGGTGGGAAATCAAGCATTTTACTGTATACACACACACACACACACACACACACACACACACACACACACACACACACACACACACGTATAGACACAATGCCAACCCCAGCACCATGTAACCAGGTTGTGTTTACATGCTCTAGGTGCTGATAGACCTGTCCAACACTGCTCAGCTGGATAACATGCCACGCTGGCTTCCGCTTAAGGAGCAGTGTGAAGGAGAGCACCACCGGCGCTCACACTCAGGCCAGGGACGCCAACACTCACCCAAAGTGTCCAGTGGACACTCACCCAAAACATCTGGGCACAGCAATCAGGACTCACCTAAATCCTCTGTCATCAAGAGTCGCAGCCATGGCATCTTCCCTGATCCTGCCAAGGGTAATTTCTGCACAGTATTCATTTTTAACCCTGGATTCCTTTAATGTTCCTCTTCATCCTTCCCACTTGAAGAGAGACTTGAACTTTCTATTTTACTGTCCTTGCTATTCTCCTGTCCCCGTCCTCTGTCCCGCCATTCCTCTTTCAATGTGTGTCCAGCCTATATGACTCATTCGTCATAGCTTTGGCTCCATACTCTTTCCATATGCACAGTAAATCCACAGTGCTGAAATAAAGACGGACGCAGTGACTTTATAAGACAATATGAACACTAATGCAAAGGACGTGGACCTTTTCTAATTTTCTAAAGAAACTAACTGGCGCCCTTGTCCTGATTAACTTGCTTATTAAATAAAACGTTATCACGCCTTTAATAACAACATGCACAGGGACTCTTCCAAATAATCCAAGTCTAAGATTTAACTGATTTCAAAATCCTGCTCTTATTGAACAAAGAAAAACACACATCTGAAGATTTTTATTGACAGATTATTATTTTAATGAAAAATCGCTGATCCCACAGTTAACAACCTGTAGTGTTTAAATACGTCTACGTGCACGTGAGCACTGTGGGGTAAATTCAACATTGTGGATTTCACTGTGCATGCGTATAGCTCATAAAACCACTACACTCTCTACAGGCTCTCCTTCTTAGTCTCCCCATACACAGTGAGACAGTGAGGTTTGGCCAAACAAATAAACGCTCACTAATGTAACTGAACTTTAAAGCATCACATTAACGTTAAATAAAATGAAACTTCGATAAACAGTATTAAATAAATAACATGATAAATTGTAGCTCAAACTCAGCAATTCTTCAGGCGAATGGAGGAAAGCAGGAAACAGGAAGTTCAGCATCGTATATTCTGGTTGTTTTAGACACACAGGTTCCCACTATTGAGAAATCTCACAGTAGCCCCAGCACGTCGAAGCCGTCTCCCTCCGAGGGCCAAGCCCGCTCCCATGGAACCCCGCGCGCTCACGGCAAAAGTGGCGCATCCCGGGCACACCCTGACGACACCATGGCAACAGCTGACGCTGCCAGTGAACAGCATCGCCTCCAACCAAGTAAACGACGCAAATAAAGCCCCCACAGCATGGCTGCCTTCACACTCATCTGCTCTTCCTTCTGTTTCTTTTGTTTTTTGGTTTTTTTTGCTACCTGCTCTTTTTTTTTTTTTTTATATGTATATACATATTATTTTGGGATTCTCTCTCTCCCTTGTTCTGGTCCCCATGTGGTCACAGTCTGTTCACCTCTCCGCTTCCTCTCTTATATGTTCTTGCCCTGTGTGTTGGAGACGCATCTCTACTCTGCACACATACACACTTGCACTAGAGCCAGTTCACTTAGTCAATACCTGTTTAAAGCTTCGGTGCTCCTTTATTTTTTCCTTTATTTCATGTTAGAGAATCGATACTAAGTAAAATCATTTCCACAAAAATAACACATCATCAACCCAATGGTGTATCTTAACTGTAGTCCTAACTAGGAATAAAATAAATAATGTGTCCATTAAAGCTGAAGCACAAAATTAAACAACAAATACATAACAATAAAAAATAATACATTTAATTTTATTAGGAATAAATTAATCAATAATAACACTAAGGCACGTCAGTGCTCGCTAGTTAGCAAATGCAACAAGCTGCTCACGACTGCAAGTTTCGAACTACCTCGTATCCGACTGTCAATCACTTCCAGACTATGTGACCCAGTTTGTCGAGTCCCCTGACTCCTGGTAAGCATTTTGGGGCATAATCATTTGCCTGCATGAGCAGAGCTGATTGCTGCAGTAACTAAGACGCAAAAATAGCTGGGTTCAGCCCTATTATTATCCAGTTAGGTTTAGCCAGAGATGCAATGGGACTCTCCTCGCCAGCAATAAGGGAGTTTTCTTTGCTGCCAACTGCTCCCAGACTTCCGCTGACTCCTCCATTTTCCAATCCTTTCGTTTTCATTGTCCCAACTGGTCATGTCCCAATTGACCCGGCTTTTTCTGCTGTTCTCTGCACCGACCGGCTGTGCATGTGGCCTCTGCTCCGCAACCACCCTTCCTATCTTCTCTATCCACCTCCTACGCTCCCTATAACTACTGCCGGCCCACGATGCACCTCAGTGGACGCGCTACGCCCCCTACCTGCCACCTCAGCAAGGGACGGCACACACTGTGGCTGCATGTGACTTTTTAAAGTACAGTAAAAAGCTAGTGGTTTCAATGTTGTACAGAGTTCATACTCTGAGTCTCCATCTCGTTGCCCTTTTCCTAACTTCCCTTGAATCCCTTCCTCGTCCCTTTTTCTCCAATATTTTGGGTTTCTTTTATTTTCTTTTTTCTTTTTCTTTTTTTTTTCTTCTTTTTTTATACGTGACCTCACCCCCAACCTTACCCAGTCCAAACTGGCAGCCTCTTCCTGAGGCAACACAGGCACAGCGTAGCAGGTGTGCTCACCATACAGAGAGCCCTGTCCAACACACCGGGCAATGAGATCACTGAAGGCCGTCACCTGACCCTCCGCAAAGCCATGTCTGAAGAAAGGCCTCAGCCGGATAGAGGTGAGAGAGAGAGAACGAGAAAGAGGATGCTGGGTTACTAACGCACATCTACAGAGAGATGAAGAGAGCTAGACACTCCACAGATAATTCATGCAACAAGTTTGGGCCTTCTTCTACATTCCATCAACACGCTTCACTGAAACCGGATGAATAAAATTGCATTAGCTGGGTCACATGATCCAACAGCTCCGCTTACTATATAGGTCATTTTTATTCATCCCTGGTGTTAGCGAAGCACTTGGAGCCAGTGTTGAGGAGTGTGCTTAAAGAAGGCTATGTGCATGAATTATGTGTTAAGACTGAAATCATGCATTTCACTCCACACCATCACTCATCACTCAACAGCAAGGCACAACAGCTCTGTAAACGTAATAAGGAAATTAAAATTCACATTTTCCCCCAAACAAGATTAACAACAATTAACAACAATTTAAATAGAATTAAAGACATCACGCCAGAATCAGCCTAACGCGATTATGTAGGATACACACAAGTAGCTTATACACTTACTAATGAATGATTTCTTCTGTGTGTAAATGTTTCTGCTGCTGTTCTGTGCAGTCTGCTTTGTATATATGTGTTCTTCAGAGTTTTATGTCAGTAGATGATGACTTAAATGTCGCTTACACGTGGTCTGTAGTGCGTTATAAATGTGTGTATGTACACCACTGCTAAAAGTGTGCTAAAATCTTTTGTCATACGGATGAATACTCTGCTGTAGGTGTTGAATCATTTTCTGTAACAGAAGCTCTGACAGTAGTGCAATTAATGCAATGCATTTTTTTTAGATTTAGTTGACTTACTATGTACAGGAGAGAGAAGGAAAGAAAGAAGCTATATGTGCAAACACTGTTCAAGTGTAAAAAATACAAATTAAAAATTAAAAGGTTAGCAGATTGCTAAAGTATTTCAGGATTCGCTGGATTGTTTTTCTATAACTTCACACCCCCAAGTAGTTTATTCCTTACTTAATGAAATACTCTAAAAAGACAACAATTACTTGTGAACGATTAACCAGATAAAAAAAAGTATTTTAGATATTTAACAAATTAGTTTAAGGGAGCATGGTGGTGTGGTGGTTAGCACTGTTGCCTTGCACCTCCGGGGTCTTGGTTCGAGTCCCGCCTCGGGTCCCCGTGCTTGGTGGGTTTCCTACGAAAACTCCGGTTTCCTCCCACAGTCCAATATTGCCCATAGTCCGGGAATGTGAGTGTAGACGTATGTGTGTTTTCCCTGCGAAGGATTGGCACCACGTCCAGGCTGTGTCCCAGTCTCCTGGGGATAGGCTCCAGGCCACCTGCAACCCTGTATACAGGACAGAGCGGTATAGAAGATGAGATGAGACTAATTAGTTTATGTATTTGTGCCATTAAATACAAAAATATATATTTTAATATACAGTTGGGTCCATAAGTATTTGGACAATGACTTTTCACAATTTTTGTATTTTTGCTTCTATACACAATCACCATAGATTGAAATGAAGCAATTAAGATGTAACATTCTGTTTTAGGTTTTTAACAAAGATATTTAACTTTTACATTAATAATGTGAAGAGAAGAGTGTGGGGGAGCAAAGAAAGGGCTCATGTTCTAAAACATAGCACTTAATCTCTTAAACATGTTGTTGGCACTGTTGGCATAAGCATGTACTGTATGGCTTTCAGTAGAACTGGGTCACTGGTGTTTCACCTGGTGTTTTATTAATGATGTGACTCCTGATAGAAGTAGCAGGATGAATTTGGATGTGAATAGAGCTATACTTTACATTTTAGCAGTAGTGTACTTCACACGTGTTTGTGTGTGCACATGTCTGTGGCTGTTAGTTTGCTCAATCTGCATGTAATATACTGTACTATACAGTACTGGGCAAATGTCTTTATTTAATATAAATTTTAGATATTTAATGTTATTTCTTCCTAAATTCACAAGCAGTAATTTTCTAAAATATTAAATGTTACTGTGAACTTAAAGACTCATATTAAAACTAAATTAGGGTCTACCTAATATACAAGGGGCGTTCAAGTCAAAGTTGGTTGTGCAGAATAACAGAACACAGTCATGAGACTACCTTTATTTTTCTATATCATCCCCAGCTACATTAATGCACTTATTACAGTAACTTGTGCTTGAAACACCGGCCTCCCAGGAACTCCTTTAATGGCCCAAACATGTGTAAATGGCCTAGAGCGTGGTCAGAACTGCACAGGGGAATGTGGAAATAACCCCCAGCCACGTTCCTGTAATGTGCAAGTGGTGTTGGTCAATGATTGTGTGGACAGTTCCCACAGACAGATGCGTCTCTTCCGCAAGTCGGTACAAGTTATCTGTCGATTTTTAAAGATCAGGCGTTTCACTCGCTGAATGTTCACAGAAATGCCTGTAGTGGGCTCCGAGCCACCTCAGCCGTGATCGTCATTTACAGACGTACGGCCTTCACCGATTCTTTGCACCATTCAAATGTTATACTGCGGCTAAAAGTCTCTCTGCTTGAATTCATCGGGTTTGCGCAGTCGTTCACAATAAATTTCATCACAAGTCTCAATTTGATTTGAACCACCCTCGGAATAAGAATTTGTGCAGTTGTTACTCTTTACTGCTCTTTATTTAGCCGCTTTTCCTTTATTCATGATCTTTGCACAGTACTGTAGATGTCAGGAGCATGTGTGGAGAATCTTACAGACCATGCTTATTTTCTGTTCTGTACCTGTTTTAACATCGTTCTTGTTGGGTAATTAAGTCTTTAGGCCAGAGGTAGTTCTCTATTCTACAAGACAGGATAATAGATTAACTCACATTTCGAAACAGCGTCCCGCAGCCATAGATCTGCTGATGCTCCTGTTACTGCAGCTTCATTGGACAGCGGTTTGAGTGGCAGTGCCTTCAGCCTATTGGAAGAGGAAACGGAGACTAACGGAGTGGACAGCGCTATCTTCCAGGTTCCAAGATTGTACGTTTTCAGTTTTCTTTTTTTTTTCTCTTTTTTTTTATGTTATTCTCATTTCAAACAGTAGTGCATAGAATATACTGTGGTAATGTACAAAACATGAATATGTGTACTGTTATAGACAAGATGTACTGTTCGTGTTTAAAATGTGATCATATAAATATTGAGGAGTTATTGTTTTAATCAAATCCTTCTGATTTAATTTTTGTATCAAAATAATTTTCATCCTTGTATTTTTTTCATAGCGGAAAGATTCCAAATGGCACCGATGTTGTAAAGTCGATACATGGAGATGGAGAGGGTAAGCGTATGTGCATTTGTAGGGTTGTGTGTGCTTAAAATTTTCTTGAAACACATACAAATTCTTTCTAAACTTATTTACTAAATTACAAATTATAAATTACAGCAGCAGTACGGTGGCGTAATGCTTGGCCCCGTCGCCTTGTACAGTACCTCCAGGTTCCGGGTTTGATTCCCGCTTTGAGTCTTGTTGTTATGTCTTGTGTTCTTATCTCTTTTTGTCTATGTTCTTATGTCTTATGTTCCCTAGTTCATTTTTCCTGTTAATACGCATTGACCCTCTTATTCTGTTCGAGATAGATGTGACACATTTCAAGATGAAATATTTCATGAATATTATCCAGTTTATTTTGTTTGGTCGAGGCTTTAAAACTATTTGAACACAACACAAATAATTATCATTTTATTTGGTTTTGGATGTCCCTAGAACACATTGCCTCAAATAGTCAAAAAAAAAGAACAAAAATTACAAACAACGCTTCCTTATGTTTAAACGTAATTCTAGCTTTGAATCACCCTGCAGTAAATACTTTTGAGGTTGCACCAGCTTTGATGAGTTCCCACAATAGCCCAAGAGCTATTAAGCGAATAGCGAGCTGGGGAACATATTTTTTCGGTTTCCATTATGTGCTACTGTATATAGACCAGGGGAACTTAGGACCCTGGTAACATGAGACATTGGGAACATAGATACGACCCCACTCTCCAAAGCATCATGGAAGATGAATGAATGAATGGTTATGGATTAGGTACTTAAATAAGGATATCCGAATTATTATTCTGTATTATTATTTAATTAAATTAAGCTTATAGCAAACAGGCATTGAATGATTGATCTTATTATTTGAAAGTAGTTATTAAAATATAACTAACTCTTCCCTAGTACAGTCTAAAAACTGTCACCAAGCAATCTATAGATGGTCAAAGACCCGTCTACTAAATCCAAACTGTATATGTTTACTTGGATACTCTATATACACCCACATATCCACAACCTGTACATTAAATAAAACTGAGTGTGAACAAGAGGTAGGTGGGTTGTGTGGGTGGAAACATGCAGACGCACTGTCTAATTTCATCTGAACATTGATGACATTTGAGGTGCTGAATTATTCAAGCATTTTCTCACAATGCAACCATGGTGTCGATTCTATTCAGGCTAAAACAAACAGACGCAAAGATAGCATTTGTATTCTGCGGCCCGTTTATCAGGTACAAGTCCCTCCTAGGTGTACAATTTATTGACTGTAACCCATCTGTTGCCACACACCATTTATCAGCCGTGCTAGTGAAAAGCAGCCACCACTAAGCCAAGATGCGATTGTTATTATCTTAGATCATTTTCGGCTCAGCAGTGACATTGATACGGTAGAGTGTGTTCTGCTGGTAGGTGCAACTGTGTTGCTGGGGATTTAAAACATTGTGTAAATTGTGTAACCTTATGTAAGAGCACTGTGCTCTGACCCGGCTTATTAAGAAACTGGAATGTACGAATAAATGAAGAATTTTACTTTGCTTTACTGTGTAAGTGACAAATTAAGGCTTCTTCTTCTCCTACTCCTATAAAATGTGAATTCAAATGGGACATTTTTGTTAGTGATGTAGGCAATGGATCAAAACATGGACTGTTTAAAAAAGAACTGGACAAACTGTGGAGGCACAGCTAAGGTGGCTATTATTTATTTATATATATAGTTATTTATTTATTAATTTATATATTAACATTAATTTGCATTTGGCATATGGTGGTGGCACAGCGGCTTAGTGATTAGTACTGTCACCTTGCACCTCCAGGTTCCGGGTATGGTTCCCGGCTCCGTGTCTGTGTGCAAGGAGTTTGTATGTTCTCCCATGCTTGGTGGGTTTCCTCCGTGTTCTCCAGGTTCCTCCCACAGTCCAAAAACATGCAGATTAGGTTAACTCGCATTTCCAAAATCGCTCATAGTGTTTGAATGAGTGTGTGTTTGTGTGTGTGTCCGCCCTACGATGGATTGGCACCCCATCCATGGTGCACCCGCCTCATGCTCTAAGTCTTCTGGGGTAGGCTCCAGGCCCAGTATAGATGATGGGTGTGTGTGCGTGAGTGAGTTCTATTGGCAAATAATTTTGTCTCTTTACAATACAAAATTTCCAAAAACTAGTAAAATTATCTGCCAG
>JAOVVA010000016.1:12037729-12052510 GCA_028565275.1 Leiocassis micropogon
TGAGTGAGTTCTATTGGCAAATAATTTTGTCTCTTTACAATACAAAATTTCCAAAAACTAGTAAAATTATCTGCCAGAAGAACAGTAGCACATTTTTCACTTGCAATTTTAGTAACATTTGCCCAGAAATAAGCTTAATAATCTAATTTATTGTAATATTTGGTGGGTTTGATTTTATTTTAAAAGATTATAAATAGGTTCGGCTTAGATTCAAGTATATTTCACTTACTAAGATGTTAAGATTTTTTTGCTGTGACAGATGGGGTATTCATTTCACCCCTGCGTTTTTTTAGAGGTTTTAATTGGTAGATTATCTCATGACTTAGCCGTGATACCTCAATTACTCTGCATACTAGTTGTGGTTGAAGCTCATAAATAATAGCTTTTTAGACTTTGTATCCCTTTTTTCATACCAGAGCACATTTTTTCATGTACAGTAAGTTTACAGTATAACGATATTGTGTGTGTGTGTGTGTGTGTGTGTGTTTAGGTAAAACCCAGGTCATGGGGGAGATAAAGATCGCTCTGAAGAAGGAGATGAAGACCGAGGGAGAGAACCTAGTACTGGAAATCCTTCAGTGCAGAAACATCACGTACAAATTTAAGACTCCTGACCACCTGCCAGGTATCGTGATTATTGTGATTAACAGTGGGCAGATTGTTAAACGTATGTTATTGCAGCACTTCAACTTCACACCAATCATTGTAGAGAAAATTAAGTTTTCTATTTTAGGTTTTGCACAAGTTAAAAATATATAGTACACAGAACCAGTCGAAAGTTTGGACTCACCTTCTAATTAAATGTCCCTGTTTAGTGATTTATTTTCTACATTCTACAACAATACAGATTTTTTTTCCCACACTATGAAACAACATATACAGTATTTGTCTTATACTCACTCACTTACTCATTATCTATACCACTTTATCCTGTATACAGGGTCGCCGTGGGTGGCCTGGAGTCTATCACAGATATTAAATTTTTTTTTTACATATTGCATATATTTTAAAGAACTACATTTCGGACTTAAATCTGAAAACCTTCCAATGTGCCCCAATTAAAACAATTCTGCATAGAAGAGTCGGCCAAAATTCCTCCACAGCGATGTGAAAGACTCATTGCCAGTTATCTGCCAAAGGGTTGCACAAGCAGTTATTAGGTTTAGGAGGCAATTACTTTTTCATATACATCCATACATCCATATTATTTCTTAATAAATGCAATCAACATTTTAAAAAATGCATTTGTATTTACTTGTGTTATCTTTGTTTAATATAATTTTTTTTTAATCTGAATCATTTAAGTGTGACGAATTACCAAAAAAAAAAAAAAGAAAATATATTTTCACAGCATTATATGGCATTAGGTAATTAAGCAACAACAACAACAGTAACAGTCAGTTGTTATTTTAAGACACAAAAGTCAGGTGTTCTGGAACAGTTATTGCAAGAACAATATTGTCGAGTGCATTTACAAAACCCATCAAGCACCATGACGGAACTGGCTCTCATGAAGACCTTCTTACCTCTTACCAGAAATCACCAATTAATATCACCTCAGATTAGAGCCGATATTAAGGCTTTACAGATCATATGTAGCAGACACATCTCAATATCAATGAGATTATTCAATATTTTGAGGCCTTTAGTGTTGTTTTACAATGTAGAAAGAAACAAAAATCAACAAAGACCATGGAATTAGAAAGTGTGTCCAAACTTTTGACTGGTTGTGTATTAAAAATGTAGATTTAAAATTCTACATTTAAATGTAGAGTTGTAGAATTATTTACAAAATTCAGATTTTCCACTCCTCATTCTCTCACTTATTGTGTTTTTGAACAGACATGTACGTGAAGCTCTATGTGGTGAACATAGCCACTCAGAAGAGGATCATCAAGAAGAAAACCCGCGTGTGCCGTCACGATCGCGAGCCATCTTTTAACGAAACCTTCCGTTTCTGCATGAACCCCACTGGACATTCCATTCAGGTGAAGTGCACACTGAGTCAACAGCATCCTCGCATTCATTAAGTGCAGGAGAGACGAGAACACTTTTAAGTGCCTTGATTGGCCGCGAGTCAGCAAATTAAGTTTCCACTCCAGGTACAGTATGTTGCTAATTTGAAGCACTTTAGGGGACCACAGGGGTTTTATTAGGACCAGCTGCTCCCAGACTCATGTTATTCAGGTCAAAATGACCTAGTTGAAAGTATTACTCAGAATTTTATTTCGCACTATGGAAACGTGTTTGTTCAAATGATAGAAGGAGCAAAATCTGAAAGCTTATTTTTATTTCAGATGTTCATTAATATGAAACAATGGGTCATTTTTAATCCTTTATACTGAGGTTCTATTTTGTCAATATTTACAAAAATCAATTAATCTAATCTGCATGTCTTCGGACTATGGGAGGAAACCAAAGTACCTGGAGGAAACCAACCAAGCACAGGGGGAAAATACAAACTCCACGCACAAAGACCCATGGTGAGAATCGAATCCTCGACTCTGGAGGTGTGAGGCCACAGTGCCAACCATTATGCCACCCATTTATATATTAGTAATGTATACAAAAGTCTATCACTTTTTTTTTTCAATGTTACACAAGCTGCTGTTCTATGCGCACTTATTCCCCCTTCTTGAACTTTTTGCATCAAACTATAGATTTCTTTCTTGATGCAGTAGTCTTGTTTATATAACTTTATCTCTTAAGGTCAGTTAAGGGAATTTTAATGTTAACCATTGCTTCTGTATCTAATATCTTGATGTCTCTAATTTCACATGCACACACACTCACACACATATCCAGAATGACATCTAAGCATGTGAAGGCCTCTTGTTTGTCTCTTCCATAAATATTCTTGCTAATTATTACAATTAAGGATAATTTAAAGGGTGGCACATGGGCATAGTGGTTAGTATTGCAGCCTCGCACCTCCAGGGTCAAGGGTTCAAAGCTCATGCTTGGTGGGTTTTCTCCAAGGACTGAAAAAGATCTGAAAGATTAGGCTGTGAATGTGTGAGTGTGAGTGTGTTCATGCTTGTGCCCTGTGATGGATTGGCATCCCATCCAGGGTATATCCCTTCTAGTGCCCTGAATCCCCTGAGATAACCTCCATGCCTCCCTGAATAATAAAAACAGTATGGAGAGTGAAGTGACTGACTCATTTCCTGCAAGGTGCATAGATTAATGGATTTACTGGTTGGTGCATTTGGGTGAAACATTTAAGTTGGAGAAACAGGAGGACACAAATGACATCAGATTACAATGACTGGTCAATTAAGATGTGGTTCCAGGGGAATGCTGTACCTACCTGGCTATCGATCACTATAGCAATGAACAGAATACAAGGGTCTTATCGGTTGCCTTTCTCTGCTTTTTTTCTACATACAGCTCTTCTTGGTATCAAATGGGGGCAAGTTTGTAAAGAAGACTCTGATCGGTGAGGCCTACGTGTGGCTGGACAAGGTGGACCTGCGGAAACGAGTGGTCAGCTGGCACAAGCTGCTAGCCACCACAGCTCAGATCCAATCCTAGAGGAAGCAGGATGAAGCACTGTAGTTTCACACACACACACACACACACACACACACACACACACACACACACACACACACACAGGGACACAGACTCACACAGGGTGAGGTAGAGAAGTTAAGGTTGTGTAAGTGTAGAGCTGATTTCCATACATCTGTACACACATACACACACACACACATATACAAGCAAACTCTGCCACAAGGCTCACTCATAAGTGTGTGTGTGTGTGTGTGTGTGTGTTGTGCACATTTGTATCAACATAAATTAACCTGGGCTACAAAAAAAAAAGGATCATAATGAATATGTCACGTTCATTCTTTGGACACATTGCATTTTTTGGACATCTCACTGCCAAGTTCAGGTTGTGGAGCGCCACACATAGAGAAAGTATGTATCAATACACTTTAAGTATCACTCTCAGATGGATTTAATTTATGATTGTTTGCAGAAGGTAGATGAAAACTATTATTATATTATTTTTGTATGATAGATTTAGTCATTATTAGAAACACATTTATCACTGTTCTTTCTCTCTCTCCTTTTCTCTCTCTCACTTTCTTTCTCAGATGTTATAATGTGTGGAAAGAAGAGATCATATTAGTGGATTTAAGCTATATTTTGAGATATTTTATAGATATAAATAGCTGAAATCTGATTTACGTGGTGTTGTGGAAATACGTTTGGCTGGTATCTACTCATATTTGCTTGGCCCGAAGTGACACCAACGCCTTTTTGTGACATTCGGTTCGATCTAAATTCGATTGAGGTAGACCACCCTTTTAAAAATGAACAATTCCGTAAAAAAGGGGTTTGGTCTGGTTTTATGTCTGGATTATTATCTACCGGAGAAGAACTTTTTGCTTCACTTATGTCATAAACTTACACAGTGAATCAGAGTCCTCTCGTTATTTCTAAAGGTGAATGTTGCCATAGGATGCTAAAAAGATGTTCAGGCAAAAATTGTGAAGTCCAGCATTATTCTCATAGACGTTTTTGCACTTTGTCTCTAGCATGTCTTGAATGTAATGTTCCATAGTGTAAGGTTATTTAGAGATGGCAGGTAGGCGATTTTCCCAGTCGTGTGTTGAAATTTCTATTCTTGTTACCCCCATTTCCCTAAATTGTCACTTAATCAAAATTCCCAGACTAAATACAGTGAGCTATTTTAAAATATAATAAAACTTTATAGCTTAGGTAAAATGTTTAGGTTGGCTGATGGGTGTGGGTGTGTGTGCGTGTGCGCGCATATATGTATATATACACTAGGGGCATATAATCAAACCAGGACTTTTGATTGAAAAAAAGTTTGACCATCAAGGTAGAAAGTCTTCTCAGCATACTCCCAGGCACTCCTTCATTGGCCCAAACATGTGGAAATGGTTTGGAGTGAGGTCAGAATTGTACTTGTGATGTGGAGATAACGCCCATGACATGTTCAAGTCATGTTCGTGAATGATTGTGACAGATGCATGTCTTTCACAAGTTACCCATCAATTTTTTTAAGGATCAGGTTCTCCACTCACTGAATGTTTACTAAAACTACTGCAGTGTGCTCCAAGCCACCTTAGCGAGATTGTCATTTACAGACATCTGGCCTTGAATGTTCAGTTGCTTTACAGTGTATAAATTGAAAAGTTTTACTTCGCACTAAATTTTTTTTGACTTTCTCAACTTAAAGAAATTTCATTATATCAAAAGTCCCTGTTTGACTTGAACACCCCAATTAAAATTTTTTTTTTTATATATACAGTAAATATATTTATACACACACACACACACACACACACACACACACACAATCCATCATTATTAAAGTTAGATTTAATATTGGCTCCTTAGCATTTTAGTCTGTTTTGGCCGTATTTAATTTGTTTCAACCAAATATTATATATTTGATTGTTAAATAACAACATATTTTACTTAAATAACAATTAAAATAAAATGAGTGGTAAATGGAAAGTTCAGGAATATAAATAAAGCTGTCTTGCTTATTATAATAAAATATATTATTGTTTAAATATCAACCAACACATTTAAATAATGAGCCTAATATTATACTGTTCAGAAAATTATATGTACTAAAAGGGTCATCTTGGCATACGTTAAAATAAGGACTGGGTCTGTTTTGTTTACTGAATATCAAACCAGTTATACTCATCGTCTTTATTAATTTCTGAGACTTTGTTGCCATATTTTAAATGCACTTACATAATGTGCCAGGTTTTTTTTTTCTTCAAATGAATTTCATTTTTCATAAATTTTTTTAACTACTTCAACTTTCACAGTCTTGATTAATGGATGCCATAGTCATTATAGTCATTACCCTGGATATATCAAAGCCAGACTCATAAGTTCATTTGGTCCAGGAATACAAATATGGACGCCTGGTTACAAGAAACTTTTAATCTGTGCCATACTTTGGCCATATCCACAAGATGTAAGCAGTTCTATGCAACCTCAATGCATCTGTTATATCAACTATTTATGTGTCAGAGAAAGCATTATGAATAAGAACTCTTTTTATATTTTTCTATGCTTTTATGTACGCTCTTTTGGTTCATTTTATTTTTTTATTTAATGGCTGATTATTTAAAATCTTACTGCTATAAGAATTATTTTATGTTATGCCGCACTAATAGAAAAAAATAACACAACATCAAACCTTTACATTTCATCTAAGATTTAGTGTCCAAGAAAGATCCCATATACATACATTAACATAAATATCGAAATGTAGTGTGGGGTTGGTGATGTACACTGTGTGTTTACAAAGGTCTCGTGAGCCGCTTTCACATTTAAACATAATCATGTCAGTTAGCTTAAAGTTCATCCGCCATGTCATGTATGAAATATTTTTATAACGGTCATGTACAAATACATTATGCACCAACGGCTCCTATGAACAATAGTCCATGCATATGTTTTCTCTATCCAAATAATATCCATATGTAATCATGCTTCTCCTTTAAAGAGTCAGTGCATGTTTTCCCCACTTCATCACTAGCATATTTCAAAAAGGAGTATTTCTTATCCTGTAAATAAAAACAAGCTTTCTTTTATACACTTAGGATCTTTTGTTAATTTTCCAGTTCAGTACAAAGCATGTGTGAAAGCAAGCAGCGGAGTGAGCAAGACTCTCTTGCTGCTCTTGAAAACATGTTTTAAGTGGAAAGATAATCTCCACGCTTGCCTATGACCAAGCTGACCCAACCTGCACAACAGACACAGACAAACTGTGTTGAAACACTTGACCCTGTTCACACTGGTAGTATCAGGACACCCGTGATGTACTCACTTTGGATGTTGCATGTTTTGTTGGTAATTTGTTCATATTATTTTTGTGTCCAGATTCTGCTCTACAAAAAGAAAGACAATGCGACTATTGGGGGAAATAACTAAGATTATTATCTAAAGATGTATGCTGACTGTACAAAGATATGCTTGTATAATCTGTCTGGTTTTCCACTCAATGTAAACTGAAAAACAAACAAAAAAAATCTAATGTCATGGTTTTTGTGGTTGTACACAAACGGTATTGAAAAATTATGCAAATTGTGCTGTACAAAAGGCTGTTGCCCTAAATAGACTAAATATTAAATGATATATGTAAAATTCTCAAAGAGATTGAGTCTTCATTGAAACACGTTTAAATTCCACTGATTTTGTTATACTGTAGATAGATAGGTGGAGGGATGGATGGATGGACGGATAGATAGATAGATAGATAGATAGATAGATAGATAGATAGATAGATAGATAGTAAAGACTGTATTAATTACTGTCTGAAAGGTAGATGAATAGATAGATAAGAATGATTATATATATATATATATATATATATATATATAAATATATATAAAATAATCATTATATATCATATATATATATATATTCTATATAATTATTATTATTATTATTCCCAACAAGCAAACAGTGTGTATTAAGTTAATAATATTTATGGAGAAAAGAATCAAGCTCCCTGTGCTCTCTTATGTCTGTTTGCATTTTCCTTCAAGTTCTCTGAATTCCTCACACCTCCTGAAAACATGCTGATATATGCGTAGGTTGTTCCTGGGGATGTGAATGTGTGTTTGCTTGTTGCCCTGCAGTAGACTGGCATATGATTCGGGTTGTTCCTGGTTCACATCCAGTGTTCTTGGAAAAGTCTGTCGATTCACCAACACCTGACCAGAATTAAACTTTTAGTTTAGAAGAAGAAGGAGAAGAAGGAAAGAAAAAGGAGACGATATTCCAATGTATTTTCCTAAGTGTTATGTTTATAAACACATAGATATACACATAGTTTTCTAGTATTTTAAGTTAATAACAATGTTAATAACACTGCATCTCAGGTTAAATACACTTACAATGGCAGGGTTTTACAGTCGATGTCTGCAGGAGCTCCTGTAGGTGAATTCCTTCATAAAAGCTTCTTAATGCATGTTAATACTGAAGACAGTGAAATTATGACATAAAAAATGTGAAACTATGTATTCAACAATAAAACAGAATATGTTTTATATATATCCAATTTTTCAGTCTTTTGCATTTTATGACAGCTTTGCACATTCTCGTCATCCTCTCAGTCAGCCTTATGAGGTAGTCACCTGGAATGATTTTCCAACAATCTTGAAGTGTTGAAATGTTGAGTACTTGTTGGCTGCTTTTCCTTTACTCTCCAGTCTAACTCATCCTTAACCATCTCAAATGGATTTAGATTAGATTAATGTGGAGGCCAGGTCATTTGATGCAGCATTCCATCACTCTCCTTGTGGGACAAATAGCTCTTGCATAACCTAGAGGTGTGTTTGGGGTCATTGGCATGTTGGAAAAAAAATCATGCTCTCACTAGGTGTATGTCGTTTTCAAATACTGTGGTAACTATGCTGGTTAAACCGGTTAAAGCCTCAATTTTGACAAAGTCACCAACAGTGTCAACAGCAAATCACCCCCCACACATCATACCTCCTCCTCCGCCATGCTTTACAGTGGATACTATACATTCAGAAACTGCCTGTCTACCCTTTCTATGTCTAACGCAGACATGGCAGTTAGAACCAAAAATCTTACATTTGGACTCATCAGAACTAAGGGCAGTCTTCCACTGATCTAATGTCCAGTCCTCGTGTTTCTTACACCAAGCAAGTCTCTTCTGCTTGTTGTTCTTCTGAAGTAATATTTCTTCGGCACAATTCGACCATGAACGACTGACTCACACAGTCTTCAGTCTCCTCTGAACAGTCAATGTTGAAATATGTCTGCCGCTTGAACTCAGAGAAGAATTTATGTGGACTGTAATCTGAGATGCAGAGGTTAAATCGGCAGTTTCTGAGGCTGGTAATTCTAATAAACTTATCCTCTGCAGCAGAAGAAGCTCTTGTTCTTCCTTTTCTAGGATGGCTCTCATAAGTAACCAATTTGATGGTTTTGGCGACTGCACTTGGGGATACGTTCAAAGTTGTTGAAATGTTTTGACTTGACTGACCTTCATTACTTAAAGTAATACCCACCCTTCTGCTGGGAACTTTAGACAACTGCTGGTCTAAACTGCTGGTCTAAAGCACATTATGGAGGCAAGAAATGTCACAAATGAACTCTTGACTAGGCACACCTGTGAATTAAAAGCCATTCCATGTGATTACCTTGTGAATCTGATGAGAGAATGCCAGTGTGCCAAACTGTCAACAAAGATACAAGTAGCTTCTTAGGACAATCTCATCAGCTATAGCCCAACACTTTATCCTGGAGCGTATACCAAGAGAATTAGGGCACGAGGTGGGGTACAACCTGGTGCCAATCCATCGCAGGGCACGCACACAAACATTCACATACTACAGGCAATTTGTGAAGGCCAATGAGCCTGATCTCCATGTCTTTGGACTGTGGGAGGAAACTGGAATACTCAGATGAAAACCACCAATCATGGGGAGAACATGCAAACAGACCTGAGGTGGGAATCGAACCCAGACCCTGAAGATGAAGGCGACAGTGCTAACCACTAAGCCAATGTAACTTGGACAATCTAAATTTTTAATTTACTACATAATTCAATATCTCTTCTTTCATAATTTGGATGTCTTCAGTATTAGTATACGATTTTAAAAAATATATTTTAAAAAAAAAACACTAAAGGAGAACGTGTGTCCAAATTTTTGACTAGTAGTGTGTGTACATGTTATTGTTTAGACAAATAATTAAAACGAAAAGAAATTAACGTGTCACTACAGGCGTCTTGTAACTACTTAGCATGTTAGCATAGAGAAGAGTAAGCTAAGTCAGCCATATTGTTTTACTTTGAAAAGAATTTTCCTGCTATCTTCACTCCACCGTGTGGTGGTTGCTGCTACCTTCACATATAACAACATAAAATATTAAACTTAAAATAGCCTTAAGAGGAAAACTAGTGTGTCTTATATGTTTATATGGGTTATAACGACAGCTGCACGTTTGTGTTAAACACTTTAATTTTAAAATGGCGGATGAAAGCGTGTGTAAACTCTTAATCAAGCTGACCCAGGATGGACATTTGTGTAAGATCAAAAAGCAAATAGAGGCGACGAGCGAAATTAAACGGATAATTATAAATACACAATTGGGGAAATCTGGAGACACTCTGTTACATTACGCTGCACGACATGGACATTTAGACGTCGTCAAGTATTTTGTTGAGGACCTGAATATGGACGTCGAGCTTTACAATCATGACTACAAGCGCGCTTTACACGAAGCTTCTTCCATGAGTCATGAGCAATGTGTTCGCTATCTTATCGAGAGAGGGGCAAAAATTGACTGTCTGAAGAAGGCAGACTGGTAAGTTCAAAGTTATAGTAGTTTTTAACGTTGATTAGACCGTTTCTTTTCGTCGCTTTTAGTTCACTGATGATGGGAATTCTAGCTATTCTCTCTCTCTCCCAGTGAGTCGGATAATTGTGTTCGGTTCGCTGATAAGAATCGACTCCGAAACGGTCGTTTTTAAACCGGACAAAAATTACAATACTATGCTTGTCAGTGTCTCATGTAATTAACTGTGGCAACAAATTTGGAAAGATTTTTTTTTACATCGCATACAGCTACTAATATATGTATACCAATGTATGTCTTATGGAAAAGAACCGACTCATGTCGGAAAAGAACCGACTCATTTTCATAATAATATTTCTGGTAATATTTTTTCGGAAACAGCAGAAGCAACCTCAGCACTTGTTTAATCACAGTGTTGTTGAGTTGTCATATCTGAATTGGAAAAGTGTTCATTAGTTTTCTCTAACAGCTGTTAGACAGTTGTGCTTCTGTAAATCACAGCGTTATATTAATATACACTACATGGACAAAAGTAATTGGCCAAACCTGCAGTGACATTGTATCCAAATACATATACAGTACTTCGATATGGAGCTGGTCCGCCTTTTGCAGCTACAACAGCGCTAAAGATATATTCTGCAGTCACAGAAGATGTAGTCTTCTTGGAAGGCTGTCCACCCGATTTTGGAGAGTTTCTGTGGGAATTCATAGCCATTCCTTCTGTGGATCATTTGTGAGATCCGTCACCGATGTTGGACGAGAAGGCCTGGCTCATAACCTCCATTTCCGTTCATCTCAAAGGTGCCCGATGGAGTTGAGGCCAAGGCTCTGTGTGGGCCCATCAATTCCTCCACACCACACCACACCACTCTTTGCAGTCCATGTCTTTATAGTCGTTGCTTTGTGCACTGAGGCACAGTCATGTTGGAATAGAAAAGGGCCTTCCCAAACTGTTGCCACAAAGTTGGAAGCATAGCATTGTCCAAGCTGTCTTGGTATGCTGAAGCAATAAGATTGCCCTTCACTTGGCATAAGGGGCCTGAAACATCTGAATTAAATAATTAAAAGGTTTGGCCAAATACATTTGTCCATACAATGTACTTCTTTCATCCATTTGTACGCACAATATAGTCTAATAGTAATCTGATTTAGCAAAATATAATAAGTTATATGGTTAAATTTTCTGTAAAGATTTTCTTTAGGATTTATTGAAGTCAACAACATCAGTGCTTTAATTGTGACAGTCATTAAGTTTTCCTTCACAGGGATGTCTTCAGTATTGAGCACTACTTGTATGCTTCCTGTTTTCTCACTGCTGTTACAAGCTGCTTTTTTAAATTATTGATTGTTTATAGCTGATTAACATAAGGGATAACAGGAACTTGTTTTGTGGCCTGTTAACTATAAAACTGTAAAATTGGGACTTGTGTTGAAATTTCTCATGAATGAAGGCGTAAAACCCGATTAACATTTACAGAAGACTTCAAGCACAGTATGCTGATAAGACTCTTAGCCGCAGTCAAACATTTGAATACTGTACAAACATTTTAAAGAAGGCCATACGTCTGTGAATGACAATCCCGGCCAATGTGATAAAAGTTCAGAGCTCACTGCTTAAAAGTCCTACAGTCCTAAATAAAACTGTCTATCTACAGTCCTAAATGAAAGTAGTTTTTACTCTTTTAATAGTTTTTCGTTATTCCGCACAATCAAAAGTCCTGGTTTGACTTAAAACTGTGCCATTGTTTAATAAATAGAAATTATAATTGCGGGCAAATAATTATTGTATAAAGGATAGAAAACACTTTCGTGCACAGACTTATTGTATAACACAAATATTTTTTTAAATGCTTTCAGGACTCCTCTTATGATGGCCTGCACACGCCATAACCTTGACGTTATCAAAGTGCTTCTGGACCATGGTGCCGACTTGTCTCTGCAGAATAAAGACGGCTGGAACTCGTTCCACATTGCATGCCGAGAAGGCGATCCTGCGGTGATATCGCACCTTCTGCACACCAGGCCGGAAGTCTGGAGGACAAAGAGCAAGACACATCGGACTCCTCTACATACCGCTGGTATCACAGTAGTGCTTGTGTGTGTTACATGCAGGCAGCAAATAAGGCACTCTTATTGATAATTATACCTGTACATTACAGTGTCAGAAATTATAACTATATTAATACAATAATCAACCATGTTCTTATGATTACAATATACAGTAATGAAATAATTAAAGATACAGGATACATGTGACACCATGGCATCAGACCTAAACTTGAAGAATTATTTCTAAATAAGAAGCTGGGTTTTATTTAAATGGTAAATGATTGTCATTTCTAAAATTATCACCATGCAACAAATCCTACATTGTATGTGTTATACAACAGACTTTTAATATCCGTATTCTATAAGTGGCAGCTGGACACTGTACAGCATTTTATACAGAGGAGTTGCTCACTGCTGTATATTTAACCTTTTAAAACCCTGGATTGCCACATACCTACGTAGTTTGTCTCATTTAGGTTTGTCTGACACAGGAGAACCGAGCTCGATCAGCAAAGTGCCATAACGTCCTGATGTCACCTCTGTTCCTCATTGGAGTCATGCTAATGAGAGAAAAAAAAATCATGGACAATGAATAGGCAGGTGGAGACAATCGCTTATTATCTGCTCATACTCCATGACTCATAGTCTCCATGTCAGCCAGTGCTTATTGGAATAAACCCTTATAAAAGTTTTGTCAGGTTCTGCAAATAGTACCATGTTAATGAGGAAAAAAATAATATTCAGGTGCAGACAATACATAATTACCTTCTCGTTCTCCACAACTTTCAGTCTCCGTGTCAGCCAATGCTATTGAGAAACTTTTTGTGTTTACGTTGGTTTATGCCACTGGAAATGAAGAGTTAACATATGTGCCATGTAACTCCATACACTATTATAATGATTGATTACTCTTAAGTAAAATGTTCACATAGATGGCACAGTAGCCTCGCACCTTCAGGGTCCGGGTTCGATTCCCATCTCGGGTCTGTGTGCATGGAGTTTGCATGTTCTCCCCATGTTTGGTGAGTTTCCTTACACAATCCAAAAACATGCAGATTAGGCTCCCAAATTGCCTCTAGTGTGTGAATGAGTGTGTGTATGTGTGTGTGCCTTGCAATGGATTGGCACCCCGTCCAGGGTGTAACCCTCACCCCGTGCCCTAAGTCTCCTGTGATAATGAGGTGTTTAATCAAAGTGAATACCACTAGCACTGTTTAACAGTTGGATAATAAATTCAACTTTTTTTAATCTTTCTTGTGTTTCTTGTGTGTGTGTGTTTTTTTTTCTTTCTTATGTTATAGCTATGCATGGCTGTCTGGATGTTGTCAAGATTCTTCTTGAGAGGTCAGTGGTGATATTTTGATAAAGACGGCATAATACGTACAAATAATTGTATAGTGTTATGCTACGTATTGAGAACATGATACCTGTAGGTCTACTTCTTGCAACTCGCGCCACACGACCAAGTTGTGGATTAATTTCTAACTACTAAAACATTTTGATTGTTATTACTGTGTCTCACTTCTTTAGAACATTGTGTAAAAGTTTTTTGTAATTTATTTCAAAAAAGCGAAACTCATACAGTATATTCTAGATTCATTACACATCAAATAAAATATTTCAAGCTGTTTTTGTTTTAAATTTGAAGATTACAGCTTACAGTTTATGGGAAAAAAATCATCTCAAAATATTAGAATATTTACTAAGATCAATCAAAAAAGGATTTACAATACAGAAATTATGAAAGTATAATTATTTATGTTCCCATTACTTGGTCAGGGCTCCTATAGCATAAATCATTGCATCAGTGCGGCATGACATGGAGACAATCAGCCTGTGGCAGTGTTGAGGCATTATTGAAGGCCAGATTGCTTCAATAACAGCCTTTAGCTCGTCTGTATTATTGGATCATACTGGCTGATTGGCTGGCCAATCAAACACAGTACACAGCTAAAACCCCTGGCATTGACTCACCACCCATAGTGTTGAATTAACACACTACAGTATATTTTACAGTATAGGTCCGGTTTGCCTCAAATGAATTCTGGAATCAATAAATCAACACTGGAGGATTTACTTTGTAATATCATGGTCAGCCCTGACTCCAGCCTCACTCCACTCATTGTGAAGCTCTCCCAAGTTCTTGAATCTGAACTAGACCAAGAGATACACCATATTTAAACTTTAATAATAGTAATTTACTCAGACTAAAACTGAAATGTTATAATATTTTGAGATACTGGATCTTTGATCTTCATGAGTTTCAAGGCTTGAAATCCAGCCTGGGCGGCAGGGTGGTGTAGTGGTTAGCACTGTTATTCCCGGCCAGGCTCGATTCCCGTCTCTGTGTGCATGGAGTTTGCATGTTCTCCCCGTGCTTGGTGGGTTTCCTCC
>JAOVVA010000016.1:12065379-12085953 GCA_028565275.1 Leiocassis micropogon
CCCCCAACGGTGCGTGAGCGAGCAGTTCGAAAAGATGGTCGGTGACATCACGTGGGTCGGAGGAAACACGTGATAGTATGCGTCCCTCCCGACTGAATGGTAGTAGAAGCTTAATGTGGGAGCCCCCTAGTGACTGGGAGGAATTGGACACTATCTACTATTTTATAGATTTTCTCCCTAATTTAGTAGAGAAATAGAGAAAATAGTAAAATTTTTATGAAGGGGATCAAAGCAAAGCTGTGACACCAGCTGGATACATTCTGTACTTTAGTTTTGGGGAATGTAGAGAGATTTTCGAGTGAGTTATAGGATGTGAGATCGCCGTCTTCATACTTAGCATTTGTAATTTTACAGTCCACTTTGTAGTAACTTCATGTACATCTATTAAAATCATTTAGTGTCAAATATTAGTAGTTTAAGAAATCTTATAGAGTGATGTTTTAAAGGACATGCACATCATTTAAGAAACATGCACATTTCTTAAAATATACTGTATATCCGAAAAACCTTAACAAGAATCAAATTTGATATTGGTTCATTCTGAAGCATTATCGAAGCAGAAAACCTGTTACTTGGATTTTGCTTTAAGCATTTAAATGTGTTCTAGATAAATGCAGAGGGATTTCTTGAATCTGCTTTCTGAAACTTTTAAATGTTGGTGTTACTTCCCTATTTTGGAGCATGGGATGGTGCATTGTGGTTATAATCATATTGTGCACTGCAGTTCCTCCTACACTGCTAATAGACAGGTGTTTCTCTACTTTTCAGTCTCACTCATTTCTCTACACTACTTTCTTCTAGGCCTGATGGGACTGTTTGAGAAGAGACGCTTCAGGAAGTTCCTGGTTTTTGTAGCCAACTTCGATGAGAACGATCCCAAAACTATGGAGGGTGTGGATCCCAACAAGACCACCATGCGTGAGGTTTACAAGAAGTTTGACTTGGGTCAGGATGTCATTGACTTCACAGGTCATGCCATTGCACTCTACCGCACAGACGAGTGAGTTGTCTTTGCATTCCGTGGATAACAGGAAGCTGGGCGTTTTTTTTGTTTTTTTTTGGTGTGTGTGTGTGTGATGATTCTCTGTTCCTCTTTACCTCTCTAGTTATCTGGATCAGCCTTGCCTAGACTCAATAAATAGGATTAAATTGTACAGCGAGTCCTTGGCGAGATATGGGAAGAGCCCCTACCTTTACCCACTGTATGGTCTGGGAGAACTGCCTCAGGGCTTTGCTAGGTCAGCCTTTCTAATGTCATTCACACATAGTATAATGCTTTCAAGAAGCTTAAACATAAATATTTTTTTACCCTGCTGTACATGTTTAAGGTGTTTGTGTTTTACAGATTAAGTGCCATCTATGGAGGAACCTACATGCTCAACAAGCCAATTGAAGAGATCATTGTAGAGAATGGCAAAATAGTGGGTGTCAAATCTGAGGGAGAGGTGAGCAATTCATTCTGTTCATTCATTTCGATAGCAAGTGCTGCAAATGACATTTCCAGGTTTCAGTGTTTTTTAGGCTACATGATGAATAGAGAGAATAAATTAATCAGTGCAACATTTGAATACTGTGTATTAATTAAAAGTGTTACACAGTCAGTCTTATAATATTTTCATTTAGATAAACTGGCAGCTTAACTCAAATACTTGATTCGAAGTCAAATGTGGATGGGTTCCCTGTTGAGTCTGGTTCCTCATCTCAAGGGTTCTCCCTATTGTCATCTCAGGGAGTTTTTCCTTGCCGCAATCGCCCTCAGGTTGCTCATAGTTATGATTTACACCTTTCCTCACACTTTTTTCAAAACTCATTTCCATCATTTTTTTTTTTTTATTCTGAAAAGCTGCATTGTGACAATGACCACTGTTAAAAGTGCCCTGTAATTAAAATTTAATTTAAATGAAATAGATTTTGATCACTAGTTCAATTCCAAGGTGGTGATGTGGCCTCTCGCAGCCAGGGGGCCTAGAGAGAGCTGATTGGCCGAACTCTCTCAGCGGCGTGGGATGAGAGGCACTTGGCGCTCTCACATCAGTCACGGCTCTACAGCCAATCAGGGGTGTCTGTGAGCTCATGCAAGCGGAAGGAGCGGATAGCGCCATCCTCCGAGTGTGTTACTTAGCCCCCAATGGTGCACGAGAGAGCAGTTTTAAAAGATGCGGTCGATGAGGAGGAAACACGTGATGGAAACTCCCTGACTGGTAGCAGTAGCCTTAATGTAGGAGCTTCATCTACAGCAGCTTGTGGGAAGTTTTTCCATGCTTATAAAACCTGGTAGTTAAACCACCATCAATCAGCTGCCATAAATAATAAGTAGTAATAGCGTTTGTCTTAATGGTTACTATTGCACAGTGCAAGGATTTTATTTAAATCTTATTTAGCTTTTAATATTTATTAAAAAATAACCACAGGAGGCATTTCATTAAGTGAAGCAGTTGGGTGCAGGATTAAAAAAAAAAAACTCCTGCGTACATCTACACTATATACAATGTAAAATAAAAGTGATGGCATTCCAGTGCAGCAAAAGAAAATGAATAAGTCGATTTCCAGCATAGTCTTACATTATAATTATTAACCAACAGAATTTTCAACATGTCCATTTCCAGATTAATAACATACATTTAGCCTGCTTTCTTCACCATCTGCTGTGTTTTCCACTGTGCCTAGTAAACATCTGCACAATTTGTTTATACAACCCCTTATTCCTTATACTATTAACAAGTCGTTACTGGTCTCACTCCCAGTTCATTTTATGTGGATTTTCATTGACCACTACTGTTGAAATTCAGATAAAAATTTGTAATAGCCTAATTGTGCAGTCTGTATAATTTGTACACATGAATGTTACGTTTGTTTAAAAGATTTTTCAGGATTAAAGAAAGTAGAAGATTTAGTACAATGCCAAACAAAATGCAATTAGTATCTAACCAGTGACGAAAGTAGCATTGAGTGTGTAGTGCAGGATGTGAGACAGTGAGGTAAAGTAGGCGTGGCTTTCAAAAGTGACATTATAAGGCATGAAATCAGTGCAGACGATTTGAGTAACATATTGGCTGTGGGTTGATATAATCCAAGACAGTACTGTACAGTTAATCATGAATACAAAAAAAAGGGTGGAAAAGAGATTAACTTGCGAACGTATAAGTATTTGCACTCCGACTATCATCTGTAGATTTCACAAACATTAATTTGGTAGCTGAAGGAGAGAGGATGACTGCTGAGGGTTTCTGCAGATTGACTATTGAGATGAGGAAGCTGTTTCCTTGCTCGTCGGTGTGATAGTGAAGACTCCGGTGCTTTCTAGATGGGTTGGGGTGTGAGATGTCCCTGATGATTGCCCTTTACCCTTTATAGGCAACATTTGAGAGAGATGTCCTAGATGGTTTCAAGCTGAACACCAGCAATGTGTGTTAGGTGATTTTTTCACTACACGCTGAAGGCTCTTTTGTTCAGAGATTGCACTGCTGCCATACCACATTCATGTGGTTAATCGGATTGGTCTTGAATTAGAGAGCATTTCTCTGACACACTGTCAGTGAAAAAAACTTAATATGGTTGCTTTGCTTGTTTATTTGTATGTTTGCAAATCATTTGCTATGTTTGTCGACTATTGTAAGAAAATCTAAAAGAATTGTATTTTATCAGCATCTTTACAAAAATCGTGATGCTAATAGAATCACAATACAAAATCGAATTGTGATATCATATGGGCTGGTCCCTGGTGATTTTCATCCCTAATGCTCATGCATATCCACATGTTTATTGACTTGTTGCCAGTGTGTAGCATTTTTTTGTTTTGTGTCTGACAAACTTTTTGTTTTCATGTGCAAGATGAACGATTTTTAACACTCACAAATAGTTGCCATGGAGATGATGTGTATGTTTCATACATTTTTGCATGTTCAGATTGCTCGCTGTAAACAGCTGATTTGCGACCCCAGCTACATTATGGATCGGGCCAAGGTCGTCGGCAAGGTAATCAGAGTCATCTGCATCTTAAACCACCCTATTAAGAACACCTCAGACTCCAACTCTTGCCAGATCATCATCCCTCAGAACCAGGTCAACAGGAAGCACGGTGAGACACACAGGAAGTGCAGTTCATGCACTCAGTAGTTTCGTTTTGAGAATCGAATTATGACCGTGTTTTTTTTTTTGTTGTAGATATCTACGTGTGCATGATCTCGTATGCACACAACGTGGCAGCGCAGGGTAAATACATAGCCATCGCCAGCACCACTGTGGAGACTAATGACCCTGAGAAGGAAATTAAACCAGCTTTGGACCTGCTTGAGCCTATTGAGCAAAAGTAGGTGTTTTTATGTTTATTGTTTTCTACTTGTGTGTTGTAATATCCTGAAATTACAATATGATATGGTGGGAAAATGCTGATTGTTTTTGTTTCTCCCGTTTGATCTTCCACAGATTTGTGAGCATCGGTGATCTCTATGCTCCAACCGACTTGGGAAATGATAGCCAGGTTAGTATGTTGGGTTGTTGGTGTGGCCTTGTAGTTAATTACTGTATGGCGATTTAGTCTTTGTTAAGCATACAATAGATCAGGGGCATTTGACTTAAATTGATAAACATTCAGTTACATGAAGTTCCTTTTCTAGAAAAGATGGAACGAACAACTAACATAACTGAATGGCAGCAGCAGTTATCTTTTAATGTTTAACATTGAAATTACTTGATTGGACTCAGCACATTTGGTTTGTATCACAGTGGTGCTTCACATTAGTTATGACTAGTTCTATTGACTCAGAACAGATGAGACGCATTTATTTAAAATGTGATGTTGGAGGATAAACAACTACTTCTCTGTACTTTTGTTAAATTATGGATACTCTTCCCTTGTAGACACGCAGTGAAACCTCGGATTGCGAGTAACGCGGTTTGCGAGTTTTCCGCAAGACGGGCAAAGATTTTTAATAAATTTTGACTTGAAAAACGAACAAGTCTTGGTTTACGAGTACTGAATATCATGTAATACGCATGCGCTTCTTGTTTTGATGCCGAGCATCACGTGATCACAACTGAGCCAACAGTTTTTCTCTCGCTCTTGCGCCGCGGAATTGTGGTTAATCGTCTCCCCTGCTGGGTCTTAGTGCGCGTCTCTTACTGGTATAAACAACATCCGTGCACGCGTTTACTGTTTACTATGACCACGCGTGTTTGTGTAAAACATATTTTATTTTGTGTCTGTATGCGTGTGTGTACAGTGTGCGTGTAAAGCAAAAGCAAGTCTCATTAGAGAGGTTAAAGATCCATTTTCTCTCTCTGTATCAGCCTGCTCTTTGTGCAGACCCCTCCTACTTTTGCCTTTACACACACACACTCTGTCTCTCTGCTCTACAGAGAAACACTGCTCTGTCGCGATTCTTTTCAAAGGTAAAGTGCAGGTTAATTTGTTTTATTTTCACTTTACAGCATTGATTCCGCTAGTGTGTCGCGCAATCGAGTGTCAGAGATTTCTTGTTAATTTCGTGTGTGTGAAAAAAGTGGAGAAAGGGTCACTGTGTAAGATGAGAAGGGGGAGAGGGGGAGGGACTCCTTATATTAGATTCACGCACGCACAAACAGCGCCTGCACGCACAAACGGAAACACTTATCTGTCAAGATTTATTTTTACTTTTTTTTTTAAAGGTAAAGTGCAGGTTAATTTTTTTTTTTTTACTTTATATTTTGTATTAATTTTTTTTATGTATTTATTTTTTTGGGCTGTGGAACAAATAATTTGAGTTTCCATTATTTCTTATGGGAAAATTGTTTGGAAATACGAGCCCGCTTCCGGAACAAATTATGCTCGTAATCCAAGGTTCCACTGTATTGTCATGTAGCTGATCTCTGGTTGTATGAGCTGCCCTGAGTTTTAAAAAAAAAAAAAAAAAAAGCATAAATGCCTATGTTTGGACAAGCCACAGCACAGGCTCTGTTACAGAAGTTGAACTGATTTCTATTTGGAACCCACAGTCCTAGATCTGCTGTCACAGTTTTGTGTACCCCCCACTTCACCTCTTCATATCAATTGGGGAAAAAATGTTCTTTAGCCATTTTTGTTTTGCCCGAGGTTAAAACAAGCCAACAAGATTTTCTCCCTGAGGTGACCTCATATAAGAAAGCGCTTTCCCGAGGCTTATTACCCAGCTATGCTCGGCTCCGCCAGGTGCAGAGCTTGGTAGTAGTTCAATTACCTGCTACAACCTGTTATAGAAATGGTAAAATACGGGACCTTTAATGAGCTCTGTATGACCTTTCTTGAATCCCAGATCTTCATCTCTCGCTCCTACGATGCCACGACCCACTTCGAGACCACCTGCGATGACATCAAGGACATCTACAAGCGAATGACTGGCACAGACTTTGACTTTGCCGAGATGGAGCGCAAGAAGAATGACATCTTTGGCGATGGGGGCGACCAGTAATTTAACTGAGCTCTTAACATTGTTGAATATCAGATATTCAGAGGATGATAATCTTTAAGGAAAAAAAGAAAATAAAAAAAAGATAACCAAAATGGGCTAGCTGATTATCACAATTGAGAAGTTTTTTTTTTTTCTTTTTCCTGTTTTCTTTCCATAAAGGAATTTCATGTATACAGTTACAGATTTAACATTTAAAGGGGGAGATGGGTCAGGTGGTCTGCTTTGTATAATCAGGTTATGAGACATATTGCACTGATTGTTGGTTGACGTCCTGTAATTCAGTTGCCATCATTGTGTTTTCACCCTGTCTGATCATTCACACAGGAAGGGCATTTAGTCCGAAGATGCCAAATCACCAGATGTACTCAAGTGATGTAAAGGCACAAGTCACAGAGTGAATTAAAAACAAAAAAGCAGAAGTATTTTTTTATTATGACTATGTACAAAACCTTACAGATGGCCTCTCAAACAGAGGTGTCAAAAGTTTGCTTGATTTTAAGCTGCAGTTAATAGCTTTTAATGCCAACTACATTAAATTTATTGTATTTTCTTACAGATTGGTGCTTGTACTAGTTACTGCATTGTAGCTAGCAATATGTCCAAACCTTGCTTTGCAAATGTAAGGAGTGTGTCTAGAACACATAATTCGTATATATCTTCCTTTAGTAGTGCTTAACCTGTCAATGATTATATAAACATTTAAACGAATGAGGGTTATGTATATTCGCATAATACAAATGAAGAGGTTGGCATAACTGATAACAGGGACAGGAGTTTGGGGGGGGGTGCAGCTTTTGACTTTACATCTCTGTTAAGAGGCAGTGTGTGATTCTTGGGCCACCAGTCATGCGTTTGTCATATGTTAATAGAAAAGATACTTAATGAATAGCTCTGTACTTTCTGAACGTGACACATTTTTTGCACATTTAATTTTGTGTGGCAATTATTACCTTCAAAAAGCCTCTAGGGTCTGTAACTGCCTCCAGGTTAAAAATGAGCAATTAAGTAGTGCCAAGAGGGTATTTAGAAGAGGTAACATTTGCTCTTTGTTGGAGCTTTAAAAAGCAGTATATGAGTCATTTATTTCTACAACTTGTAGAAGCCATTTGAAGGTAATTTTTAAAACACTAAAGTGTACACAAAATGTTTTTTGGTGAAAATGTCAGACTTTTCTTTAACATTAGTCTATGAAGCTGCTCGAACACTGTGCTCTTATTTTAGCAGCCGAGAGAAGAAGCTCTTGAAAACACGCGGAACATGGCCTAGTTCTCCTTTATATCTCTCGCTTTAGAAAGGACCAAATGTCTACTGCAGTATTGACATGGCAGGGGCCCTGTGCAAAATGTCGTCAGTGTTTTAATGAACGGAAGAACTGTGCTGAGCAGATGGGGCTCAAATAATTTCTGTACTGCTAAAGTAAAAACATAAAGTAAAAACAAATGAAACCGTGATTTGTGTTTTTCTTCAGAATGGGACGCATTACAAAAAATCATTACAAGTCTAAAAATCAACATTACAGTTCAGTCTTGTATCATCCGAGGGAATCATAGTAATACTGTTAAAACCTTGTCAGGTATTAAAAAATTAACATTTCATTACGGAGTCTAAAAAAAAAATCAACCATCCAAAAATTAATCTCATCCCGAACAATAAAGTACACTATATGCCCTTAAGTTACAGATTTATTCCCCTTTGGTGGTGGTGTAACCTCAGCTCTTCTAAGTAAACCGTCCACTAGATTTTGGAATGAGGCTGTGATGTCTGATCATTCAGCCACAAAAACATTTGTGAGAACAGGCACTAAGGGTGTTCCAGTTCATCCCAAAAATGTGCATTGTGGTCAAGGCAGGGTAATCAGGTTTTTCCACTCCAACCTTGCCATACCATGTCTTCATGTAGCTCAATTTGTTTGTTTTAGTAACACTGTCGAGGGAATATGAACTAAGATGTCTATAATACATGACTCATGGAAAAATGTTTCAAGCATTTGTTGCCTGTATAGATGAATTTAGAATACCCGTTAAGTACTTTCATGATTAACTTCAGAGTCAAATATAAATATTGTTGGCTGGTACAGGCAAAAATGCTCTTTTGTGGATTTTACATTATTTATATTTCATTACATTACGTTTGTGAAGGACACTTTCCTGTGTTTACGGGCCTTTTACCCTCATACAAATCCTGGCCAAAAAATAAATACAAAATCAATGCCTTGATTTTAACTAAGCTACTGGGTGAGAGCCTACCTTATGTAACTCTAATTTATGTAGTAAGTAGTTTCTCATTTCTTAAACAACCTTGTCGAAAACATATCCTGTGGTTGTAGCAAAGATGTTACGTTTTCTTCTTAGAAAACAACTAAGAAGATTGCTGAAACTAATAAAACTTGGTTACGGACTGTAAACACATTAAAACCTGGAAGGATAGTGTTGACCCCTTATCTTCAAAGAAGAAATGTGGTCAGAAAGACATCCTGAATGAGTGATGGGAGATCACATAAAGGCTTGTTTATAATGTTAAAACAACATTATAGTTCACAGTTGTATTTAATAGTGAAAGTAAGAGCATTTCCACATATACAATATGAAGAGAATTCAAGGAATCAGGACTAAACAGCTGTATAGCCTTCAAAAAACCACTTCTAAAAAGGCTTCAAATTGCTAAGGAGCATAAAGAATGGATAGTGGAGGTTTGGAAAACAGTCATGTGGTCTGATGAGTCCAGCTACAGAGTGCACTACAGAGTGATTAGCCTATTAACTACCATACACGCCCCTGGAGGCAGTTTCAGTTGGTCAGATCTAGGTTTAGCAACTTTGTGTCCAAAAAATATAGGTTTTTCCCATGATTTTTTTTTTCTTTCCTCATGGCACGGGCATATTCCAAGATTAAAAAAAAAAAAAAAAAAGTCTGTGATTTTATTGGGCTCAATTGTGAAATAGTGGTTCATGAGACATCATTTTCACAATTATGCACCTCCTCCATCATAATACAGGATCTTGGAGAGAAAGTATTCCGACTGATTTGATGTGTAACTGATGTGACATTGTATACGCTTATTACATAGATTAAAAAGAATTATTAGAGTGTAGGACTTTTTTTTTAAGCTGGACAGTGTATTTGTAAATATAATATCAGTGGAATCCAATCATCAAACCATGCCTGAAAGTCTATGTAAAACCTCTAAAATTACATTTCTCTTCTCTTAGAAGAGGTTTTAGGGACCTTCAATCATCCACCACAGATCCCTGCAGGATGTCGGTTCAGCAAAGTTCAGCACTATCCTTCCAGGTTTTAATAGGCAAGACCCAATTTTACATACTGTAGTAATTTCAGCTATTTCTCCTTAGTTGTTTTCTTTGCTTGATGCGGGGCAGTGATTTGACTCTTCTGAAACAGAGTAACTTCTTTGCCTTCACCACAGGATATGTCTTCTGACATGATTATTTAAGCTAAAGTTTAAACTTTATTTAGAGTTAAAGTAACCTGTTCTCAGATGAACCAGGTCAATCACTGCAGTAATTATGCTAAGCTTATAGTTAAGAAATACTCCTAGCTATTAGCTTAGTTAAATCCAGGTGGTGACTTAGTGAAATATATACTGTATATATATGAAAGACCCTTTTTCCTGACAGTGTCTACATTTTAAAATCTAAAACAAATACAGAAAAACTGTGTATTTAATATTCACACATTGAGTTGTAGCAGACTTTTATTATGATATAAGCAAAACGTTCAGTAATACTGTACAGTAAGCGCACATAAAGAAGCTGGCGGGTCGGTTAAGGAGAAACTACAACTCTCATTATTACTAACAAGTCTGCCCTGAATCATAATCTCCAGTTTCATATATATAGTATAAATTTTTTATTCGTCTAATGATAAAGGTTAAATCATAAACACAGCTGCGTGTGTGAGAAAAGTGAAGGAGGTTTGCTACTAGCACATTGCTAGCTGAGGTACGGACTGTTCCACTCAGCGGGTGATGGACTGTACCACAGCTGCTGTCAGCCTCAAGATATCAGCCTCAGTAAAAATAACACACTGATATAAAAATGGATTCACCGCCAGTGAGGACGCGTTTCGGAGAAATCGGTGAGTCAGGCTGAGGCGTGAAATGTCAAAAGGATTAATTTCCTTGTTTGCTCAAATCATTTACTGCAAATTATTTACTTCTTATTTCGAAGAAAGACAATGTTGTTTATCTGCTCTGCATAGAATATTAAATATTTCAGTACAGCAGCTGTACTGACCTCCTCTACTTTATATATAAAATATTTTATATTATATGAAAAAAAAAATATATATATATAATTTTAATTTAATTTTTTTTTAATTAGTTTGATGATCTCCGTCATTTAAGTATGACAAATATGCAAAAAATAAACTTCAGGAAGGGGGCAAATACTTTTTCACAGCAATGAGTGTATGTACTGTATATATCATGAGAGAGAGAGGGAGAGACTTTTACATTCCTTTATTTGTGCTAGGCACATTGAGCAATAAAATTTGTGTCTTAGTAAAAAGGTCAGTAAAATTGTCTTTGGAAAATGTAAAATGTACACATTAAATAGATGAATAAATAGATAAATATGTGAATAAGTTAAATATAAAGAGCATGATTGTGGCTGTTCCCTTTATTAAGATTGTGTGTAAAAACAAGTTCATTGTTTATGACTGAGCATAAAGCCTCGTCACAGAGAGAGAAAGAGAAAGGACAATATTTAGTAGATAAAGTAGAGGAAGATCATCAAACTAAAATTAGTTGGATGATCGCAGTCATTTAAGTGTGACAAATATGCCAAAAATAAAATTCTGGAAGGGGGAAAATACTTTTTCACATGCATAGATACATACATACATTCATATATATATACACACACACAGTACTGTGTAGCAAAAGTCTTAGGCACCATATTATATGCTGTACCAATTTTGTTCTATATGTTTATCATGTCTGCATAATTATGTACAAAATCATTCAGTATTTCCATATATAACTTAAAAATTAATAAATAAATAACATTACAGGAGAATATATAGCACAAGACAGACCAGTTTTTAGATGGAAACAGAAAACCTAATGTTCCTGGGATTTACATAAAAATATTACCAGAAGAACTCATATTCTCCAGCAAGCTCAGTAAAACCTAACAACTGTTTTCTTATAAAACTGCCCAATTCTCTAAAACTCCTGATCTAAGCAATGAGTTTTTACTGGAAATATTGACTTTTTATTTTATTACTCTTTATTGCTCTTTATAGAAGTTTCTTTTATGCGGAAATGTTTTCAAAAGCATCTTTTGCTTATGCCATATTTTTGTATGTGTCCAAGAATTTTGCACAGTACTGTAAGTAAAATAGTTGTTAGGTTTTACTGAGCTTGCTGGAGTTATATATGAAAATACTGAATGATTTTGTACATAATTATGCATAAGACATGATAAACATAGATAACAAAATTATATGCCAAAATTGGCATATAATATGGTGCCTAAGACTTTTGCACAGTACTGTATACACACACAGTGCTGAGAGCATCAATCTAATTTTAATATTACACAAAGATAACCCAAGTGAATGCAAAATGCAGTTTTTAAGTATATATTTTTTTATTTATTAAGGGGAAAAAACTGCCTGGGTGGATTTTTAAAAAAGTAATTACACCGATGAAATAATTTATGATTAATAATAATAAATAATTTCAATAATAATTGTAATTAAGCACATTTTTTGGAAAGCCGAGTTAAATTTCACCCTCCACACCCAGGCCTGATTACTGCCAGACCTGTTCAATCAAAAAATCACTTAAATAGATCTAGGAAAGGATTGCCAAAAGCCTTAGCTCAGTGGATAAGGCATTGGACTGCGGTTTGGAAGGTCCCAGGTTCAAATCCCATGACCCCTCTGTTCCCTGTTGGGCTCGTGAGCAAGGCCCTTAACTTACAACTGCTCAGATATATAATGAGATACAAATGTAAGTAGCTCTGGATAAGGGTGTAAAAGTAAGCCATTTCTAAGGCTTTGGGACTCCACCAAGCCACAGTGAGAGCCATTATCCACAGATGGAGAAAACTTGGAACAATGGTGAACCAATATTCGCCATTATTGGTTCACCAATAACCAATTTTTCTACTCCAAAAGCAGAACGACGAGTCATCCAGGAACTTATAAAAGAACGCAGAACAACACCTGAAGAACTGCAGGCCTCAGTTAAGGTCAGTGTTCATGATTCAACAGTACGAGAGAAAGATTTGGCATAGAAAAGTCCCAAGGCGAAAGCACCTTCTGACCAAAAAGAACACAAAGGGACATCTGCCATAAAACTTACACAGTATTTCATAATAAGATCATCATACCAGCAGGCTGCTTTGCAGCTTCAAGATATGGACGATAATGATGACCATAATAAGAGCGCTGTCCCAGAAAATCCTGAAGGAGAATGTCTGTATATTAGTTTGTGACCTCAAGCTTAAGCACTGACAATGATCTGAAACACAATGGCAAGTCCACCTCTTAAGTGTGAAGAATATGCAAAAACATATACATTCCAGAGAACATTGAGTTGCTTTGATTGATTGATCAAATCATTGAGTATCATTTATTTAGTTAGATACAGATAGATTTATTTGTAAATTGTTTGTGTGACCATTTACTCAAGAAATTTGTCAATGTGGGTGTCAATACATTTACATGATGAGCGGTGTTTAAATGCAAACATTTAAACACAATGATTCATAAATGTGGCACATTGAATGCATGGCTTTTTTTTATTGTTTTATTGTGGCTCAGCTGGTCACATTACAAAATTCTAAGGATGGAAAATAAAAATTATTTCTACGTGAACATTGTCTCCAGTCACTGTATACTGTTTATTTTATTATAATATTTTTACACATCATTAAGGATGATAATAATTTATACTGCAGATCTTAAAGACGCTGGGATATCACTATTGCTTGGCTGAGACGATATACATATCTATACTGTTTCTTACACTTAGTTAGTTCGAATACGAAGATACTCACTTGCAATGAAGTCATTTAAGTATCATGACGTCTCCTACAAATTTCTTATAGGTTTCTGGTCTGAGCGGACACCAGTGCACGAGGCTGCGTCCTTGGGACAGGTCGAGAAGCTCCAGCTTCTGGTTGATAATGGTGCTTCAGTCAATTCAGCCACAGTAGATAACATGACTCCTCTGCATGATGCTTGCATCCAGGATCACCCAGAGTGTGTTCGAGTCCTTCTGACTGCAGGTGCACAGGTGAGGTTGTGTCTCTTCTGTCTTAGGTAAACATGTTATGATTTTTTTGTCTCACTAAACTTTACTAAAAACACTGTCCCTGTGTGTGTTTTATTCAAGGTGGATGTACGGAGCATTCATGGTAGCACCCCTCTGTGCCACGCGTGTGCAGCAGGCAGCGTGGAGAGTGTGAGACTGCTTCTGGAGCATGGTGCTTCAGTGAACCCCTCCCTCACAGCCCTCACTGCCTCTCCTCTGCATGAAGCCTGCATACGTGGTAAGACTTGCACAGGGAGAAAAGAGGGCTGATTGGATTGAGATTAATTGTGTAGTGCTAGCCCCTTGTCTAACCCATTTAGATGAGTGTTTAATCACTGCTGTAACCAGAAAGATAGTGTATTGGTGATATCTGAACCTGAAGTTATAACCTGCTACTATAACATATACTGTAAAGATGTTTGATTTGTGGGTGCAGGTGACCAAGAAGTTGTGAAGTTGGTCATATCAAAAGGAGCCCATCTGGAGGCTTTCGACATTCACTTTGGGACGCCGCTGCACGCCGCCTGCGCTAAAGCACATCTGGAGTGTGCATTACAGCTGCTCAATGCGGGTAAAAAGGAAAAAGATGAGGACTGCTTGCTGACTCTTTAGTGAATGTTTTATTATTTATCATACTTATGTTAAATTCTTTATGCTGATTGGTCAAGAAAGGGTGTGGCTTAATATTCTATAATAGCTGCTCTGAAAGTCATTCTGGCTATAAGATTTAGTGTATATTATTGTTTCTGTAGTAACCAGATGTGAGCAAAGTACACACATTCTGTAAAAGTAGAGGTTCCCATGAACAAATATTACTCAAGTATAAGTAAAAATCCTCTATCAACTTCTGTACTTGGGTAAAGTTAAAGAATTACCCACCTTCAAGTATTAAAAGTGCAAGGCTTGTATTAGCCTTTTTCATAGTAAAATCTTTCTCTCGGTCATCCCTCCCTCCCTGTCTGCTGTCTTTGTCTGTAACCGGCTCTGCTTCTGATTTTAAACACCTGTTATGTTATTAGGCGTGTCTCGAGGGAAAGGCAAGTCATGCAATTACTTGGCGAACTTCCCGCTTCAAATACTACACACCAATGTGGTTAGGTAACACAATGGCATTCAGAAATGTAGTTAAGTAAAAGTACAGATACTTGCGGTACTTTTGAGCAGAGTAAAAGTAAACAGTATCCTCAAGGAAAGTACACATACTCCTTTACTTAATTTACTCAGATACTTCCCACCTCTAAATTAATTATAATAATAAACAGCTGATTAACTGTTCATATATGAACGGTCGACTGTTGGTACAAGTTTTCTGTAAAGAGATGTTTATTTTACATTTATGGAAGGAGTCTCCAGTGCTTTGTAATGGTTTTCTGCCATGGAAGAGACATCATAAGTAACATGAAATGTGTGGTGTTTTTTTTTTTTTTTTTGTCTTATTATCTCAAAGAAAGGTGAAGGAATTATTTTTCTAGATTTTATGTGATGTAAGTAATAACAAGAACTAACTTATAACTGCGATTAGAGGAAAAAAAACACTTTAAGGCATGTTGTTATAATGTCATATTCAGAATAGTGAATTGAACATCACCCAATCGTTGATTATTTTCCTATAATAGCACAGCTTATGTTTTATCCTTTAATTCATGTAGAGGTGTAACAGCAATGACATGATCATTCTGTTTTTTTCTGGTTTATGAACTATATTAAATCCTGCTTTGCATTCCTTTCTAACAGAAAATCTTTAAATTACATATTTTTAAAGGTGCCCGCGTGAATGCTGCAAAGTTCCACGAGACGGCTCTGCACCACGCAGCAAGAGTGGGTCTAATTGACCTGATTGAACTACTGGTGGAGTTTGGTGGAGACGTTAACGTCAGGGACAACATGGGACGCAAACCAATAAATTACACCACCCCTGGATCTCCATCTCACATCTGTCTAGAGTGCTATGAGAGTGAGTTTTTTTTTTTTTTAATTATGCCAATTACATATGTTGTGAATAGAGATTAGTTTAAAAAAAAAAACACTGGCCTGTTGTTGTGGTCGTGTGTGTACCCGCAGGTTGTCCTCTTTCTCTCCAGCAGCTGAGTCGGATCACACTCAGGCATGTTCTGGGCACGAGAGCGTTGCAGGTCATCACTAAACTCGACATCTCACAACGGATCATCAGCTACCTCTGTTACAAATAATACAGCACGTTATCTAAGTATATTGTGTTTCTGTGAAAATAATGGAGATTAGAGAGCTGCTGGTTGTCCTATAATATACTACAAGTAATATTTTCCATTTCCTTGTGGTGCATAAATCAGACTGTTTGATGTTATGTATAAACATTTCATTTATTGTGCAGAATACTTTAAATCCAGAATATGAATCCTATAACAGATTAATAATTAGTATATGAACTCTGTGGTTAATATATATATAAATTATTAAATATATAAATTGTCTAATATAAAACAAAGTGCCAGATTCAAAAAGTTAAAGGTTTTTTGGGCTCTAAGGGCCCCTGAGTGACTCTTAGCCCTGAAAATGCTATAGGGGGGTAAAACGTGTTGGCGGGGTCAAGGTTGGGGCCTAGTATATTTCCCCCACAGTCCAAGGACAGCTACTGTAGGTCTAAATTCCAAATTGCCAGGTGTGCGAATGGGTGTGTGTGTGTGTGTGTGTGGGTGGGTGTGAGAGAGAGACACACGCTTTTACTCCTTTTGAGTAAAAGATTTGTGGGTAGAAAATTAGTAAAATCCAGACAAATTTTATTTTTTTAACTTGATCTTTAATTATAGAATACGTAATGAAATGGTGAAACCTTTACATAGTGGTAATGCAGATTGAAAGTTTAAGGGTTGGGTTTTTTTTTTTTTTTTTTTTGTAAAGCATATAACATTTCTAGTGTCCATGATAAGGTGTATGTGTGTAATAAGTAAATATAATTGTTGAAGTTTGCATTAAAAGAAACGTATTTCTTAAATAAAAATGCTTTTACTGTTTGATGCATTAACTACAATTTATTTCCTTTTAAATTTAGTGTGATCTAATGTCCTATGGTGTGACACAGAAGTACCAAAAAAAACATTCAAATATATATAAAAAAATAATTATTATATCGCTACCGTCAGTCCTGTGTCATGCCAACAGTAAAGCATTCTGAGACCCTTCATGTGTGGTGTTGCTTCTCAGCCTCATAATTTTGCCTAAGCCATATGAAGCCATGAATAAAAAATACATACAAAAACATCCTCAAGAGCAACTTCTCCCAACCCTCGAAAAACTGTTTGGTGACGAACAATGTCTTTTCCAGCATTATGGAGCACCTTGCCATGAGGAAAAAGTGATTTGAGGAAAAAAACATCGAAATTTTAGGTCCATGGCCAGGAAACTCCCCAGAACTTAATCCCATTATGAACTTGTGGTCAATCCTAAAGAGATGGGCGGACAAACAAAAAACCCACAAATTCTGACAAACTCCAAGGATTGACCATGTAAGAATGTGCTGCCATCAGTCAGGACGTGGCCCAGAAGTTGACTGACAGCAGGCCAGGGTGAATTGCAGAGGTCTTGAAAAAGAAGAGTCTGCAAATATTGCCTCTCTGCATAAACTTAAAGGCTTGTATTGGCAATTACATCTGACAAAAGGATCTATAAACACTGAAGCAGCAGAGTTTGTAAAAGTAAAAAAAAATTATATTTGTATCATTCTCAATGTTGAATATATTTTCTCAAGTAGCAGAATCCATGCACATACATACATAAATAAGTATATATAGCCTATATATTTTTAAATGGTGTTTTGCAACAGAAACTGTCTGTGTGTATGTACAGGTATACAGTGTATGTGTGTGTGCTAGATATAGTAATTTATTATTAGTTTTTATATTAAGCACGAGTTTTAATTACAATTAATTACAAGTTTACAAAAAATGATGCGTCATAACCGACGCACGTGGTGAACTACAACTTCCAGGTTTCCCGGAAGTAGCCGAACTGGAGCACGATCACGTGACTCGCCCAGCACGTTTGTAAACACGGCTGATGTATAACTCCACACTGACCGGCTCCCGAAGCGGCCCTTTAAATTTAGTTTCTGTTTAACGTGAAGGATGGAGGTAGAAGCGAGTAGGCCTTATTTCTTCGGTGATATCGGTGAGTGTAGAAGCCGCTGCTACAGAGTGAACCTGTTATAATAACATGCTGTTCCCACCATTACAGTGAGGTGTGTTTAATAAATAAACAAGATGTAACTCTCATCGAATTGCTCAGTCTGATGAATCTGTATAGCTTCTTAATTAAAATTTTATTTTGGTCAGCTGTAAACAAACCTTGACCTGGTCAAGATGCAAACACACACACACACACACACACACCTAGGGGAAAGTTTATGTACCCAGTCCACCTGCTGTTCTCCTCACACAAATATAACAAGATTCAAATCATCACACAGACACTAACCCAAGCTTGAGACACCTAACCAGGCTAACAAAGCCTATCAATTGTACACTCTTCTCTGTGTGTGTGTGTGCGCGCTAGGTTTCTGGTCGGAGAGGACAGAAGTCCACAAGGCTGCGTATCATGGCCAGGTGTCACATCTGCAGAGTCTGATCCAGAGTGGAGCTTCAGTGAACATCGTGGCCATCGACTCCATCACTCCTCTCCACGAGGCAGCTCTCCGAGGACAGACGCAGTGTGTGAGGCTGCTGCTGGATGCCGGAGCGCAGGTTACAAACACACACACAAAACATATCTTGGCTTCATAGTTTTGTCTACAAAAGTGCTCACTCTACATTGAACCCCTCCTATAGCTATAAGATAATATAAGATATAAGATCATTTATGTCCTGAGTGATATACCTGCAGCAAACAAAAAAAGCGAAAGAGAGAGAGAGAGCCTGGTTAGAAAAATATATATTTATGTAATCAAATAATGCATTTTGCAGGGATACTCTTTTTTTTTTTTATTAATTTTTTTTTTTTTTTTATAACTTCTAGATCATTTTCAGATTTTAAGAAAAAACCATAAGGTGATGGCAGACAGATGTTCATATGGAACACATCAAATGTTAACCTGATTAACTTGCGCTAAACTCTATTCTAATAATCCACTTACGTTTATGTTTTATAACCTTTTTATTTACATATAGTGTATGAGCTGTTTTTTTCAGTGTATGTGCTGCTATCTTGTTTTTTTCCCCCCTAACTGCCTTCCGTTGACATTGTACATGTATTTTGCCCAATAACAAAGTTCAAATAAAGTTTATTTTAATTCAATTTAATTATATCATATATTGTGATTTTTCAAATTTAAAAACAGTACAACAGATGAATAAACAATAAATAAACCCTACCATAGCGAATTAAGTTTACAACAATAGGGAAAGAAAGGTAAAAATAAATGGACAAGATAAACACATGTACACAAAAATCAGAGAATAATATATTTAATTGACATGATACCACAGGTCACGGGATCAACCAGGATCCTGTTCAAGATTAACCCCTTTAACCTGATGAAAGAAGGGGTGCCGTATTTTCCAGAAATCTTCAGAAGAGCCCTTTAATATATTCCTGATCTTTTCTAATTTAAGAAAAATATAAAGCATCTGCCATCCATTTAGACAACCTGTGATGGCTTTTTGATTTCCAATTTATCAAAAATTATTTTATTCCAGCTGAATCAAAGGAAAAAAAGGTGACGCGCAGACCCCAAAAATAGCAATAAATAAATAGATCTGGTGTCATTACCACTCCAGTGACTTTTGATAGATGTCTACAGAAAACATCTGTCTAATAGTTACACAGGAATGGACATGGCCAGAACATGTGAAAAAGTTTTGCAGGGGCACTGTTACATCTGTCGCACATTTGCGATGCACCTTTTGTATATATTGAACATTGGTATAATATATGTCCGTCTTAAGAGCAGGTCTTGTACAGATGTTATAATGTATGAGCTATAAGATAATTAATGCCCTGAGTGACACACCTGCAACAAACATGGAGAAAGAGAGAGAGAGCCTGGTTAGGAAAATAATCAAATAACTTGTTTTGGAGTTGTTTGACATGTTGTAACTATAACTAGACCAAAAAAAAATACACTTTGTTCTTTTAATAAACCGCCACAATTAACACACCTTCCTGTTGTTGATTACTTTCCTACAGCTGCAAATGGTCAGTGTGATGCAGTCGAATTTGAGTTTTTAGTTAACGGATAAACGGATTTGAAAGACATTCTGTAGAAATGGATGGAAATCAAGAAATGACCTAGTGTTACAAATAAACTGTCACTTCAGACTGTATATTATATCTGTATCTAAAGTGCTTCTATATTGCTTCACAGGTGGATGCGAGGAACGTGGACGGCAGCACTCCGCTGTGCGAGGCCTGTTCTGCTGGGAGCTCTGATTGTGTGCGGCTTCTCCTCGAGTACGGGGCGAAGGTTAACCCTGCCCTTACCTCCCGCACCACCTCTCCTCTACACGAGGCCTGTATTGGAGGTGAAGATCAGTCTTAACCACATATTCCTAATAACAATGGAGTGAAATTGGCAAGGCTGAGTGATTCCATGACATATGTGCGAGTAGGTGTGTGTATGTGTTTTGTCAAAATTTCTAGGAAACGCTGAATGTGTTAAGCTTGTGATAGCAAAAGGAGCCAGTCTGGAAGCTTACGATCTGTACAACGGCCCTCCGCTACATATAGCCTGCGCTAGCCAGCACCTGGAGTGTGTCAAGGTGCTGCTCAATGCAGGTAGAAACAAAAAGATGTGTCCAAAATCATGACACAAACAAAAAATGTTTTTTTCTTTATTTGGACTCTAATTTACTGTGGTGCATTGTGGGATCTCAAGTGCACACAATATTTCACAAAA
>JAOVVA010000016.1:12143862-12163495 GCA_028565275.1 Leiocassis micropogon
TGGCAGTCATACACACACACTTGTCATGGATCATTCCATTTTTATATTGGAACTTACTAAATATGTGTCATATTTTTGTCGTCCTGCGAGTTTATCAGATAAGAAGTTGCATAACGGGTTATTTGAAAGCTACACATTGGAGGAAAAAAAAATATTGGACAAGGTTGTACATATTAATGACAGATAGAACAAACTAGTTTATTGCCTTCTTAAGAACTGAGCCCTCATCGGCTTGTCGCCAAGAAGACGTGTAAAGGGCAGCGAAGAGTCTCTACAGGTGTGACGCAAATGCGGCAAATATTTATTTAATTTTTCCCTAAATAGTATACCCGACTCTCCTGTAGATTATATTATAGCTCAACATTCTCAGAGTTCAGAGTGTCACTAAACCAAAGGGGGGAAAAAAACAAACAGATCTTGCCTTTAGTTTTATAACGGGGTAACTGTGTCAGTGAGAATGCAATGAGGTAGCTGAAATGCCCTCGGTCTTGAATCGTAAACCGATAATCACTAGCTGTTCTGTTTGACTTCCACAACAGATAAGTGTTTCTTTTATAGCAGCAAACCACAATGGCGAGTGTGTTCATTTATGAGGCCGTCATTGTTGAGAAGCGTCCAGTGTTGGAGACGTTATTTATTCCAGCATACATTAGAGCTTCATTAATGTAAATAGCCAGCGGGCAGGCGGGCACGTGGGCAAAAAACATGATTGAACAGTCAAAGAATTCCCTTATTATTATTATTACTCACAACAGACATGAGGCAATTTCCATATAAAATCCCTGGGCCCCTGAAAACCCACCACTGCCAGCCGTAGAGGGACCAATGAGAGCCAGGCGAGTCGGGCTGCTGACCTCACGCATGTGAAAATGTTTATAGCGAAGACTTCCAAGCGCCGCTCCAGCTTATGAGCTCATCCGGTTACGGCAAGGCCGAGACAGAGCAGATCACATTCTTCAGGTTGATCGTAAAATGTTCACGCGAAGCCGCGCTGATGGATCACCTCGTAAGCAACTAAATGGGCCGGGGCTAGTAGAGCCGGCACTGAGACGAGACAATGGGCCTGAGTGAGACACGAAGGTTCCCATCTGTTATAAGCGGACTGACGGAGGGAGATTAACACTGATTTAAATAGCGCCAGGGAGAAGAGATGAATGAATGAATTTGTTTAATAGACACCTTCCTTCTTTATACAGCTGCCAAGAGTGCATTCTGTGTAGAGGAATTGGTGTTTCAGGCACCACGCAGACGGGTTACTTTATATACAGTAGTCACTAAGAAAGGAGCTTAAAAATACATTAAGATCTGATTATACAGATCAATAAGACCAGAGTGAGCTCAGCGTGGCACATTCTTTAGTAAGTGTTTAGGACGTAACCAAACACGAATGCACATTTCAGAATGTGTTCCAAATGGACACATACGGTACAAATAGAAGACGCTTCTTTAAACAAAACTTGTGGTGACTGGTTGAGACTAGAGATGTGTTTGGGACTTGCGTTTCGCAGGAAACAGCAAGAAAAGCTGTGGGCGAGAATTTTATACTTTGCTGATAGTGTGAGTGGGTGGTTGGACATGAAGCTTATGGGGGGAAAACAACAACCCGCATTACTTCATTACTTTTCAGTTCAGCGGTGGGTCTTAAACCTGGTCTGAACACTGTAGTGGTTTTCCTGCTCTATCACGCCGTCAGTCATGGCTGCTAATTAGCTGATTAGATAAATGAGATAAAATGTGCGGGGCAGGGGGTCCTCAGGGAGGGGCCCTCCGGGACCAGGGTTGAAAACTACTGGTTTATTGATGATTGCATTGATTATTTCTTAGTAACTGTCTGGTCAGGTTTTTTAAATTCAGACGGCATTGACAATGATGTAGTGTTAACACTGGCAGGCCAAGCTGCATCTAAACTCCATTGAATAGTGCAATGACTTAACCTTGGAATACCAGCAGCAGTGGTAGTGGCAGATTTCTCAAATGACGCTATCAAGTTAGTCTGTCTTTCTTGGCGTTGTCACTCTTGTCCTTCCAGACCTAGGGCAATCAGCAGTGGAGCCAGTTGTTCAGAATCTGTTCCACAGCCTGGAAATGGTATTCCTGGCAACTTCCACCCGTCTGGTGATGTCTGCTTGCGTTGTGAACCTGATGTCCCTCTCTCTGCTGGTATTACCTAAACAGGGCAGGATAGTGTAAAGGCGAAATCTGAATCACAATGTTTTTCTTACTTTTGAAACCAAGACCATGTCAGTTGGACGTAATCATATGGCAAATTTCAGGCATGTGCTCAGCACCACCTAGAATATGAGTTAGTTAGATTATCCATGATCAAAGCAGCACTCTATTGAACATGATAATTTACCTTGGAAACTGTATCATGAATTAGATTTCTTTTTTTTTTTTTAAACAAAGAAATCTGTATGAGCTCGAGTGATATAGCCGAGGTCAAAAAACTGCTGGAGCCAAAATTCCCCCTAGTAAGTACTTTAAACCCTCATCAATAAATCCAGAAACACCCTGGATGGTGCAAGTCTGTCATAGTGCATGATGTAAATACATTCACACCTGCCAATCCACATGCCGGCATGTTTTCAGTGGGTGGGATGAAACTCATGGAAATGGTGAGAACCTGGACAGAAACTGCACTTAAATAGTAACACCAGCTTAAGAAGATCAGGGCCTTCAGAGTACAGTTTATTTGGACTGTAATTAGATTGTTATTGGGTTTTGATTAATCTGACCAGTCAAATAAGCCAATAGTATGCTCAGAAATAAATATAATAACTTTGATAATAAGTTGTAATTTCCCCCACTGTAATAAACCCTGGCTAGACCTCATGGCATCCCACTTGATTCCTAAAACCAGGCATTTGAGGACGTTTGAGGATTCTAAGTGTAGGGTAGGCAGTAGCTCATTTTGCTGTTGACAAGAAAGAACAGAAAAGGCAAGACTCGTTTTCAGATGCATATCTTACACAGATCTTTATTGTCCCTTTAATTATGTTCTCTTTATACAGGAAACATTTACAAGCTCACATCAAACATCAACACATCTTTGTCTTTTATACAAACTACTCTATTCTTGTGACTTTTTTTTCCATCCAACATTCATTTTTCCCTTTCTTTCCACATGCTTTTTTATCTTTCGTAAACACCACTCACTGGTTTTTCACCAGTGAGGCCAACGCTCGTGCTTTGTTCGGGATACTACGATAAAACACAACGAAAAACGTGTGATTAAGCGCAGCCTCTAGAATCAAAGTCGGACTTTTCTTTCCCAATGCAATTCGGAATTCTCCTAACCAACATCTCTTAATCCCTCATACAACGTACATAGTTCCTCGCCAGCGATTTCAGTGAACTCTTCTGTTTATACAAGCATTTACACGCCATTGTACAAGTAAAGCTCCATGCAAGATGCTACATTGAAAATTCATCAGATTCCTGTCGGGAGTTAGCTTTCTTTTTTCTTTTTTTTTTAAAGAAAAAGAAAAAGCCAACATGGCTCAGTTTGAATTTTACATGAGTAAAATAAAATACCACATATCCTGATCTTGACAGTGTACATCACAAATTGACTTAGATTTCTTTTGGTTTTTAAGAACAACAAATAGATTGAAATTAATGCTGGTTTTCCGAATCATGTATAATCCATACAGCAAAGTGTCGAGCTGATAAAACAACAGATACTGATTCGAGAGGAATGTACTGAAATTCAACACCTCCCGTAGACTTTTCTTATTTTGATCATTGCTTTTCTTGGTGGCTGTTCTTTTTCCTCTTACTGAAGATTTTTCAGCTGAAAGCTACAGTGCTGATTCAATGAAAAAAAAAAAAAAAACAGAAGAAAGAGCTACAGTAAAATTTTGATTTGGAATATATATATATATAAAAAAAGTTTACATTTAATTACAAACCAAATTAATAATAATCATACAATAATACCAAACTAACAGTAAACAGGGCTTGTGTGTTCTCATGCTCACTCTCGGACGCGAGTGAAAGCGTGCACATGTGTGTTAAACATAAATGCCGTCAACCCTTGAGAATACTGCGTCTCCCTGGTTCGGATTTGCGCCCCATGAGTCGTCTTGGAGTGTGTGTGGGGAGATTAGAGAGGATATAGCTGCCATTGGGGACAGTAACACAAAACACTGCTGCGGAACCACAGGGGTCCCAAAACACACATAAATACAAGTCCGCTCTGTGCCGAGCTTATAGTCCATGTAGAGCCTGAGAGCTCCCTATACCATGGTTTCCTTCCTCTTGCCCAGAGAGCAGAGTATGCGCTTGTCCTTTTTAGATTTCCTTGGCGAGCTGGACGACGTGGGCGACAAGGATGAGGAAGACGACGATGACGACGAAGAGGATGATGTGGAGGTGGTGGAGGATGTGGGGCTGGGGGGCTCAGGGCTTTGAGGCTGGTTCTCGTCCGTCTCCTCCATGTGGACGATTGCGGAGGCTGTGGAGGCGCGACGTTCAGAGCAGGGGTCAGTGGAGACTTCACTCTGGACGACCGACATGGCGCTGCGCAGACAGTTCAGCCACTGCTGCTTGTGGAATATATCGTTGACTTGAAGGGTGTGTGACTGACCCTGTGCCGGGTCCTGGAAACGCACACGGAAGATGTTCTTGGCTGCAAGACGACAGAAAGTGGTGTTAATTTATTTATTTTATTTTTTTTTAAGTCATCGAGCCAGTACTCGTAAATCAGCTCTAATAACAAAACAAGTGTGGGGGTTTACCTTTGTCAGAGTTGCTGAAAGCCCCTCTAAAGGAGCCGCCCATGCGAACATCTCCGTCCTGCAGGTCCTCCAGCACCAGGTCCTGCACTGGAATGGGCTGACGGTACACCTGGAAGCACTGGCGTTCGTTCCGGACCACGGGCCGCGTCAGTACCAGGACTTCAGTAAACAGGAACACGTGTAGCTTCTGCAAAGAAACGCACAAGGGTTTGGTTAAAAAAAACACGGATATCATGACCAGAATGAATCATGGGTCAAAGTGTTAGTCATAAGATCTGTTTAAAGAGTGATAAAGATTAATTGCAAAAAGTGTAAACGTGCGCGACTCACCGTGCCACTCTTGTTGCGCAGTTCGCCATGGCAGAGCAGGCTCTTGCACTGCTCTATGCGTGGATCTTTCTGTTTGTCTTCCAGGTACTCCAGTTTATCTATGTAGTACTGGCACTCCGACTCGCCTTTCTTCATGTTTATGTCAGAAAGCACACCTTGAATAATGCTGACCTGTGAATGTGCAAACACACACCATCATTTTAAAGTTCATTCCCTAAGTTAGAATACTCTACAAATATAGTGTGGGTGTGAAAATCTCTCTCGAGTATACTTACAGCTTTCTCAAGGCTGGCAGTGTCTGGGTGTTCAGGTGGTGTATGTCTGAGGATCTCCCTCAGCAGGAGCGGGTATTTGACCAGCCGTGATCGGGGGATGTCGAGGAAGCTCCACAGGTCCAGCTTTCTGCTGAAGGGTGACTCAAGACAGCGCTGCAGGAAGTCTTGCACTTTTGGATCCTGCTTTTTCTGGTCCAGCAGGGCTTTGGCTGCCAGCTGGTTGCTGCAGTATGCCCGGTATGCATTCAGTCTGGGCAGCTATAAGAGGTAATAGAGGGTCATTAATTTAAAGTCACACAAAAAGAGGCTTCTATCAACACTGCGAAAGAAAAAGAAAGACGAGTCTTACCCAGTCGACTACGATCTGGCCGATCTCTCCGACTGTCCCATCGGGGCCAGTTGCTCTGGCTAGCTGCGCCAACAAATCTGACAGAAAAAAACAAAAAGAAGGTGTTAGGTGCCCTGAATGTCAAACACGAACCCAAAGCCAAAGTCAGATGAAAGAAATGGATTGTTGTGCTCACCTTCATGAAGTGGGATGTAAGCATCCAGATCTCCAAAGATGGCAGTCAGCTCTTCTTCGGACATGATCGATAGTTTCAACATCGGGTCGTGGTATGCCTGTTAAAAGATAAAGCCGATCAGTTTATAACAGCCCCATGGTAACATAATTCAGACTAAGTACAGCTAAACTCAACATGTTACACAACATGTTCGCATTCTTACAAGTGTTAATCCGTAATCAGTACTAACCTTGCGGGCGAGCTGGAGGTCCTCGATCAGGTCATGCTCACCTCGAGACAGCTCGAATATTGCCTGCGTAATTACAAAAAAAAAAACAAGGAGTTATTTTGAGCATGGTACATTTGCTGCCAAAACAAATGCCAAGAATCCTAAGTAATTCAGATTTATGCTGGCTTAGTCTGGTTAAACTAAATGTTTTTAGTTTGCAGATTCAGAATTTGCTATCGAAGTTTCTCTTATGGCTTACTGGAAATACTGAAAAGACTCTTGGAGAGGCCCAAGTCTGTGTGCCTCACCACCAAGACTGTTAGCTTGGTGGTGTGATGCACAGATGTGAAAATCTAGTCGAGACGCTCCATTTCCAGTCATTTCAGCCAGAGTACACAGCGAAAGAATTTTTTTTTGAAATAATAAATTATGAAACTAATTAGGAAGCATTCAAGCCAAGGGCCCTCAGGGTTTAATAAGTCAGCACAGTCTGATTCAGTAGTGTCTCAGACAGGGTGTATTTACTAGTCTGGGTTGCATGCTGCCATCTGTTTTTTCCAGCTCTTGCTGTACTCACCTCTTGTCTCTTTATCTCCTTTGTGGAGAAGGCTCCTTTCTGGTGCACATCCAGGGTTTCGGACCAGAGGGTGCTGTTACGGCGCTTGGGTGGTGTGGGTGCTGCAGCCTTGCTGCCTGCTTTTTGCTGGGGCACGCCCGGGGAGCGTCCGTCACCCCGCAGTGAAGCCTGCAGGGTCTGACCGAAGCGCCGGACGGCCCCATTCTTCACGGGAGAGATGAGGTTCGCCAGTGAGGTGACTCGGCCCAGTGGCCGCACGCGCTTAGTACTGGGTTCCTGTTCAAGACAGAGAGGGGGAAAAATACATTCATTATTGAATTGCTTTTGACACAAAAACAATTATAGCACTGATGTGGCCAGAGGTCCAGCTATGCTCTTAAAAAGAAGGCTTAACTATTTACTGTACTTTTTTCTTAGAATCCCCTAGCTAGAGGGGAAAATGGGAGAGCAGAAGGGGAGATTACTGAGGGGTGGATTTGGGGTCAGACTGGCTGGCGTTTCTTGGGCTGCAGAAATTAGAGCCTCTAGAGGCAACAGCTGTTGGACACATCATGAGGGAGTCCCCTCAGCAAGAAGGAAGCACAATGGCTTCTTTCTGCCTGCTGCCATGGAGTTCAGGGGGTCTACAGGCATGTGTGGAATGTACAAGACCCCTGTTCTCAGCTGTCCCATTCTGGCTTAAGACACACATGCTCTAACCGCCCTGTTTGTCTGTTTAATTCACTTACTTGTCTTGTTCAACTAACCCAACAGTTCATAATCCCCTCTGAATGTATACCTTCCTTTTTGGCAAGCTGAAAGTGAGGGCAGGGGAAAAGACCCAGGTTTGATAAACATTGCACGCTTATTTGCCGAACCCCCCACGTTGGCAGTCTGTCTTCCCTCCTCTTCTCCCTTATAACCCTCCAGTGCGGCTGACAGCCTCGTGTTCAGACAGGCCCTGCAGGCCTCTTGCGTGAGAGGGAGAAGCACACCTGAACCCCTGTAAAAACAGCAATTCAGCCCCAAACCATAACGACTGGGACTCGAGCCAAACCGTACAAACCAAAGCAAAGGGGGGGGAATCAAAGCAAAACAAACCTGACAAGGTGATTTCATACTGGCAGACACAGCAGGATTACTTTATACCATAATCACAGTCCTGAATCACTCGCCTGAAAAAACGCTCTGTGCGTATATCTTAAAAGCATGATTCAGACAAATTACTGTGTGTATTCTTTTTAAAAGGTGCTATTAAATATGGATGCCTGGCTTTCTCCCCAGTGAGGGAGAGAATGAGACTGTGTTCAGTTTGGCACAGGAAGCCTAGAGAACAGATCCACCATTCAGACTCGGGACTGCTTTAAACAGCTGCAAAGCAGTTCTTCTAGTTTACATTATCCAGAATGCCATCTGAGGTAGCGTTATGCTTTGCTAACCGGGACCACCAGAGGACTACTGTACTGCCGGACTATGTAATCCGCCTCTGCTGTGGCAATATACATGGGAGACCACAACCTAACACTTTATACTGTGTGTCTTCCAGGAAAAGTTTGATGGACAGTGATCCTACAGCCAGGTGGAAGGCTTTATGTTATTCACTTTTATTTTGGGATGGCTGAGTAAATTAGAATTGAATCTCAATCCCCTTGCTGAAGTTAGCAATCTTACACAATCTATGTGCTAACAATAACACTGTAGATTTCTTTGGAACATACAACAAACAGACAACAAGCAGGCAGGCAGGACTATTTCTGACTTTGCTGACTGGGACACGACCCCATCAAGTTTTGAAGCAGGAACTGGATTCACAACACCCCGAGACTAAATTACAGTACAGTAGGTTGAGATTGCAAGGTTGGTGTTGTTGGGGGAAGGACAGTGTGAGAATCCTCGGGCTCCCCTGCTGATAGACAATTGGCTTTCAATACAGACCACATTGTTAAACTACTGATTAAACAAGAAGTGGTGGTGAAAGTATGCCAAAAAAGGTATGTGGAACAGATTAAGTCAATGAACAATTTCTGAAATGCCTCATTCACAATTCTTTTCAACTTCCCATTCAGATTTCCTGGCATGTCAGCCACTTCTCCTTTTTCACTTCCGAAACAAACCGTAAAAAGGGGAATAAGAGCCCAAAGAAGTTGCTCTTATCTAATCCTGCTTCCCCATGGTGTTTGCCTGGGGTTAGGCACACCTAAGTCAGGGACTACTTTTCTCTGTGAACTGCTGGAATGCTTTTATTCTCAGTGTGTGTGCAGCACACACGCAGCCCTTGAGGCCTTACCAGGGTCTGCTTTACCTGCTCTTCAGGTCTGCAGTAGTTCATTATAACTGCTTGTTCAGGCACATCCAGCTTGTCAAGGCTGACCTTAAAGGCAGAACTACTCAAAACAACCATTTAATCCTGTGGACGAACTTTGTCCTCCTTAGGAGTTTACACGCACACCTTGGAGAAACACACCTGTAGCACTTACCAGGGCAAAGATCTCATTCTTACTGATAACATTTTAGGTCACAAATTGTATGATGTAATTTGCAGAGAAAAAAAATGCTTGAACGTTGAAATTGTACGAGGCTCACCTCAAGTTCTTTGCACACTTGGTTCTGATAGTCTATTTTCTGTAGAGTCCGTTTGATAGGCACCACACCAGGTTCATCGTAAGCCACCATTTCTTTGAATAAAATCCACGGGTAAAGGTCTTATTCCCAAGAGGTTATCCACAAATGTAATCCGCAAAAGAGAGAAAACTTTAAAAAAGTAACAATGCAGTAAAAGTTTTTTTTTTAACAAAAAAAAAAAAACCTCCTTTGTCCACCTAATACTTCATTGTCAGCGTCAGCGGTGCTGCCTAACTTCTAATCTAAACGCACACTCGGTGTGCTCTCTAAAGCTCTAACTTTGTTCTGTTGGATGTGGGAGGGAAGGAAACTCAAATACTCTGTGTGGGAGGGACCAGAGAGTAAACTCCGCCCATTTTTAAACAGTTAGGGGTGGGAATAAGCAAAGCATCCTGAAACAGTCAGCGTCCCTTGAGTGTACTGTCTCACCATATTTTTCTTTTTTAATCTCCCACAGGCTTGGCAACTGTCCTCTAACTCTTCTTTGGAATATTTATTGTATCACTCAAACGTCATGCCATTTTACTAGAACGTCCATATTTGTTATGAAGAATCCACCGGATTCAATTGATGCATTTTAGATTTATTGCAGTTAATGTAGTAAAAGTGTTTCCCTGAAATTGTACGTTTTCTCCAAATCATTAAACATTCAGTTTGATCAGTAAATGCAAATTAATCACATAAATTGTGAAATAACATTCTCGAGTTTTGACTCTTAAAGATAACGAAAAAGCAAGTGTTTTGGGAAAACTCATTTTGAAAAAAATCAAAATGATGCAAAAAAAAAAAAAAGAATGCAATCATTTCACACTTCTTTGAACAGGTTTCACTGACCGCAAACATAAAAATGAATTTTCCCTTCAAGTTGCTGACCAGTGAGAGATGAAAAAGGCAATGGAGCATAACCTAACGGAGTGAGAGGGAGTCCTGTGTGGGTAAAAGCGGATTAGAGTGGCAGTCTCTTTGAGGTGTTAAAGCTGTGTGTCTGTACTGAAGCAGGGAGTCGTTATCAGGTACGGGGGGAAGGGAGAGATGATCAATAGAAATATCAGTAAAGAGGAGGGGCTACAACAACAAACACAGCTCGCTGGTCTCTGTCTCTCTCCGAATTGATTAAAACAATAGGAATCGGGCTTACGGGCAACACTAAGTTTCGCAGTACAGAAGTGAGAAACTAAACTGGGCCACAAGAAAACAAAAAGCAGAAGACAACTGAATAACCAATTCATCTACATCTGTATGGAGGACATGAGTGACCCCTGAGGTGTGCTGCACAGACAGCCTAAACCTTTGGAGTATGCGTTTACTGCTTGCTTCTTTCCCATACAGCGAGGACTATGAGCTTCAGCTGTGCAAATGGACCTGTGCATTGTTTGTGCGAGGGTTTGGTGTAAAATGGTGTAAATAAGGCTTCTGAATGCGTCCTGAGCAAATGGAGAAACGGTGGTTTAGTGTCCGCTTAACCCGCTGTGTCAATAGTGAAGTGTGAAATCTTGTGTTTGCATGGGAAGCTGCTCGAGGGGTTTGGGGATTTAAACCGAGAACAGGTTTTTAGCCAAGAGTGCATCAATTTGCTCTTGATTGTGTCAGTATTTTTATTTTTTTTGTTAAGTACATGACTAAATGGATTCTTCAACCTAGGGTGTTGATTCTTCAACCATGTGCATGCCTAGTCAGGCTGGTGTAGGACGGCAGTGTACGGTTTTGACGAGGGGTGTGATGGACATTTTGGACAGCAGACAGGGCAGAACCTGCAGCGTGACCTGTTCTCTGCCTCCTACAGGGCAACACCCAGACAGCTGGAGAAATAGGTGTGAAACACAAACATGCCGACTCTGCAGCACTCCTACTCAGGCACACGCATGTTTGAGTCACCACATTAGAGCTTGGCAGAACCAGACTGAGCTATCTGTTGCTTTAGACTTTTTTTTTAAACGCTTTAAAAGTTGTCCATTTTTTAATTAAATGGTTAATCCTTCATTTACAAGTAATTTTCATATAGCTAATTGACCTAACATGATTATTAAAAAATAATGGAGGGGGGGTTATTGAGGAATTATTTTGTGTTTTAGATAAATATTCCAACACTTTATTAATAAATGACAATAAATACAGAAAATGAACGCCCTGTCGCAACCAACCTTTATTTCTCAGTAAAATTCTTTTCTTCAAAGTCCAGCTTTGTTAGGTAGTTGGGGTCAGAGCGCACAGTACACGGTACCTAGTTAGTACCCTAGTAACCCCACTGTAGGATCTATCCAAATGATGGAAACATAAGCAGTTTTGTAAGTTGCTCTGGATAGGAGCGTCTGCCAAATGGCTAAATGCAAATGTCTTAGCTCCTGACGAAACTCATGAAAGGCAAATGTCTATGAAACAAATTTTTTTTTGCTCAAATTGCTTATCTGCTGCAGATCAGGTCATTTATTTAACAGAAACTGTCTAAACTAAAAAAAGAGTTCAGAACTGAGGGTCTTGCCCCCTCTGAGCTGAGCTGACTGCTGCCCTCTTCTGGTGGTCAGTTCAACTTATAATAATCTTAACCATTTTATTCAGTTGACATTTGTCTAACGGAAATTAACAGGCTGTTTAAAGGACAGGGTATAGCTATTTCTCTAATGATGTTGCTTTACGTCTCGACACCAGAGACATCTGATTCAGTGTTAATGATTCACAGAGCCTCCTTCTTATTACATCAGTGCAGTCCAACTCCATACTAGACCACAAATGCTTAAAAAAAAAAAAAAAAAAAAAAAATGCAATGCAACCATGGTGATGTTACAGGACTAATCATAAAGGAGTGGAGATCATACGCATGGTCTAGCAGGACACCTGCTTTCAAAACAGATGACTCTGCGCGTAAATCCTGATTTTTTGAGCAGACAGGATGAGCCCATGTCCTACACGGTCACTGGGCAAGTCTGTACAATGTTTGTGCTTGTGTGGAAAGCTATTAATGCAAAGGACCTCTTGTTTTACTTCTGCTTTGAATCTAAACTTACGCTTTCCCAGAAATATCAGTCTTCCATTGCAGATCCAATTTCAAAAATGCTCACACACTACACATAACCATGAATCATATCTTTCTTGTAAACAACCAGTGAAGATCTTTCCATATTTATGATTACTAGTCCTGCCTACGCCATCCGGTTATGAGGTGTGAAAGTGAAAGCAAACACACCCTGCAAACAGGAACTGAAGGGAAAAGGTGTGTTCATCATCAACTACAGTTCCTAAGTACTTCATCAGGAGCTTAGATGGATACAGCAGATGGATGCATAGATAGATAGGTAGATAGATCCCAAAGGAAATTCCAGAAGAGCAGAAGAAAAGCAAAAATGCATAAATTTAATTCGCTTTACAATGCTGTGATGTATTTAGAAGACAAGCTTTAGACTCTCTAAGCCTGCTACACCTCACAAGGCAAAATCTGAGGCAAGGTCTGACTGATGTAGATCCATTTTTATTGTGTGGGTTATTCACTGTGTACAGATATCAGACAATCTGTTAACCTCAATAGGCCTAAATGATCAAGTTGGACGTGAACAGATTTATGGGGAAACTGTGCGAAAGATGCGTCTTCTTATTAAACATGAAGGTAGACATGAAGACGTCTACCTAAATTTATTTAGCTCACTTAAGAAGAAATGGGCTGGGTGGGTGGGTTCCTACAGTAGAAGCTGAGGCTGTGTGAATGGAAATTTCTTTTCATTTGCTTTGGAATCACCATATTGTCACTGCATACACTTAAACGTCCATTATGTGTGACACATTTTTTTATTCAATGTTTTTAAACCCGAGGAGTGTTCGAAGTCAAACTGGTACTTGTGATGACGTTTCTTGTGAATGAAGGTGTAACACTAATTGATATACGCAGAATACTTCAAGCAGCAAAGTATGGCGAGGAGCCAGATAAAATCATTTGAATGTTGCAAACATTTCAATGAAGGCTGTTCGGCCGTGAATGACGATCCCGACTGAGGTGGCCCAGAGCCCATTGGAGTCGTTCTTATGAACACAAAGTGAGTGCAACGCCTGATCCTTAAAAAAAAAAGAAAGAAAAAAAAAAAAACAATGCTAATCTCACTCCAAGCCATCTCCAGATGTGTGGTCTTTTAAAGGAGTTCCTGGGAGGCCAGGGCTTCGGATGTGTAGGAAACTTTCTACACTGATAGTATCCAAGAACTAGTGAAACGCTGGGATAAGTGCATTAGAGGATTATATCCAAAAGTGCATTAGAGGATTATATCCAGAAATAATGCTGTTGTTAGTCTTTCGGCTGCTCCTGTAGAGGGCTCGCCGTAGGAGATTTTACTCTTACAACTGTGCTCTGTCATTCTGCACAATCAAAAGTCCCGGTTTGACTTGAAAACCCCTTCAAGTCAATATGGTTTCATTTCAATAAAGGCTCCAAACTTTCGGCCTTAACCCTACATCTAATCTTCTCTGCACTTTCTTTTTCAGTGTATTGTATCAGCAGAAGCATTAGACCATCAATTACTCAGCAGTTTAAGAGCGTTGACTAAGAGAGCACGCCCACAAAACACAACCTGTTGCTACCAAACAGAACAATTAACCAATACCCTTCCACACACCCCTCACTGTAAACAGACACTTACACAATACTGTCTATACTAAATGGTCCCAGGCAAACATATAAACTGAAAATGTACACTTCCTTGCCACTGCATGTTCACACTTGTTTTCACTTTTTTACCTGAGCAATTTATTTCATTTCATCTTCTGTCATTCATTGAGCAATTAATCTAACGTTTGTATTATTTCCTGGGAACATACATTTACCAGATGGATGACTAACTTGTCAGAACACTCAATGCTTTACAGGAATATTAGAGATTCAGTTTCAATTTCCCCCGTGACCCTGAATACAGGATTAAGCGGTATAGAAGATGAGTGAGTGAGTGAGTTTCAATTTCTAACTTCTCAATGCAAACAGTGCATGTTTTGACACTCTAAGTAGAAATCTGATAACCTTACACATACTTGCAACCTGTAGGTGAATGATTAAAATATGGCCCGTGTCTCAAAGACGATCATTTCTGATGTCAGTCATTCGATACACAAGGGTGCGTTAACTTATTGACTTTTACTGGCTGGCGGTGTCAACAGTTTTATTTCTCATTTCAGGTGATACCTGGGGTGGTGTTGGTGGTGGGGGTTGGGGTTAGTGAACACCTGCAACAGGGGTCCCTTCCCCCCTCCCTTCACAAATACGCATGAGGGTGTGTGCCGTTGTGTTTGAAAAGGAGGGGGGCTGGGTGAGGTTTAGAACTTGGAGTTTGCAATAATGTTTAATTTCTCATTTTCTTGCATTTGACTGATGTGTAAATCGCACCCTCGCTGCGTCTTATATAACTGTCATGAAAGAAACTGTTGCTATGGGTGTATAAAGAAATAATTCATCCCTGCCAAAAGAGAGAGAATAAAGGATCGCAGAGGGGAAAAAATGAGAATAAAGGATCATGGAGAAGGAGAATTTTTTAAAAATAAAACTGATATATAAAACATTTCAGGAGAGATTTAATTTAGTTTATAAGAACGTGCGTCGATCGCTTCCGCAAAGCAAAAGGATCGTAGAATGCTCCAAGTGGATAATTTCCTAACATGGCCATAGGGCCAAGATAACCTACAGTATGAAAATGAATGTGACTGACCTCTCTCTCTATCATTTTATTATGAATAAGAGTTTTTCCAGCGTAGACTATCAACATTTCGGTGTCTAATGATACAATTAATTACATGGAATGAGTGCAGTATTACTGTTCAGCCCGACAGGCTGTTTGATCATTCTGATAAACAAATCACACGTAATAAACAATAAAGGCCTCAAGTTGTTTCTAAATGACTAAACTGTGTGATTTTTTTCTTTAGATATACGTGTTGTTCATGTAGAGACTTGATTTGAATTTGGAAGTTTCATCAGGGCATTAATGAGTTTGTTCAGACAATTTGAGTATTCAATTATTAATCAGCTGTGATGCTGATTCTGAGACCTTGGAAATAAGATGAGTTCACAAGTACTTCATTCCCCTGTTTCAACATGTACACACTCACCTTAAAGTCAAAGCTGCACAGACTGACTGCATCTTCGTCTTTGTCCCTGCGTTTCCGTTTCTGTGGAGAGACAAAAGGCTGTTACAATGCAATAAGCACAGACTTCATTTAGAAAGCCTAAATATTCTCCCTGGCACACGAAACAGCATTTCCTCAATACACATTCTCACTAAACACTAAGATTGTTAAAAGAAAAAAAAAAGGCTGGACTTTCTCTCTCTCTTTCTCATTCATTTAGTTCACTGCCTGTTGCTTCAGACATGGTTGCCTGAAGGCTGGGTGGCTGCTTAAAGCACACATTACTGTGGTTTACAATGTCCCACACGGAGGCCCATCAAACTCAGGAAGGCCATCATTAACCCCCAGGAGACTTTAGCATATGCACGTGTAAATGTATAGGTGTGTGTGGTGAGGCTCAGCAGGTTAAAAGTGTAACCTGTATTGTGTGAGAATGCTCCCGATTCACTACAGGAAGTCATTCCACAAACCTGAGACACAAAAAATGGCAGTCATGACAGGTTAAGTGGAGACCTGCTTGCAACTTGATAAAGAAAAAGACACGACTTGTCCTCAACTGCCACAAACACACAAATGGAGAGGCCCATAACTCTACATGTGTCCAAGGTACAGATCTCAAAAGCTTGTATTACCCATTTGTGAGCACTACATTAACACCATGCCATGTGTGGGTCTGAGCTGAATGAGTGAGATTAAGGACTACTTCATCTTCCATCAGTTTTTAAGAGATTTTGTAATGTAATGTGCATTTGATTGGAGAAGTTCTAGGACAGAAATTTGTAGATGTACACATCTGGTATTTGAAACTGAAGGCGTTTAAATCAAATTTCAAGAACATAAAATTTACCAAAATAAAAGCTTTGTGAGCGTCTACCTTGGTGGACCAACAGTGAGTTACATCGAATTTTTAAATTATTGTCCTACGTTTGCACTAGGAAACAACAAAGCAGTAATTTCTAACTACATGTCTAAAACTGAGCTGTGAGTCAATTAAAATTTTATTGATTTGATGCAAATTCGCTATGACGCTGTTCAACGACGAGTGCAAATGGCTGCCTTGAATGCTTCCTTGGGCCAATCCTATACCACTAGTTTGCTACACAAACATTTATGTTTTTGCTAGTATCATTTCTCATGGGAACAAACTCAAGTCAGAAAAGCAGCAGTTGATACAAGAGACAAACTACCAGTAACGAGTGACTAGTTCTTACCCATGTGAACATCGGGCTATACCCGGGCTATTGTCATCTCAATAGGGTATTTCTATAACAGCCTAATTTTCTGCATTTATGTATTTAGTATGGTACTTTAACTGCAGTACATATCATGGAAAAATCCTGAAATACCAGTGCTGTCAGAAATAGTGGTCTGGTTAAGAGCTACTTAGGCTACCTTAAGCATTCACTCTTAACAGCTCTGTAATGTGAGTGTAATTAAATGAGATAAATGGCCTGCTCATTTAGACAAATCCCCATTCAGAGACAATAGAGAGAATCAATTAGGCCTTTGATGAACAGGCGTACTTTGTACTTAGGACACAGGTTAGATGAATTACAAGCAGGTAATTTGCAGTTCAAATAAACAGAAACCCGTGTTGAATGTGGGTAATGGGCAGGGGCCGTGATGTTGTCTGTGTGAAGGTCAACAGGTTGCTTAAGACCAGACAAAAAGCTGGAACTAGTGCTGCATGCTGAAAATACATGAATTTTAACCTTTTAACTTTATTACTGACTATTACAAAGTAGCCCAACTATGTTTAACACATCTCCAACCTTAAATGGTCTTCATAACTAATATTAACCTGACCCTAATGAGAACCCTCATCAAAACAGAGACCAGTTATACACTGAGCAGACTACGGAAACAAAATAAAGCATGATCAGGCCTTTGGCTTGCCAGACTAAAATGGAAAGGAAAACAGTGGAGAGTGCCCTGTGGCCTGAATATACAACATGCCTGAGAGGGATTCATCTGCTGACAGGAGATAGTCCGACATCCCTTCCCTCCCTAAATGTAGAGGATCTCATTGTTTTTGTTTTCATTTCAATTTTCCACTCACCTGAACTTTTTTTTTCCGAACACCGGAAAAAAAAACACTAGCACATTAGCAGGTGGAAATTCTGAATAAAATATTTATGCTAAGACTAAACTCTGCTCATTAAAAGGGAACTGCTCTATACGAAAACTGTCTGTCATCCTGTATATATAAAAAACATTCCAATTGGGGATTTAAAGTAGAAACCTACTGCTGAATACATCAAAAATTCTTTATTTTTCATAAACACACACGTCATTTATAATATACATTATATTTACACTGAAATGTTTTGTGATGTGTTTAGCTCATTTGTTTCAGATTATAGCTCCCATAAGCAGAAGAGCACGAGCTTCTTTCCCCTCTCTCACTATTTTCAGAATGTTAATGAGAAATCTAACACAGAAGTAGCATTACAGCATTCATGTGGCAAGTTAGCAATCTATGTGATTTTAACATATTAGCATGAAAGATGGACAAGAGAACTGGAGGGCTAAAATTCTGATGCATCAGTCTTGTCAGGTAGAGATGAAGTTCAATCCAACTCACTATCAGCAGGAAGCCCAAGATCATTGTGTCTCATGTAAGAAATCATAAACCCTAGCTAAGGAAGAAAAACTGGCCGTGCTTTCTCATGGGGAAAAGCATGGCCAGCAGTGTTATCCTTTCGCTCCTATCAATCTTCATAGTGACACCAGTCAATTGTGAGCATCTGTGAGCTTGTGTGTATGGAAGAAGGCAGATTTTCCTTCCCTTGGGGTGTTTACACTGCACTGTGATGCAGCATGAGCAGAAAAGATGTGGTTGACTAACTTCTCGGTGGAACCATACGAGAGCCATTGCTGGCTGATCGGCGTGATATTAATAAGGAGAGCTGGCTGGGGGGACAGGAATTAGGGATTTTTGAAAATTGAGAAGCTTGTTTGTGTAAGACAGTCAATGACAGAAAATCCTCTTGTACTTTTGCTCATATTTTAAAAGTCAAGTTTCTTGTGTAGTTTGGAACAGGTCTGGAGAACCCATGAAGTCACACCAGAGCCATTTCTCAAACAAACTGTCTGAGAAAACCAGTAAAAACACATTATCCTCTATTTGTCCCGGGGCTTCCCAACCTGCTTTAAGTCCGGCTATGGAAGTGCAGCCACATCAAACACCCCCCCCCCCCCAAATCACCTTGTCGCAGAAAAGGATAAGGTGTGTACGTGAAATATGTTCATCTTTTACCTCCATAAGGTTTTGAAGGTGAGATAATGAAGTGCCAACTAGAAGCTTAATGATCTCCATGTGTTCATCTGATGAGCTAATGTGTGTACGTATTCTTGGGGGAAGGGGGGGCGGTGGATACCTTTATATCAAAGCAATCATTTGGCACAGGATGAAGAACACTCTTCTCTTCCTCTCCCTCTGATTCGCCTGAGAGGAATGATGGCTAGAGTTTCACTTGGCCTTCATAAACTGTGGAATTCACCCGGCCTCTTTATTCTCTTTCTAATCGGGCCTCTTGCGCTCTGTTCTCAATCAGACACCGGTTTACTTTTACTTCAAATAGCACTTAACTGATCCAGGAGGAACGGGAGCTTTGTAAATTCTCCTCTGACGGTGAGAGGCAGAGCAGGACAAAGGAAAGCATGAGGTATCGTAGGATCAGATGTTTATCTGCTGCATCTGGGCCGCAGTCACGCACAGGCATTCAAGCTCATATGAAAGGATTAACCATGTCTATTGCCTAATGTAGCAGTCGTTATAGGGAGGAGCAACTGGACAACAAAAATGTTGCTTTTGTTATAGCAAGTTACATAATAATAATAAAAAAGCTACCCCAGCTTTGTTTAAACAATGTAATGTATACATGTAATGTATATATGTAGTGTATTCCGTTGAAATGAAGCACTAATAGAGGTATCAAGTCCAGCATGTGTTCTATGCACACACACATACACACACACACACGTACAGTGGCTTGCAAAAGTATTCGGCCCCCTTGAACTTTTCCACATTTTGTCACATTACAGCCACATACATGAATAAATTTTATTGGAATTCCACGTGAAAGACCAATACAAAGTGGTGTACACCTGAGAAGTGGAACGAAAATCATACATGATTCCAAACATTTTTTACAAATAAATAACTGCAAAGTGGGGTGTGTGTAATTATTCAGCCCCCTTTGGTCTGAGTGCAGTCAGTTGCTCATAGACATTGCCTGATGAGTGCTAATGACTAAATAGAGTGCACCTGTGTGTAATCTAAT